>CM040124.1:291238885-291629488 GCA_022559845.1 Amorphophallus konjac | reverse complement strand
ATTACGGAAGATCATTCAAGTGATTCGATTGTGAAAGCCGTTGTGTTTCAATTCCTACAAATATGAGATATTCCATTCCGAATGAAATACTAAGTTTCCTTGAAACGGCCCTACGCTGTTCTTCCAAAGGAGACCCTTGTTTGGACAGACCCTCATATATTCCTTTACTTTTTACCTTGCTTGACCCACCTTGGCCGCAGCACTTCCACGTTGGCTGGTAATCGCTCCCCAAAGGTGAAACCTGCAGGTTTATGACCCAGGTACTTCCACACCGAGAAGTTGGTCTCTTTTTGTTTCGTGCCTGAGCGCATATCTCGCCCTCCCTTATTTGACCTCCGTCCAAGTAATCGTCAATATTTGAAAGACCTTCTTCAAGGTCGCCTCATTGAAACTTCAGGAAAGATTCCAGACAGTAACGTCAAAAGCGTGTCTCATCACACCTTGGCATCAACTTATCAGTCCGCTCCCACTTCATTTCACTCCACTTCGATACCATTCCACTACGTGTCGCTCCCTTGCAAAGCAGACGCCAAGGCGGGGCAGCTGTAGACACGCCATTCTTGACGTCTCCTGACAAAGTCTCATATTACTATACAACGCCCCGCGACGACTTACGCATTTCGAATCTCTTAAATACTTCTTTTTCTTGGGTCTTCTTCTGCCTTTTCCGGCATCCGGAATCGTCTCGTCACGGCATTCGGACGGCATCAACACAAGTCAGACGCATCAGGAGGTTCCGAATCAAGAAGGGTGTCTGCCGGGCGGCCGCCAACGCCTGAACTGAGGACCCAGGTGGGTCTTAATGAGGGCGTCCAGCCCCCTGGACGCCCCCATTCTTTTAATATATTATATATATTTTTCAAAGCCCAAAAATAAATAAAAAATATATATTAATGGAGGCGTCCAGGGTCCTGGACGCCTCCATAAAAATAAATATAAAAAAATGTGTGTAAAATGCCAGTTGGCATAAAAGACAAAACATAAATAAAAAAATATATATTAATGGAGGCGTCCAGGCCCCTGGACGCCGCCTGGACGCCTCCATAAAAACAAGTATAAAAAATTAAAATGCCAGCTTTGGCATAAAACAACATAAAATAATAAAAAAATAATATATTTATGGAGGCGTCCAGGCCCCTAGACGCCTCCATCAACTCCCTCACGGGCGCCGGTCACCGAACGACGGTTTGTCGTGTGTGAAAAAATCCAAATTATGGAGACGTCCAGACAACTGGACGCGCCCATTTCTGAATCACGAGGCGCCGCTCACAAAACCACGCGTTGTGCCAAACCACGTGCGGCCGTCGGCGGTGTTCGGTGGACCTGTTAGAGGCGTCCGGGTCCCTGGACGCCTCCACAAAAATATTCAAAAAAATGAATAAAAATAGAATAAAATATCTTTTTTGCCCTGATGGAGGTGTCCAGGGTCCTAGACGTCTCCACCCTCCGGAGCCCTATAAATAGAGGCCCACCCCCTCAGTTCTGGAGGAGCTTCGAAGAGATCCGATAGGCTGCCGGAGCCCAGAGGCTACCGGAGTCATTTTCTAACCCGTGGGGTCTTTTGTAGGTGGAGGTTCTGCCGGCTTCTCGGGTGTCCAGGCTCGCGAGAGGAAGGTCATCTTCATCCATCGCGCTTCCACGTCGTCCCTACGCTGCCGGAGCTCCGCCGGATTTCACCCTCGGCTCATCCAATAAGCTTTTTCTTCCCCTTTTTCTCCATAGTTCTTTACATTCATCATACTGCATCCTCTATCTCCCTACATAAGGGCGCCGTCTCTTGCATACTTCTTGCATTCATCATCATATTTTCTTCCTACTCGAGTCCGAGAGGGGTTTAAAACCACACCAACCAGGTGTGTGTCAGGTCACGATCTCGTTACTTTTATTGTAAGGAATTGTTACTACACTGCCATTTTCTAATTCCGTTCGTTTATTGTCTACTGTTTTGCAAGGGTAACCAAGGAAAGCCCTCTCCGTCGGCCGGCCGAAGGGGGAGGAAGAAGTAACCCGCCATCTCCCGCTCTAGAGGTAGGCGCGATCACTTTCTTTATTTTGGGGTCTTTTGGCCCCTGACGATCACATCTTGTTTTCGAGGCCGCGGCGAGTCACTTCCCCAATGGCCGTTTAAATTCTCGTTGTTATATTCTCTTTATATTCTGTTATATTCTCTTTATATTCTGTTATATTCTGCTCATATTCTCGAGGCCGCGGCGAGTCACTTCCCCAATGGCCGTTTAAATTCCCGTTCTTACATGTTATATTCTTATCTATTCATATTCTCGAGACCGCGGCGAGTCACTTCCCCAATGGCCGTTTCAATTCTTGCTATTTAATTTCTGCACCATTCCCGTCCCCCCGAGGTCGCGGCGAGTCACTTCCCGCTATGGCCGTTTAACCCCCATATCTTGCTATATTACATTTGTCCCGCTCGTCCCGCTCGTCCCGCCGGAGCAATCTCCCGTGGTGGCCCCTTCTCTCTTCTCTTATCTCTGTGTTGCAGCAAACAAAAGAGGAGCCCGCGCGCTCCGCGTCCTCTCCGCTCCCCGAACCGCGTGACGTCGCTCACAGATTGGCGATCACGGTGGGACCTCTACTGCTTCCTTTCGGCTACCCTTGCAAGTTCGACACCATCCGTGCCTCTCCACCTTGGCGCCCGCGCGCGCCCCTGTTGTGCTCACGGCAGCACTGTCAGTTGTGATTGGTTGTTTGTTTATTATATGTCTGTTATTTTCCCACTCCATATCTCTGTCAGCATTTCATTGCATGCATCCATCCCTCTTTTCTATCCTTTTTTCATTTTTTTGAGGATCACCCTTTCCCGGTGAAGGAAGGACTCTCCGTTTGGGAATTCCTCTCAACGGACTAGAATCTCCTACACTGGGACCTCCGTAAGTCCCCGACATCGAAGAATCTCCTCTTCGTTCACTGGGCTGGTTGTACCATTGAAGTTCCCCGGAGTTAGTCATTTTATTCGTGGTGAGACGAGAGACCCTAACTGACACGGCGGTGAAACAAAAATAAACTAGGGTCCCCCCCCATTTTGTGTGAACTTCGGATCTCGCTAAAAACAAAAAAAATCATCAAAATCAAAACACAAAAAAAGGCGTAAAGGCATCCACTTGTTTGATAATCTCTGCTACCTGTTTGCTAGTGTATGTTTTTACGTTCTGGGAAAACTGTGAGCATGGCTCACGAGTCTTTTGAGGAGAACCACCCTAGTCGTGGTTTGTCAGCCGACCCGCGAGTCTATGCTATGGACTCGGGTCCTTCTCATGAGCCCTCGTATGAGGTGCAGGTTATTGCCGGGGACACGTCCCCACCACATGATATCTCTTCCTTACTGGGCATCCTCGCCAACACGGAGCTTACCTCTGAACAGCTCCGGGCCTTCCAGGCCATTCTGAAGGGGAAATCTGTTTCCCCCACGCCCCAGGAGTCAACTCCGGCCATCGCACCTCTCCAAGAGTCCGTGCAGGCCATTCCATCTCCTTCATTGGCGCAAGCCATCCAGTCTCCCTCGCTTCAAGGACAAGCGAGCCAACAACCACCCTCATTCCAGTTCCCGTCACAATCTCAAACTCCCGTCGTTCCCCACACACCGCTTCAGCCAGGGCCAACTGTCGGCGGTCCGACAGCTCCCTCTCATTCCGGGTTTCCCCCTCAAGTCTCCGGGAGACAGTTTCTCCCCCAGTGGCAAGTGCCACCTTCACCTCCAGAGGAGCTCGCCCAATCGCTCCTCAATAGGTTCAATCGCATGGACGAGCAGTTTCAAAATCTGAGAAGGATGGTGGACGTGAAAGCCACCCCGGAGGTTGCTTTGCCAATCCTTCCCATCATTCATCTTCCTCCCTCCGAAATGCCCACGTACCGCAGATACAATGGTACCGGCAACCCCTTCATTCATCTCAAGGATTTCATGTATGAATCCTCATATTGGCAAAACGATCAGAGGTCCCTGGCATACCTCTTTCGGAGATCATTGGATGGTCCCGCACTTGAGTGGTTCTATTCCTTGGAGCCCCGCGAGGCCGAGAATTTTGAAATAGTCCAGAGAAGGTTCTTGCAGAAATATAGGGATAGGGTCGGTCCCTCACTCTCCATTACCGACCTAGTGGCCGAAAAGATGAAGCCCGACGAGGATTTTGTCCGCTATGCTGATAGATGGAGGTCTCTGGCGGAAAGAATAAGGGATACCCTCTCCGAGCCCGAACAAGTGAAGATGATTGTGTCTAATGCAACCCCACAGTTCAGACACGTCCTGGCCATGAATAAACTTACTACAATGGAGGAACTCTATGAAAGGGCCCGGTACATCCAAACCCAGTTAAAAGACTCCCCCATTATGAACATGTTTGAGTCACCGAAGCCCAAAGTGGTTAGAAAGACAGGTGCTGGTGTCCCGGGCGGAGCCACAGAAGGGGTCGTGACAAATGAGCAAGTGGGTGCGGTCAACAATGCCAACTATGCAGTCAACCCAAGGCCTCCACAAATGCCCCGACTTCCCCTCCAACCAGGTCCTTTCCCTCTTCGTCCTCCACCCCAAAATAATCCACCCCAGGATAATATGCCTCCATTACGCCAACCCCAGCAACAACAACCACAACCTCAGCAACAACAACCACCGCTTCAGTACAACCAAGTTCCACCCCCGGGGAACTATGGTCCCCAACAGCAACAAAGGAGGCCGCTCGGTCCCAAGAGAGCCTACTATCCACCATTGCCAGAAACCTTAGCAGACATTTTTAATGCCCTCATGGCATCAAACCAACTCGCCCTACCCAGAGAAAGGCCCGTGTGGCCCCCGAATGTTGATACCTCCAAATATTGCGTCTACCACAGGCAGCCAGGACACACAGTAGATTACTGCTTCCATTTCAAAGATTACATCCACGATATGAATGATGAACATCAAATAGATTGGGATGAAATGAGACGATACGTCGCCGCTCTCAAGGCTAGGAGACCTCCTCATAGGCCACAGCAGCAGTTACAATAGCAGCAGCAGCAGCAACCACAACAACAACAACAGCCTCAGCAGGCCCCACAACAACAGCCCAACATGGGCATAATCCAGAATCCATTACCGGAGCACCAACAGCCCAATCATCAGGTTAACCCCATCTCCTCCTTTCCGGAAGTCGGGAGAGAGCAGGTGTGGCACCAGGAAAGTACCTCCATTCTTTCTACCGCCAATCCTATCATCACACAACACCGTTGCCTTGCCCGGGTAGCACCTCTCTCTCATCAACCCGCGTCAGTATCGCCTTCACCATTTCCACTACCATTACGCCCTCTCATACGTACCCCGATCCCCTATCAACCGACACTCTCCACTACGCCTTCACACCCTCTCATCTTCTCCCATTCCCCCACTTTACCATCCACATTTACCACATTAACCCCTACGCCTTCTAAACCCCTTATCATCCGTCAACCATACATAATCCCGTCTTTCTCCACCGTATCACCACTAATGCCTTCAAAACCACTCATTACCCATCACCCACCTCAAAATCATTGCCCGCTTCAAGCCCTACCCACTTCTACTTCGTCTCCACCTCCACCTTCCAGACCCCTTATCCTTCATAATCCGCGCGATATCCCCTCTACCTCCGCCATGCCTCCACCTAACAAACCCCTCATCAGAATCCCTGCTCCCGTCATCACCCCTGCTTCATCAACCATTCCTCCACCACTACCCCTCAAATCCCTGTTAAAACCCACTGCTACCCCCACAGAGGTACAAAAGCCGCAGGCAATGGTGCTCCGGAGTGGAAGGATTTTCCACAGGGTTTTCCCCCACAACAGTCAGAATCCTGAGCAATCTCAACCAGAGAAGGATGATGGAGAACAACCAGAAAGAGCTATCCCTGGAACACAGTATGATCTATTGAAACACTTGGACAAGACGCCTGCTCGGATCTCCATCTTGGAGCTACTTTAAAGATCCACATCCCACCAGGCAGCCTTAATGGAGTACCTTCAAAGGGTCATGGTGAATGAGGACTTCCCTGTAGAAAAGATCTCTACCGTCCTGACCCCAACAGACACACAACCGACCATCATGTTCCACAACTACGAGCTCGCTCCCAAGGAAGCTCGGAAATATGCATTGTGCATTTCAATAAAAATTAATGGGGTATCCATAAACCCGTGTCTTGTGGACACGGGTGCGTCCATAAACGTGATCTCCATGAGCACTCTTCAGTTGTGTGGGGTCGACGAGGAACAAATAAGACCTTCCTCGATCACGGTCACGGCTTATGACAATAGCAAAAGGCCGCCGCAGGGGATGATTATTCTGAAGGCAGAACTAGGCCCCATGTCAATTCCCACTGAATTCCATGTCCTCGACATGGACCCCACATTCAAGGCTATACTGGGTCGCCCTTACATCGAAGCCATGGACGCTGTGCCTTCCACCAACCATCAGTGCCTGAAGTTTCCTTACAATGGGAGGATTATTAAAGTAGTCAGTACACCTGTCCTTCACACAGTGGATGCATCAACACCTCTCTGCCCTCTGCTTGGCCGTCTCATCGGCCCATATTATCACTGCTGGACGTACGTGATTCATCTCACGTTCCACTAGCACCAAAGGAGCCGGTCAGGACAACCGCAACATCATATCTCCCTTTTCACTCCAAAGGGTGGGAGATTATGAGGAACATCGGCTACCAACAGGGTAAAGGTCTGGGCGCACAGTTACAGGGTATGCTCAAACCGCCAAAGGAAATTAGGCCGAACCGTAGGTTTGGCCTAGGCTTCAAAGGACTGTTCAAGGCGGATTGGAAGCCCCTCACATGGACTCTATCAAACCACTTCAGCAGAGGACCCGTTGTTCAGATGGGAGATTACCCACGGGAAGCATATGGGGGATCACATGCCGTATATTTAGCTGAAAAATGTCCGAGGATCACCAAAAGAGGCAAGATCAAAGATCCGGAATGCGAGTGGGACAAATGGTTCGACATACGGGACATTTCCGTTGCACTGGAAAGGATGTTCTCGTCTCCGCAGCTTGAAGGACCACCATTGATCTCCAGAATACCAGAGAATATTACCACTCTTGCCAAGGTTCCAAACTATCCTCGTCCTCGCCAGAAGGACCCTGTCATCGACGGATCTTCGTCCATCCTCAACATTGCCGTCGACGGCTCATTAGCCGCCATCTTCTCCATCCACTCGTCTCAGCCTTTGCTGATATCTTCTTCCTGGGCCAGACAATTATCTGATGATCTTCCCAGATCCCCTTCTCTGCTTACATACCTACGCGGGCTTTTCAACCCGCACCAGGTCTTCAACCACGATCTGCTCTATAAGCCTCGCAATCCTCTAGTCATAACCACTTTTCTCTCTCCTCCGATCTCTTTTCACTGCTTTGTCATTAAAAATGAAAACGAAAAAAAAACGTCAATTTTCAAACTCCCCAACAACACATCTTCGTTGAGGAAACCTCCTACATCTCCCACGGGTGCGTCCCGCCCTGCGGACCACCCGTCCAAGGTCCGATGAGCGACCTTTTCTACCCCTCCTCTGAGGGGTCTTCTCCTGTACATTCTACACCGTCCTCTTCGTCTTCCTCTTCTTCTGTAAATATTATCAGTCAATCTAGGAATGATAGGCCAAGGGTAGTACCTAGGAAGAAATCCAAGGGTAGGCAGATCCCTCGTCGATTCCTTCTGGATTTAGCCGCCAGGTGTCAGGCCCTTCTCGCCATCCCCCAATTGTTAGAAGATCCCATCCAGCTACCGGAAATGGAATGTGAGGGCGACTGTGCATTTGATGAAGGGTATGGAGTCTACGAGATCATGGATGAAGAATGCCCCACTGAAGATGAGGGTGAAGAATATGGGGACGCGGCGGGCGCATACGCTAGTGGAATGAGGAGATTCGACGAGCCGTCAACCGCCGTAGAAGAATCCACCAAAGAAGTCAACTTGGGAACTGAGGAAGACCCTAGGATCATCCTCATAAGTGACAACCTACCACCCTCTGAAGAAGAGGCATTAATTAAGGTTCTCAAGAAATATAAGGACACTTTTGCATGGAGCTACGAGGATATGCCGGGTCTAGATTCAACATTGGTCGAACGCCATTTAACCTTAAAACCAGGGTCCGTCTCGGTAAAACAAAGGTTAAGGCGTTTCCACCCTCAGATGGCTTTGAAAATGAAAGAAGAGGTTGATAAGCTCCACAAAGCCAGGTTCATTAGAGTCGTCCTTTATCCTCAATGGGTGGCGAACATTGTCCCGGTCATGAAGAAAGATAGGAAAGTCAGAATTTGCATCGACTTCCGGGACCTTAACCGCGCGTGTCCAAAGGATGATTTTCCCTTGCCTCACATTGATGTGTTGATTGATAACACGGCAGGCTACGAAACCCTCTCATTCATGGATGGATTTTCAGGATACAATCAAATTCGTTTGGCAGAAGAGGATCAGGAAAAGACGTCATTCACTACCCCTTGGGGAACATACTGTTACGTGGTCATGCCGTTCGGATTAAAGAATGCTGGAGCTACTTACCAAAGAGCTATGATGGCCATATTTCACGACATGATGCACATATATCTGGAAGTGTATGTGGATGACTTATTGGTGAAATCAAGGACCAGGATGGAACATCCAGAAGTTTTGGCTAAGGTCTTGCAGAGGTCAAGGGAGTTCCAATTGAAAATGAACCCGAAAAAGTGTGTGTTTGGTGTGTCGTCGGGTAAATTGCTGGGGTTCATTGTGAGTAAAAGAGGGATCGAGATAGATCCCGACAAAGCCAAGGCTATCAGGGATATGCCGCCTCCCAAGAATTTGAGGGAAGTCCGAGGTTTAATCGGGAGGTTGCAGTTTATTCGTCGGTTTGTGTCCCAACATTCACAAAGGTGTAGACCTCTCTACGAGTTGACCAAGCCAGGAGTAGAATTCCACTGGAATTCTAAATGTCAGAAAGCTTTTGAAGGGTTGAAGGAATATCTGGCTAGTCCACCCGTTCTCATTCCACCCAAACCAGAAAAACCTCTGATCCTTTACGTCTCAGTCTTGGATGACTCCGTAGGAGCCGTCCTCGCACAAGCTGATGAAGAAGGCAAGGAACGGGCAACCTATTACTTGTCTAAACTTCTCAATCCCTGTGAGCAGAAGTACACCGTCATGGAGAAAACCTGTGCTGCCCTCGTTTGGGTAGTGCAGAAATTGAAACACTACTTCTTGGCTCATGAGGTCCACTTGATTGCTCGAATGAATCCTATCAAATTCCTTCTAGAGAAAGCCGTCCTTACGGATAGACTAGCACGCTGGCAAAGTTTTCTCTCTCAGTTCGACATCACCTACATCCAACAAAAGGCGATTAAAGGCTATGCCATAGCCGAGCATCTTGCTCACCATCCTCTTCCCAAGTTCGATCCCGTCCAATCAGAGTTTCCAGATGAGGAACTAATGTCCGTCAACCAATTAGATGAGCCAATGTGGACACTATATTTTGATGGAGCTCTGAATTCTCAAGGGAGAGGAATCGGCATCGCCCTCCTGTCGCCTGAAGGCCTCACATTCCCATTGGCATACCAGCTCAAATTTCCAGTTACCAACAATATAGCCGAATATGAAGCTCTTCTAGCTGGCCTAGAACTCGCTCATTCTTTTCGTATCACTGAGTTGCGAGTCGTAGGTGATAGTCAACTCATCCTTCGCCAGGTGCTCACTAAATATCATACTCGCGATCCCAAACTCAAGCCATACCAAGAACTCACTGCTGCCTTTGCCAAACTGTTCGCCAAACTGATCTTTGTTCATGTCCCTCGTCATCAGAATATTCTCGCTGATGCCCTCGCCTCTTTGGCATCATCCATAAGATTCCCTGTAGGAAGATGGTTTAAGTCCATTTCCATCTACAAACTTCACGCCCCTGCGATCGATGATGCTTCCTACGTAAACATCAAAGACGGGATAGCAAGGAAGATCCTGCAGGAAGATATCCTTGAGAAGAGGGAGATCATGTTGGCAGAGGTTGAAGAAGAACTGGCTGATGAAGAGAAACCATAGTTCTATGAAATCGTCAAATACTGCCAAGATCAGTCTTATCCTGAAGGGGCCACCACAGAGGACAAGAAAGCCATAAGAAGGGTGGCTCAGAAATATACTTTGGTTGGAGGTCTACTCTATAGGAGGAGCCTTACTGGTATTCTGTTAAGATGTCTTGGTGACGATGAGGTTTGGAAATGTGTAGAGGAGACGCACTCGGATGTGTGCGGTGGCCACGTGAATAGTCAGATGCTCGCCAAGAAGATCATTCGGCAAGGCTTTTACTGGCCCACTATGGAAGAGGATTGTGCTGTCTATGTCCGTAGGTGTGTCAAGTGTCAACTTCACGCCGATAAAATCCATTCACCATCTTCCTCACTTCACCCAATATCCTCCCCGTGGCCTTTCTCCATGTGGGCATTCGACATCATTGGTCCCCTAGGTGATCCCAATTCCCTCACCAAGCAGAAATCTTTCATCCTTACTGCGACGGAATACTTCACCAAATGGGCTGAAGTCGAAACTTACACGGAAATCAAGGCATCAACAGTCTGCAAATTCATCATGAAGAACATCCTCGCCAGATTCGGCGTCCCAAGCACGATCGTCACCGACAATGGGCCACAATTCATTTCTCAGGACCTACAGGACCTCTGCAAAAGGTACGCAATTGCATTGCATCATTCATCGCCTTATTACCCACAAGGTAACGGCCAAGCGGAGGCCACCAATAAAACATTGCTCAAAATCATCAAAAAAACCTGCGAGTCTAGTAAGTTTTCAGACTGGCCAGAAAAACTTATCGAAGCCCTATGGGCCTATCGCACTTCAATCCGTACCCCCACCGGGCAGACTCCATTTGCCCTTACTTATGGTATGGAAGCGGTAGTCCCGTACGAGACTCTGATCCCTTCTCTCAGGGTACAATTGGATGAGGAATTTCCCCTCGACGATCGTCGTAATTCACTCCTCGCCCAGTTGGAACTCTTGGATGAGAAGCGCCTGGCCGCCGCCGAACACGCGCGTGTGTATCAAAATAGACTCGCTCGCTTTTACCAAAAGAAAGTCGTTGAGAGAAAATTCAAAGTCGGTGAGATGGTCATAAAAAAGAATTTTTGTCAAACCTGGAGGTCCGCGTTCTAAGCTCCAACCCAATTGGGAAGGACCATTTGTAATTCAAGCCGCGTACCCTGGCAATGCCTACAAGCTAGTCAACGCCGAAGGGACCGAGTTATCCCACCCTTGGAATGGGCTTTATCTTAAGAAATACTACCCTTAGCACAAAATAAAAAAAATGATGAAAAGATAGAAAACATCAAAAACAACAAAGAAATATTGAAAACCACTAAAAATATGGAAAATTCAAAATGCCAATGCCTGGTGGTCACCATGTAGTCAAGTCACTGCATCTAACCTTCATGTTAGGATAGGGCCCATTATGGCTTAGTAGGCACCGGGTCTTGGTTTGCCAGAACCGTGGAGATCCCTGTCCGGCCACGTCGGCCTATGCTCGCTCGAAGGAAGCTAACATGTGCTCACTTATGTATTCTATTCAAAAAAGTCGGTAGCATCACCTACGGTGGGGCCCCACCCAGAAGATCTCCGGAAGCTGTAATCTTTATTCTTTTCTCTTCGACCAAATGAGATAGTCGGCGCCCTTAAAACGCTGAGCATGAGAAACTGAAACTCAAACCCCAAAGGCAAGAGTAGGATCCATTTCCTCGAGCATCGATCATAGCACGAGAAGAGGGCAGTGTCCCCGCAGGCATACGAAAAGGGAGCCCACAAACGTCAAACGACTGTATCTCCCTCACAAAAAGAAATACAAAATCAAAATCAAGAGCCTGGTCGTGACCGTGCCTGATGCGATAAATGGAACCCCTCAAAGCAAAAGTCTGAATCCACAAAAGGGGCCGTGGAATGTAAATACTCGAGATTTGGTCCGAAGTTGTCCGAAAGGAAAGAGTTAATGGGCCCTTTTTCGCTCGCCGGGTTAACGGTTTTGCCGATCCTCTCAGGAGGTTTATCCCCCCACGCTCTTCCTTCTTCCTCTAAAGATGAAGGTTCGATGGAGTTTCTGAAAGGTGAAAACTGCCCAGGGTCTGCGACCTTATTTTAATATACACATTTGGTTGCCTACTTTGAAAAGCAAAAAGCTATCGCTGCGAAGGAGTCTCTGTGTTTCTGGCTGGTCAAGACCCATGTTTACCGCCTTGATGTCTTCTTGTTTAACCTCGGGCTTAGGCCAATGCAAGCGCGTCACCTATGGGTGCGACGGCGTCTGATTCCGGGTCAGCGTCGCGCGGTTGGTCGTTAGGGTTCCAGGGTGTTCCATCATATACCATCTAGAGTTGTGAGGAAATAGACCCAGGTCGGGCAAATCTCTTACCTCAAACACCTTTTGGGTGAATCCCTGTGGTCGGAAGCGACTGGGAGCCTAAGCATGGCATGACGGTATTGTCATCAGGGTAAGTCTTAGCCGGCGGGATCATCATTCGAGGGGTCTAGAGGCCCAAATCAACCTAGATGTGCACTTAGGATACCTGGGAGGTTAGTAAGAAACCCCTGTTCTCACGTAGGTTAGGTGCCATTTGGGTGCTTGATTGGCGTTAGCAAAAAAAAAATTGAAATGATAAAAATAACAAAAAAGAAAAAAAAAGAAAATGTACATATTTGCAAACAAAAAAATCTTTTTTATGATAAAACAAAAAAAATGCCAAATATAAAAAAAGAAAATAAATCAATTTTACATGATTGCATTTGCGTGCAGCATCTCACTTTTAATACCGCTTGCATTCGTGTGCTTGCCTGTCGCATTTATCATCACCGCATCTTTCCCTTCCCTTCGTTAAATAAAGGCTTGGCCCCTTGACCAGTTATCAAGGACAGTCACAGTGACCATTTGCTTATTGAGCAAGGGGCCAAGTCAGAACAGAAAGTCTGATTTGTTTGTTTCAGTGATGTGTGTAGGGATTCAGGCAACAGAAGCAAAGGTGAAAAACAAACAAACCGAACCTTGTATTTTATTTCAAAAAAACCAAAAAAATTTTACATCAAGGTCCGCCCTCTCTCTCCGCATTACTCGTCCCACTACTCTCCGGGTAAAACGCTCTCAAAGGTGCTACCCAACTACGAAAAGCGGTACTCCTGCCGCTCTGTACTTCCCTTCCTATTCCCACATCCCGGCGTTGATCCACGGAAGTAGCAGAGAAGCTACCAACACGAAAGCCACGCTCTCGTGCTCTTCGGTAGCGCTCCTCACCATCTCTCAGCCACTGTTCAGCAAGACCAAGGCTGATTCGGAGTTCGAATAGTTGGGCCTCCATGGCCCTTCGTTCCTCCCTTTCAGTCAATCTGTTGGCTCTTTCTCCCTCTGCGTCTCTTTCTCTCTCTACCCGTTCTCTCTCACGGTCTTCCCTCTCCAACTGGAGAGTGATCCTCAGTTCCATAGCATCCCTGGAAGAGTCGTCATCAGGATGACGCCGCAGTTCCCTCTCCAGTTCTGCTATCCTAGCCTCCTTCTGCGTAGCTTGGGCAAGCACTTCTTCCGTCTCCTTTTCCTGCCGAGTGTACCATCTCAGATACGCGATAAGGCGTAAACAAGGAAAACTCAACACTGAAACTTTTACCTGTATACAGAGCATCCCTTCTGCCTCCGCAGCGCGGTGCGTAGCGTGAGCAAGTTACTCACGAAGCAAGTCAAGTTCTGTGGTGGGAATCCACAAGCTGGAAGAGGCACCACCTACTCCCATCGCTGGGGAAGCCGCGCCAATCTGGGCATGCTACGACCGCGTGAATTAGCAGCCAACATCTGGAATCTGGGGTTTTAATTAGGAACACATTGTACACCTACCAAGGCACTCGTAGCTCCGCGGGCATCGCCCAACTGTTGTTCCATCTCTGCCAAGCGAGTTCGTAAATTCGCTATCATGGCATCCCGGACATCCTGCAGCCATACGAGTCAGCATCTCCACCAGAAAACCAAAAAGGAGAAAGAAGAAAAGAGAAAAAGGGGAAACCTACCTGCACAAGTCCCCGGGGTTGGAGCCGCTCTGCGTACTTTGTCCTATATAGACGCAAGTAGTCCTCGCTATCCCGCGCATGCGATTCTACAATCGTGCCACCCCGTTGCCAGTCTTCATACTATTCAGGGAACCGCACGCGCCAGTCAATGCAGGTCGCCGGTCCCCGCGTCTTTCTCCCGACACGAGGTGGCGCAGCTGAATCCACCCATTCTTGAGCCAATCCTAAAGTCCTCATAACTAATCGTAGCCGAAGCAGCTCGATTTCATTCAGGCAGTGCATCCACAGTTCCCGTCCGAACCGGGCACGACTTGCTAGAACCCACGGCTGGTCGGCATCAACCATGTCTGAGTAGGGTCTCCAGTTTACCATCGCTGCAGGGAACTCCTGTAGCTCCCGCCTTAGCACCATCAGTTGGTAGGTTAGGGGTGCCGCACTCATGATAGGTTCCCACCGCCTGGCTAGCGGCACCATCGCGGGTCGCCAATGCCGAGCTCTCCCCATAGGGAGGTAATAATAGCTCCACAGCTGCTCGGCACAGGTCATCAGTACCTTGCAAAAACGCAAAAAAAATACAAAACAAGCAAAACCAAAAATACCTGGATGAATGGTGTGAAACCACTCACAGTCATCTCACGGTCCGCTTCTTGGAACAGGCCTGCAAACAAGTGTGCCAGCATGGCGGTTCCCCAGGCATAGTACCCTACTCTTTCAAGGTCTGACAGCAGCTCCAGGAAGCAACATTGGATACCGTCCCCTTTCGAGCTCAGTACCAATCTCCCCAAAAGGAAGAGGAGAAATCTCCTCAAATCTATGTTGCATCTTTCCCAGTTGCCGAAGGCTGTGCAGTACACGGCACGGCATCCTATCTCCATCCTTTCCATGAACTCTTCCGAGGATTCATCGTTCCGACGACGAGTGTCGGTGAGCCCTAATGCA
This sequence comes from Amorphophallus konjac, assembly GCA_022559845.1. Taxonomy (NCBI): domain Eukaryota; kingdom Viridiplantae; phylum Streptophyta; class Magnoliopsida; order Alismatales; family Araceae; genus Amorphophallus; species Amorphophallus konjac. The sequence goes on along the minus strand of CM040124.1, from coordinate 291,614,513 downwards.
TCCATGAGGGACGCCCTAGCTACCGACCTATTTTTCCGACCATCTAGGTCCAAACCCAGTAGCTTCGAGCACCTTCTCGGTAATCCGCATAAGTGACTCCGGTCACTGCCTCGCCATCCACCTTGAGGCTTGTGATCCGGACCACATCCTCCAAGTTGGGCACCATGTGCCCCCAGGACATCAAGAATGCCCGGCTCACTGGGTCCCATCTCTCACACAAGGCTTGGATCAGAACCAGGTCGGGCTTGATCGGCTCGATCCGAAGGAAGGTACCAAATCCCATCACGTCTAGTCTCGCCTTCTGAAAATCTGGGAGGCCCCTGTACGCTGCTACTACCAACTCCCATGAGATTTGTGATTTCATCACAACCTACACATACAAGGAATGGAGGTGAGGTTTGGTCAGAAGAAAGGAAGAAAGAATGAGAAAAGGGCAGGAAAGCTCAGCTTACGAGTTGTGATTGGGCCCTTTCACTGAATTGCCCTTCGAGGTCCGAAAGCCTCCTGGAACTACTACCACTGGACCTGCTTCTCTTCGAGGAATGGGAAGATTCGCCCTCCATCCAACTCTCAGAATCTTGAACTCCTCCTCTCCCGTGAGAACTTGTGCTCCTCGAGTTAGTCCTCGATATACCTGGGAAGATAAAAGGGACAAGAATTTATAGAAATGGAAGGAGTGCGGGCCAAGATTGCCTCCATCACCTTTAATGATGGCCCTCGCGATGAGGCACCTACCATGCGGTCCCGTGTGTCACTTCACCGCTCGCACAGGGTGATTGATTGGACGAAGAATATGATGACTAACACCCTATGTTGTCTAGGGATACCCTATCATGTTTTGAAGGACGTCCGCAAAATTTGACACAAGGCACTAGGGCCGTCATTATTGACTTCGACGGCAGATTCCCGTGGAAAATGGTCACAACAAGACGCGATTCTCCGCTTGGGGCGGAGTCTCGGCAGACTCATCACATGGGAACAGTGCAAAGGAGAAGAAGTGTAGCGAAGAAGGAATGCACAAGAGAACAAACAAGCAGCAGAAAATCAAATCACTCCATTCATTATTCTACATAAGCTGTCATAAACATCACAATCATAGAGAGCTGGCGGGTCCACTAGCTCGCCAACTCTTGCCATTATTTTCATGCTCGTCCCTCTAGACGTCCCTCTCCTCTCCCCTGAGGTGAGGGTCCCCCAGAAGCCTCTGGGATCCCCATGTAGTAGCACCCGCCTCGCCTCGTGGCGCCGGCTCCACAGCAATGACTCGCTGCTCCTCCCCTGGCGTGGCGAAGAAGCCAGTAGCGGCAAAGCGACCAGACTAGCGGAGTCGCTCCCCGAACTCTCGCGCTCTCTCGTAGCGCGTCTCCATCCCTCCTAGCCTCTACACGACAGCCTGAAGGCCCAGCTGGAGCTCCCTCACTTGGGCCTCCAAGGCCCTCCTCTCGGTCTGATCCCGCTGTCGCTCGGACCTTCTCTCGGCTTTCTCTCTCTCTGCCTCTCTCCTCATCATCTGCAGAAGAACCCTTAACTCCAGGATGTCTGGAGAAGGTCTCTCCTCACCGCGATGTCGCAGCTCTGCTACAGTCGCCACCCAGGCATCACGCTCCTCTTCCGCCCGGGTCGCACGGGCCACCGCACCGGCAAGTTGCTCCCGGAGGGAGGCAATCTCGAGAAAAGGGGCCGAGGAACTGGAAGATGTGCCACCAATCATCCCCGCCGTCGCCGTCTGCTGGGCACGCTGGAACAAAATAAACAATGGCCGTCAGTGAAACTCCAAATCTAAAGATAAAAGTGCGGCACGTAACTTACCAGGAGCGACAGCTCATGTTGAGCGACGGCCAGCTGCCGCCTAACCTCTGACAGTTGGGCGCGCGAGCCGCCGATGCCACGCGTGTCCCCAGCTTGGGGAAGCCCCGCATAACTCTCTCTCTGCCGCCGCAGGAAGTCGGCGCTGTCCTGCACGAATACACTCCCTTGCTGTCCAGGGAGACGTACGTGCCAGTCCTCGAGCCTCGCCTTGCCGCGACTCTCCCTCCTGACGCGGCTCGGCTCGTCCGCACTCGCCCACTCATCGGCCAGGCCCAAGGTCCTCGCCATGTCCTGCACCAAGAAAGAAGGGCCTCGCATCATAACAAAGAACGCATCCCCTGTCTAGGACGCGCCCATCATTTAAGTGCAACACTCGCCGAACCCTTTCCCCCCTCGCACGGCTTGCTTCAAAACCCAAAATGGATCAAAGAGGGGGAAAACCAAGCACTCACCGAGCCGTGTTCACCTCCTTCCGCGCCATTGGGCCCCTCGGGTCCCTCGGGGGCCCGAAGCGGCCCTTCCTCCTCCATGGACGCCGTTCCGTGTTCTTGTGTGTCCCTCCTCGGGCGAGGAGTTCCTCGTCCCTCTCGACCCTCACCATGGTCGGGCCCACCGAACTCCATCGATCAAAAGAGGAGGAAGACGAAAAGGAGGCAAGCAAGTTTCGGCGGAAGGCGGGCTCGTTTGCGGGTAAGGCACGAGAGAAGAAAGGCCACCCGACGCTTTAAGTTTGAATTCAAGGATTAAGACGCGTCCTCGCGCTTGGACGCGCCCAAAAAAGGGGGAGAAAGGAAACAGAATCCCCCCGTGCAAAGCGTAGTTCCCCGCTGTTCAGGACAAGGTCTCGTGGAGCGTGCCTCGAAGGACAACTCAGTGCAAAGAAGAAAATGTGGGAGAGAGAAATATACACACAACACAAGAAAGCCATTTTCATTTCATATAATACCCGAAAGTACATCATGCAGTAAGGAGGGTGGAGTGTACAAGCAACTCTCTAACTCTCACCATCACCCTCCTGGTCATCTCTCTCCTCCCTCCTCTGACGGGGATCCCTAGGGGGCCTCTGCGACCTCTGCGAACCTTGAGAAGCCGTGCTCGCCTCTCCAGGTGGCACCATGCCAGCCTCCAAGGTGCGGCGACGCTGCTCGGCCGAAGAAACTAGAAAGCTGCCCACAGAAAAGGAACCGGACTGACGAAGTCGCGCCCCACGCTCCTTCGCCCTCTGATACCGCTCCTCACTCTCCCGGAGTCTCCCCTCCGCCGTGCCAAGACTCAGCCGGAGCTCCGACACCTGGGCCACCAGAGCTCTCCTCTCGTCCCAATCTCGATATCGCTCTGCCATCCTGTACTCCCCTTCTTTCTCTATGGTCTCCCTATCCCTCTCCCTCTCTCTCTCTAGGGTCTCCCTATCCCTCTCCCTCTCTCTCTCCATGCTCTCCCTATCCCTCTCCCTCTCCTCTCTCTCCCTCATCGCCTCTCACCTCGACAGCTCGAGGGCGATCCGCAGATCCACTACGTCGCGAGGAAGCTCCTCAGCCTCCCGTCGCCGCTCCTCCTCTAGCTCCGCAATCCGGGCGTCACGCTCTGCCACCCAGGCATCGCGCTCCTGCTCAGCACGAACAACACGGGCCAGGGCCTCCCGAATCTCGGCCACCTGTCAAAGCACGCATGCACCGTAAGAGAACAGTGATAGAAGGAAAGCAGCTAGAAGAGGGTCAGGGCCAAGCAAGCACTCACTCGAGCCTCGCGGTCACGCTTGGCCTCCTCAGCCCGAGCCACCGCATACGCCAGCTGCTCCTGGAGGGCAGAAACCTCCGGAGGAGGGCCCCGCGAACTGGAACCCGCTCCACCATCCGTCCCGGCTGCCGCTGTCTGGTGGGCCCGCTGAAACACGGGGCAAACGTCAGTCAAAGGCTAAGCATCAAAAATCCAGGTCACAAAAAAAATGCATTGCATAGGCTCACCAGGATCTCCAACTCCTGTCGGATGGCCACCAACTGCCGCCTGGCGTCCGCCAACTGGGCCCGCAGGTCGGCGATCATGTTGTCACGAGCATCCTGCATTGCACATAAGTTAGTGCCACATGCATATACATAGAAGGGTGAAGCAGTTTTCATCACACTTACCCCTGCCATACCACCGAGGGAGAGGCGGTCCCCGTACGTAGCTCGATACCGTCTCATGTAGTCTGTGCTGTCCTGTACATGGGACACCACTGGGACCCCGCCCTGCTGCCAGTCCTGGTACTGTGCTGGGAAGCGCGTACGCCAGTCCACAATCTTCGCCTTCCCCTTGGTCTTCCACCCGATGCGGGCCGTCTCATCTACATCAACCCACTCCTGGGCTAGCCCCAACGTCCTCATAACCAGCCTCAGCCGAAGCGGCTCGATCTCGTTCAGGCAATGGACCCACACGTCCCGCTACAACCCAAGGCTGGCCAGCGTCGCCCATGCCCAGGTAGGGTCTCCACACCACCTGCATCACCATACATACATCATGTTAGTTACCATTCAGTCACATGCATAAACACAAAAAAATCATACGCATCATACCATGGCCTCGGGATACTCGCTCAGTTCCCGACGAAGTGACGCCAGCTGGTAGCCGTGGGGTGCTGCAACCACGACCGGCCTCCACTGTCGCGCTAGAGGCACGGCCCTCCTGTTCCCATGCCTAGCCCTCCCCATCGGGAAATAGTAATAGCTCCACACCTGCATCCATCATACATCATTAGTACAATAATTGCATATTTAACTATGGGAATGCATAAATAAAATGTTTACCTGGAGAAAAGGTGCGAAGCCACTGACTGTCGTCTCCTTCTCCGAAGTCTGGGAGAGATCAGCAATCAAATGGGCAAGCAGAGCCGCCCCCCACGCGTAGTGCCCCACTCTGTCAAGGTCCGCCAGGATCCCGAGGAAGCGGCAGTGGATGCCATCCCCCTTCGTCCCCAGCAGAAGGCGGCCCAGGAAGAAGAAAAGAAACCTCCGGAGGTCTAGATCCACCAGCTCCCGCTCGCTCAGGTCCTGGGTGAAAGCTGCACGAGCGTCTCCCTCCAGTCGTGCCAGAAACTCCGCTCCAGTCTCGCTAACCCGCTGGCGCGGGTCGACGAATCCAAGCGCCTCCATGATCTCCACTCGGCCAACTACCCTGCTGTCCCTGTCAGTCACGCTCGTCTCTAACCACAGCAGGTCCAGGGCACTCTCTCGGTAGTCGGGGTAGGTGACCCCACTCACCGCCGCTCCATCCACCCGTAGCCCGGTGATCCGAGCCACGTCCTCCAGTGACGGCACCATGTGCCCCCAGGGCATCAGAAACGCCCGGCTCGGCGCGTGCCACCGCTCCCTCAATGCCTGGATAAGAGGAAGGTCGAGCCGAAAGGGCTCGATCCTAAGGAAAGCTCCAAAGCCCATGGCGTCCACACGCGCCCTCTGAAAGTCTGGCAGCCCACGGTATGCTGCCACCACTAGGGACCAGCTGATCCGGCCCTTCATCACGCCCTGCACACCACAAAACCAACAAAGAACACATCAGCATTATGAATAGTAATAAACAATAACACTGTAAATACTACTTATTTATTTTATTTTATTTTATTTTTATTTTTAAAAATATTTATGTTTTTTTTAGAGGCGTCCAACACCTTGGACGCCTCCATTACATTTTCTTTTTTTTTAATTTTAGAAAAACCCAAAAAACCAAAACCAAAATAAATAAAAAAATATATAGACGCCTCCTTATTTTTAATTCTATTTTTCTTATTTACGTATAAAAAAAAGAAAAAAGAAAAAAATATAATGTGGAGGCGTCCAGGCCCCTGGACGCCTCCTTCCCTCACTCAACGGCCCTCACCACACGGTCTCTCGTACGCCTATCTAGCCTATTAAACCAACAGATTGAAGTTCCGAGAGGCTTACCGGGTCGTGATCGTCCTCCCCCGCATCGCCAGCGTCTACTGCAGCCTCTACGGCCAAAGGAGGAGCCTCCTCCTCCGCGGCAATCTCCTCCGCCGCAGCAGCCTCCTCGGCATCGTCTCTCAGCCTCCTCGGACGACGAGCCCGTCGTTTGCGCTTCTCTCCACCCCGGCTCGGGCCTCCTTGCTCCATTGGGACTAAGAATGGGTCGTCTGGAGTGGCTGGACGGTCAGGATGAACAGTGTAAGTGAGTAGGGGGGGAGCCCCCCCTATATATAGATTTACCTTTCATTGGGGCGTCCAGGCGCCTGGACGCCCCCACACTTTTCTTTTTTTCAAAAATTCAAAAAACGTAGGGGCATCCAGGCGCCTGGACGCCCCCAAAAATAAAAAAAATAAAAATTTCAAAAAATCAAAATTAGGGGCGTCCAGGACCCTGGACGCCCCCAAAAAAGAAAATGACAAAAAAATGAAAATAAAAAAATTTAGGGGCGTCCAGGACCCTGGACGCCCCCATGATAAAAAATTTTCAAAAAATATATATATATGTATATAAAAAAAAGCATCTTAGATAAGTGTATATATAATCAAACCAAAATAAAAATACAAGAAAAATGAAAATCAAAAAAATAATTAAGTGGACAGGGGCCCAAAACATCCAAATGCCAGATTTTATTCCATCAGAAAAGTAGAATGAGCTACATCAGGGGTTTAGGCGCCTTAGGCCTTAACTTCCCCAGTTCGGTTACATAAGCCCTCTACAGCTCGCATTCTTCCCCCACATACGCTAAGGCCTTTCCCGCAACACTTGTCTTCCAGGCCTTTAATGGCTTTCGCTTCCCTCGCGTCCGCTTCAGTGCCCAACTCCCTCTTCTTCAAAGGAACAATGCCAGTCGGTAGTGGGAACGAATGGCGTGGAATGCCGATCTGGAGGCAGCACCGATGCGCGTTGTAAAGGACAAACTCGGTCGCACCGATCAGTTGAGATCAACTTCCGAGAAGGCCTCATGAGGAGATCAAGCGAAAGCAAACATGCCGGTGCGCAAGTAAAGAAGCCTTGTGTCACGGTGCGGAAGTGAGACCGCCAGTCTTCACGTTTCTTCAGTCACGGAACGCGGTTCACTACAGTACCACCGAAGCCTAACACGTCGGCTATGTGATGAAGAGGGCTTTGTTGGAAGAGCTTCGAAGCCGTTGGCATTCCCTCGCGGTGGTCGAATTTGAAATGCAAATCAAGCCAGCAATTCAAGACAAGTGCGCAACCAAAAGGAGGCTTACCCATGCTCGAGGCAGTAAGGCCGCTGTAAAGATAGGCAAGGACGGCCGGGTCCCACCCTCTTGCCACGCCAGATCCCGCAGATAGCACTCAGTTGGTCTTCCTCCACCATGTTGTCGGTATAAGGAAACAAGAGAGCACCCGCCAGACAAATAGTGAACCCCTTCATGATTCCCTCCAAATAGTCATCGTCTGGTGACCCCCTCAGGGCGTCCATGACCCACTCCGCAAGCTTTTGGAGATCGATCCCCTTTTGAGTACGGACCTTTCGGGCTGCGTCGGGTGACATGAAGCTTCCAAGGACGCTTTCAGAAGTCCCCCGTGTCAGCATCCGCATAGCCTTCACCTTCCCATCACTTTTGAATTTCTTCAATCCGAGCAGAAGTTCCACCTCCTCGAGGAGGATGGTGACCTCGAAGGTCGAGAAGATAAAAGTATGGGTCTGGGGATGCCAGATCTCCACTAGTGCGCCCATAGCCGCCCAGTCCATACGAACCTTCTCATAGTGTTTGGCGTGAATAAGGAGCCCCTGCAGATGCCACTTCGAGAGTATGGCCCTCATGCCGATGGAATGTTGGAAGTTAGCTTTGAAAGCCATGGCAGTTTGGAAAACTTCCTTGGGCCTGGTAAGAGTGGATATGGCTGGAAGAGAAAGGAAAGAAGAAGAAATGAAGGAAGTAAGAAGAAGGTTCACGTGGAGAAATTTGAAATGAATCAGCTTACCATATGCGACATGATCGTCCCACTCAAATGACCCTCGAGGTCGGAGAGTCGCCTGATCTCGCTGCTAGGCCTGCTCCTCTTCATAACGCGGGAAGACTCTCCTTCCATCCTGAAAATCTCTAGATTCTCCTCTCTTTCCTCTCCTGAGCTTCCAAAACCCACCTTGGTGCTTTTGAATGAACTAGCCTAAGGGGAGTTCTTATAGGAAGGGAAGATCGCTACAGGACGGAACATGTCACATCAGTGGTCATTGTCAAGATTTTGTCTGGATCTCCTTTGAACTATGGTGCGATTCTGCTATGATTCTGCTACTTTCTGATGTTGCTAACCTTTGCTGGCCTGTGCAGGTTTTACTAACGGAGGTCTTTGTCCTATCTCCTGTCCCACCTTTCAATGGTTGGTCCCACCATGTCGTGCATCGTAGTATATGATACCTACGCTACTAGAACATGTCAAGGACCTTGCGGCCCGAACGAATCTGGGATTTGAGTTCCCCTTCAACAAAAATGGTGATGACCCCGGAAGAATTTGGGTTGTACGGATAGGCCGTTAATTTGTGGTAGCATGGGGACGACGGTTCCATTCAGTGAGTTGGTGCGCGGATAAACGGGCCCCAGCCCAGTATCAGCTCACCGGATCGGTATCCTGACCCGTTCTTAACAAGTTGACAATATTATCCTTGGCTATTTTCTATTTTAGTTTGTTTTAAATTTTTATTTTAACCCAGCATGCATTCATATAGGACTTTGATTTATTGCGGAAGATCATTCAAGTGATTCGATTGTGAAAGCCGTTGTGTTTCAATTCCTACAAATATGAGATATTCCATTCCGAATGAAATACTAAGTTTCCTTGAAACGGCCCTACGCTGTTCTTCAAAGGAGACCCTTGTTTGGACAGACCCTCAGATATTCCTTTACTTTTTACCTTGCTTGACCCACCTTGGCCGCAGCACTTCCACGTTGGCTGGTAACCGCTCCCCAAAGGTGAAACCTGCAGGTTTATGACCCAGGTACTTCCACACCGAGAAGTTGGTCTCTTTTTGTTTCGTGCCTGAGCGCACATCTCGCCCTCCCTTATTTGACCTCCGTCCAAGCAATCGTCAATATTTGAAAGACCTTCTTCAAGGTCGCCTCATTGAAACTTCAGGAAAGATTCCAGACAGTAACGTCAAAAGCGTGTCTCATCACACCTTGGCATCAACTTATCAGTCCGCTCCCACTTCATTTCACTCCACTTCGATACCATTCCACTACGTGTCGCTCCCTTGCAAAGCAGACGCCAAGGCGGGGCAGCTGTAGACACGCCATTCTTGACGTCTCCTGAGAAAGTCTCATATTACTATACAACGCCCTGCGACGGCTTACGCATTTCGAATCTCTTAAATACTTCTTTTTCTTGGGTCTTCTTCTGCCTTTTCCGGCATCTGGAATCGTCTCGTCACGACATTCGGACGGCATCAACACAAGTCAGACGCATCAGGAGGTTCCGAATCAAGAAGGGTGTCTGCCGGGCGGCCGCCAACGCCTGAACTGAGGACCCAGGTGGGTCTTAATGAGGGCGTCCAGCCCCCTGGACGCCCCCATTCTTTTAATATATTTTATATATTTTTCAAAGCCCAAAAATAAATAAAAAATATATATTAATGGAGGCGTCCAGGGTCCTGGACGCCTCCATAAAAATAAATATAAAAAAATGTGTGTAAAATGCCAGTTGGCATAAAAGACAAAACATAAATAAAAAAATATATATTAATGGAGGCGTCCAGGCCCCTGGACGCCTCATAAAAACAAGTATAAAAAATTAAAATGCCAGCTTTGGCATAAAACAAAACAAAATAATAAAAAAAATAATATATTTATGGAGGCGTCCAGGCCCCTGGACGCCTCCATCAACTCCCTCACGGGCGCCGATCAGCGAACGACGGTTTGTCGTGTGTGAAAAAATCCAAATTATGGAGACGTCCAGACAACTGGACGCGCCCATTTCTGAATCACGAGACGCCGCTCACAAAGCCACGCGTTGTGCCAAACCGCGTGCGGCCGTCGGCGGTGTTCGGTGGACCTGTTAGAGGCGTCCGGGTCCCTGGACGCCTCCACAAAAATATTCCGAAAAAATGAATAAAAATAGAATAAAATATCTTTTTTGCCCTGATGGAGGTGTCCAGGGTCCTGGACGCCTCCACCCTCCGGAGCCCTATAAATAGAGGCCCACCCCCTCAGTTCTGGAGGAGCTTCGAAGAGATCCGATAGGCTGCCGGAGCCCAGAGGCTACCGGAGTCATTTTCTAACCCGTGGGGTCTTTTGTAGGTGGAGGTTCTGCCGGCTTCTCGGGTGTCCAGGCTCGCGAGAGGAAGGTCGTCTTCATCCACCGCGCTTCCACGTCGTCCCTACGCTGCCGGAGCTCCGCCGGATTTCACCCTCGGCTCATCCAATAAGCTTTTTCTTCCCTTTTTCTCCATAGTTCTTTACATTCATCATACTGCATCCTCTATCTCCCTACATAAGGGCGCCGTCTCTTGCATACTTCTTGCATTCATCGTCACATTTTCCTCCTACTCGAGTCCGAGAGGGGTTTAAAACCACACCAACCAGGTGTGTGTCAGGTCACGATCTCGTTACTTTTATTGCAAGGAATTGTTACTACACTGCCATTTTCTAATTCCGTTCGTTTATTGTCTACTGTTTTGCAAGGGTAACCAAGGAAAGCCCTCTCCGTCGGCCGGCCGAAGGGGGAGGAAGAAGCAACCCGCCATCTCCCGCTCTAGAGGTAGGTGCGATCACTTTCTTTATTTTGGGGTCTTTTGGCCCCTAGCGATCACATCTTGTTTTCGAGGCCGCGGCGAGTCACTTCGCCAATGGCCGTTTAAATTCTCGTTGTTATATTCTCTTTATATTCTGTTACATTCTGCTCATATTCTCGAGGCCGCGGCGAGTCACTTCCCCAATGGCCGTTTAAATTCACGTTCTTATACGTTATATTCTTATCTGTTTATGTTCTCGAGGCCGCGGCGAGTCACTTCCCCAATAGCCGTTTAAATTCCCGCTCTTTGTATTCTCTTTATATTCTGTCATCTTATTATCTGCTCATATTCTCGAGGCCGCGGCGAGTCACTTCCCCAATGGCCGTTTCAATTCTTGTTATTTAATTTCTGCACCATTCCCGTCCCCCCGAGGCCGCGGCGAGTCACTTCCCGCTATGGCCGTTTAACCCCCATATCTTGCTATATCACACTTGTCCCGCTCGCCCCGCCGGAGCAATCTCCCGTGGTGGCCCCTTCTCTCTCTTCTCTTATTTCTGTGTTGCAGCAAACAAACACCAAACAAAAAAAAGAGGAGCCCGCGCGCTCCGCGTCTTCTCCGCTCTTTCCCGAACCGCGTGACATCAAGAATTTGGCATTGACTTTGAGGAATCCTTTGCTCCAGTAGCTAGATTAGAAGCCATTAGATTATTACTTGCTTATGCTTGTTGTCATGGAATAATGTTACATCAAATGGATGTGAAGAGTGCTTTTATAAATGGTTCAATAAAGGAAGAAGTTTATGTTGAACAACCCCCTAGTTTTGAATGCACAGAAAATCCTAACCATGTGTACAGATTGGACAAAGCTCTATATGGACTCAAATAGGCACCTCGAGCGTGCTATGATAGACTCAGCTCGTACCTCACAGAGAAAGGCTACTCTAGAGGTAAAGTGGACCAAACTCTGTTCACCAAGGTAAGGAATTCAGATATTATTCTGGTTCATATTTATGTTGATGATATATTTTTTGGTTCCACTAAAATCAGCATATGTGAGGAGTTTGCCAGTTTAATGACCACTGAATTTGAAATGAGTCTAATGGGTGAGCTTAAATTCTTTCTAGGTCTTCAAATCACTCAGAGCAAGGAAGGATGTTTCATCAACCAGGCAAAGTACATCTCTGAGTTGCTTAAGAAATACAAAATGGAAAATCTGAAAGCAATCAGCACACCTATGAGCACCACTACAAACTTGGATGCAGATTTGACAGGTAAACAGGTTGATGCAAAAACATATCGAGGTATGATTGGATCACTCCTCTATCTTACTGCATCTAGGCCAGATATTCAATTTTGTGTATGCATGTGTGCTCGTTTTCAATCTGATCCTAGAGAATCCCACTTAAGTTCTGTCAAGCGTATCTTTCGATACCTTGCTGGAACTCGAGATTTAGGGATTTGGTACCCTGCGTCTTGTTCTTTTGATCTTGTATCCTATTCAGATGCAGACTATGCTGGATGCAAACTGGACAGGAAAAGCACGAGTGGCTATTGCCAATTTTTGGAGGATGTTTGATTTCTTGGGCTTCCAAGAAACAGCACTCAGTGGCACTATCCACTGCAGAGGCAGAATATGTCGCTGCAGGGAGTTGTGGTACTCAAGTGTTGTGGATCAAACACCAACTCCAAGATTATCAAACTGATCTTGGGTGTGTCCCCATATTGTGTGATAACACAAGTGCCATAAACCTGGCCAAAAATCCTATCCAGCACTCTAGGACCAAACACATAGAAATTAGACACCATTTCTTAAGAGATGAAGTGATAAAAGGAAATTTTAAACTCATATTTGTTGAATCACAATCTCAATTGGCCGATATTTTTACCAAGCCTCTGAACAATGATAGATTCTCTTATCTTAGAAGAGAGCTTGGTCTGTGCAATTATAATATGGATGCCTGATTTGTGTGCCTGACTTATCTTCTAGAATATGAATGATTAAATTTATCTTGGTTTGAAGTGTATCTGTCATAAACTCAGGGGGAGCTTAGTCTTCTGTGCTTGGTATGTCTAACTTCTCATCAATAAATTCATAATGAATATAGTTTCAGCATGATACTCATTTTATTGGCTGTTACAATTTCATTCATGCACGGTCTGAGGGGGAGTTAGCTTCAGACACCTTCTTGGTGTCAAAATGATGAACAAAGTGCAGAGTTGTTACTGCTGGTTGGTTGGTTGAGTTAACGCAGTGTGGAAATAGGGTTAACGCACCAGACAGCTTGTTCTTTGAGAATCTGGTGTGAAGTGTCTCTGGCTGGTTGAATGAGTTGACGCAGCAATGAGACTGAGTTGACGCTGTGTTCAGTATTTTCGAAAACAGAACCCATCTATGAGCGGCCTTGATGGATGAGTTAACGCAGTTATAAGGCTGGGTCAACGCAGCAGTGTTATATGCTCTTCTTTTGGAGACTTCCCTATCTCAAAACAACTTGCTCTGTTCATTTATCTCGTCCCTTCCGTTCTTATCTCTCAATAAAGCCTCCTTGACATTCTTGTATGAGGGAAAAACTCTAGAGAACTGAGATATGTAGACGATGTCTTAAATTAGGGGGAGTTACAGTGAAAATTCCTATTGAGTTGAGATATGTTCTGAACAGCTCTATGAAAAGCTAATGATAGGAGATCCATAATTCTTATGGTGTTTGAATTCAAGAACTTTTGAACCCAATAATGCACTATGTTTGGAATAAAAGCTGAACAATTTAATAAAACCAGGACCTTGTCATCTCTCAAACCTTATATTGTTCAACAGTAAAGAAACCACTGTGTGTAGAGGAATTTAATATTTGTATTGGTAATAAAACCAAGATATTGAGTATAAAAGCTGTAGAAACAATCTCTTACACATGTTATAAAATGCAGAGCAATGGTGGCTATTCACTGAGAAACTAGCCCTATGCACCAAAGAAGTGCTAAAGAGCAAGTCATGAGGTGCGCCACTATCTCTGTCTTCAAGTGAAAAATAAACCATTTCAGAGCAATGGTAACTATTGACTGAGAAACTACCTTCAAGCACCTATGAAGTGCTGATAGGCATGTCATGACGTAAGTTGCCAACTCTGATCCATCTATGCAGAATAGTTTGCTATGCTGAGTAACCGGGGACTCGGGTGTCTAATAAACATGTGTACCCGTGTCAAAAGGCTAGCCATACTTGACTGCAAATGAAAACGTAAAATAAGTTGAAAATGCTGCAAATGTGAAAAATAATGAAAACATGTAAGTGTGATTGATCTGAAGCTCGTTATTCAACTTGGTCTGTTATCAATGCCAGTTAAATTTCTCTCTCTCTCTCCAAAAGGCAACTTGAAATTGACAAATATAAGGAACAGAAATGAAAATGGTTCTAGTGTGAAAAGAGTTCCTCTTTTTCTCCAGGCAGGTGCCTTTGGTGGTTCATATTTTTTTATTCAATGCTTTAAGATTATTTCTTCTCTTTATCATTAATTGAATTGGAGCCTATTTACACATCTCTCTCATGGGAACTCGATCTGCAATACTTAAAAATCCTTGACTATGAGCATCTCTACTCCATATCTCAGTATCTTAAGAAAACTCCCAGTACAGATGACCTTCTTGCTACTCTTCTTGCATATATTCATTTGTTTCTGCTTCACCACGTCGACGCTGTATCCCTTGGCGTCAACACAACGTTTCCAGAACCACTTTTACTTTTTCCGGTTCGCGGACTTGAACCGGCTGAACCGCTCACTGAAAAGGGTTTCGAAACTCCTTTAAAAGCGGAACGTGACCGCCGTTCGTCTTCATTTCCTTTGAAAGCCTTTGTCGTTCTATCTTCCGAGCTCTCCCAAACCCTTTCCTGTTTCATTCTTCCTCATCCCGCTGCCATGGCTCCTCCGACATCTACTCACAACGGAAAGAAGAAGGCAGAGGATCATCCAAGAAGCTCAGCATCAGCAGAAGACAATCTGGAGCCCCGCTCCAAAGCTGCTCACGATAAAGGGAAGCGGAAAGAGATGCGTCCACGCGCTCCGAGCCCGCCAACCAAAAAGAGAAGGGAATCTGATGTCAGGTCAGACAAGAAGGGTTCATCTGCAAGTGCTGCAATGGGACAGAAAGGTGCGGCCAGCTCATTTACCGTCACTGTGGACGAACCTCTGAAGGTTCTTATTTCCCGGTATATTGCTGCTACCGACCATCAAATGCTTGACGTTTTTCCGGAACTGTTTCCTACCTTGGACTATCAGGGATGGTGGTCCTTTGTTACAACCCACAAGGTATATTACCCCACCCTGGTCAGAGAGTTCTACAAAAATCTGAAATATGAACCTCAAATTCCAAAACTCACATCAACTGTCCAGAATGTCAGTTTTGAGTTATCCAATAAATTGTTTGCCAAAGCCTGGAAGATCCCCAAGAATGGAGTTCAGCTACATAGCTTTGAGTATGATGAGCATGAAGTTTATGCTCTCCTAACTGATAAACCGAGTGATCCTTCGATGTCAGGGAAACTTATTTATCCAGTCTCAAAGCAAATCAATTCCCTCCGTTGAATAGACTGCTCCACCACATTTGCACATCAATGATCACACCACAGAGCAGTGGTAGGGAAAGGGTGACTGAGATGCAGAGATGTCTACTTTACTGTATGCTGAAGAGAATACATATTTCCCTGTCTGATGTAGTTATTCAAACCATGGGGTCATGCTTGACACAATCCAGAACACTTCCATATGCTGCTCCCTTGACTGCTATTTTTCGAAAAGTGGGAGTAGACTTTGGCTCTGAGAAGAAAATAATCATTTCTCAAGGGAATGTTTACACACTTTCTTATATTCAGAAATTTATGGGTTTTAAAGTTATTGATGGTAAGCCAGTTCGAACTCTTCCTAGTCAGCAAACAGCTCCATTAGACACAGGCACTGCGGATGCTAGTCACGCAAACAGGACAGAGGTACCAATTCCTCCTGTGGTGAGAGAAGAAAGACAAGAGGGTAGTTCAGTAAGAGAAGAGCATGAATTTGAGGAACCACTTGCTCCATCATCAAGCCCTCAGCTGGAAACTGGGCAAGCCAGTGGCACTGCACCTTCATTGGAACCCCTTGTGACTGGAGCTATTGGAATTTATAGAAGACCTTTTCCAACTTCTGATGAAGCTCCACCTCCAGCCACTGTTGAAGAGATGTTTGCACACATGACAATGATGCTGCAACGTCAGGATGTTAAAATGGACAAGTTAATGGAGTTTACAAGCTATCATCTCAACAAACTGACTTCTCGGATTATCCAATTTGAAGTCTCTGTCTTATCCGAGTGGTAAAAATTCTTACTAACCAAGATGCTATCTGACCAAGCTACAAGGAAAGTCCTGCAGAACATATCAACTCTTCTTGACAAGCTATCTACACTGGTGACTGATATGCACAGTAATCAAGTTTCATTTTTTCAATCCCTTGCCAAGATTACTGATTTATGCTTTGATGTGAGGATAGCTGTTGAAACCATCAAAGGTCCTGTCAATGCAGTTCCCCAATGCCTCAAGGCAATGTTAGAAAAGATTGACAAAGTGATTGCCACAATTCAATCAATTGGGGAACTCTCTAAGTCATCAGCTGAACTTCCTTCTGCGATTGACAGTGTACGCTCCACTTTAAGTCATCAACTGGGTGAATTATCTCAGGATATCCGAGATTTACTAGCCAGAGATCCAGCTGGCCAGCAGCAGCCTCGCCAGCTAACTACTCAAGGGCAATCCTCTCGGCATCAACAACAACCTCCTTCTGCCAGAAGATACAATCACTTCTTCCACCCTTAAGATAGCTATTCCACGTTTACTCCCCTTCTTGATGAGGTCAAAGGGGGAGAATGTTTATGAATGCATCAATCATGAAGTCAAGCTGGAAACTTGACCAAAGTACATTGCATAGGCATCAATCATATTGACTAACTTGAATGTCTGGTTCTATAATGTAAATTCTTGAACTTGAATGAATGACAAAATTATACTTTTATTTTGTCAATGATTTGATTTCCTGTTAATCTGAAGCTTTTTGCTTGATTTGAATAACCTTGACTGTTTAGATGCAATGTTATGAATGGCATTCACCTCATAGTTACCATCATCAAAAAGGGGGAGATTGTTGTGCCCCTTGTTTTGATGATGACAACCATGAGATATGAATGATGTATTTCAATTCAATGATGAATTAAAGTTTGATTCAATAAATGCTTTCACTTGATTTCATCCTTGTGCTAGAAAGGAACAGGGTCGACGCTGGGAGCTTACAGCGTCCACGCAGCAGTCAAAGAAGCCTTCACCAATATCTTCACAAGTTGCTCCACTGCGTCAACGCCAAGATAGAGCTGCGTCAACGCCAAGATAGAGCTGCGTCGACGCAGCAGTTACAAAGGGAGAAGCAATGGCTTACTGGTATACTCTGATGCGTCAACGCCTTGATCAAGCAGCGTGAACGCAGCAGTTCAAGCATTCCTTGTCGTAGCCTCTGGAGTACCTTGGCAACGTCGACGCTGCAGTTCGTTGAGTCGACGCTGCAGTACGATGGATTGCCACAACTGTATGAAGCGCAACTAATGAGTGGACGCAGCTGCTTCTTGCGTCAACGCACTCAGCATGAAACCTGAAGCTTGAAGAAGGGTGCGTTAACTCCTTGGGGCAAGAGGGTCGACGCCATCTAATCCAAGTTGCAGAGCACGATAAGTGGATCCCACCTTCAGTCACTATCTGCCACATCAGCCAACAGCGGATAAGGTCTCGTAGCTTCTACCACTCCAGAAGGTTCCCCACGTGAGCAATCATAAGGATAACCTGAAAATCAGGGTGGTGGCCCACATGCCTCACGTGAACTATGTTGTGCGCGGGAAGACCAGAAAATAGGATTACCCGAGAAGAAAAGAAAATGTACGTGAGAGGAAAAAGTGCAGAAGAATGAAATAGGCGAAGAGCAGAACAAAAGAGGTGCATCGCAGAACGAGAGAGGTTTAGAGAAGAACTGGATGAAGGCTGCTGAAGAACCAGATCAGAAGATCATCGCGCCACCAAGACTCTTCTACATTCCAGACGGAGGAGATTCAAGGATCGAAGCTCATGCGTATGGACATGGATCTCTCCGTTGGTGATCTAAATTCCGCTGCGTCCAAGTGCTGAAGTTTGATTTCTTATCTTTTAGTTTTCCTATTGTTTTTGAACATTATATTCCTCTCCTTCACTGGATTTAGTGAAGAGAGGGTGATTCTGATTCAGCGGGTTGTGCTGAGATCAGGGGTATTAAGGCTGTGTGCCTTCAAGCTGTTTGACAGCGGATCTGAGGATTTGTTCCTCGTTGTTTTCTGTTGGGGTAGTCAACAGTGTAGAGGAATTACTTCCTCGATTTAGCAAAGCTGTGAAGCTCAGCAGGGTTCCTCACTAGTTGAGTGGGGAGGTGGACGTAGGTCTCCATTGGGTGACAGAACCACCTTAAAATTGCGGTCTCTTGTGTGGTTTGATTTTATCTTCGCAATCTGTTCCTCGCTAGATGCATGATAGGTACGTTCTCTGATTGGCTTGATTCAGTAATTCAATTAATCATCTAGGTGTGGTGCTTCTGATTCAAATTGCTCTATTATAAATTTTATAAGGTCAACCTATTCACCCCCTCCCCCTCTAGCTTGACAGTCCTCTCGATCCAACAGACATCGCTACTGTCACTACCAGAACAATGGCGTCCGGACAAGAAGGAGTAGTCCCATCTCCTCCATCTAAGTGTGCCTCCAGTAGCTCACTCGAAGGCACCAATAACGAAACATCTATGGACCCCGCTGTCCTAATAACCTTGCAAAGGTACCAGCAGGAGGTATAACTACTGAAGAAACAATTAAATGAAAAGACTGAGCATGCTATGGCCCTTGACCAGCCGGGGGCACAAGCCAAGCGGTCACGGAAAGGTTCCAACCCCGCAAGTGCTCCTCTACCAGCTGTTTTACAAACTGCTGATCAGAACTGGGCTACTCCCCAGCATTGTTCCCAGTGGCTTCAGCCGGCACAGCCAATGCCTCCTCAAATGTAGTAGCAGGATCCCCTATCAGAGCCTCTGCCACCTCATGTTGCGGCTTTGGCCTCACAATTGAAGCAGCCCGCCCACCTCTGCCCTCAACTAGTAGAGCCAGTTATGGTGAACGAGCTGATGGTGGAGCAATTGATCGAAGCAAGGCTGGCAAAGAGGGGTAGTGAAGATCATGCCCCCTTTGACATATATGAAGTGCCATATCCAGCCTATCATGCTGCCAAGAGACTGCCACTTGGCATTAACAAGCCTCCTAAATTTGAGAAATTCAACGGGCAGGGCTCCCCGAAAGAACATACTGCACACTATATAATAGCCATTAGTGACTTGGCGGCTGACGAGTCGTACCTATTGAAGTTCTTTGGGTCTTCTCTCACAGGACCCGCCTTTGAATGGTATTCTACCCTGCCGGTCAGATCTATTAAAGACTGGCCAGATATGCAGCATAAATTTAATGAGAGATTTCACATTGCTGAGGTAGAGGTAACTGTGGCCGAACTATTGGCAACCAAACAAAAAGATGATGAGCCAGCTGCAGAGTATACTAACAGATGGACGGATCTCAACATGAGGTGCCGACATCCTCCGCATCCAGAAGATGCAATACAGATATGCAAACAAAATCTGAAGAAAGAGATCTTAGAAAAGATAATTGGAATACAAATCTGGTCTTTTGACCGATTGATTGATGTTGCCACGGAAGTGGAAGACTTATTTAAGAGATATCCCACACTTCTTGCCGACTCAAGTCATCAAGCCAGGAAGATTAATAAGCGGCCGATGCTGAGAGCGGTCCATGCTGTTAGCCTCAAGGCAAAAAGGCATAAATGGGTGCACAATCCTCCGCCCAATAAACCTACTAGATGTCAAGAAAGGCCTCACCTGCAGAATAAAGAAAAGAAGCTCTATGCTTTCCCCAAGGATAAGACTCGAGCACTCTTCGAGTGGGCTGTCAAATATAACAAGATTGCTCTTCCAAAGCCAAAGAGACCTGATGATCTTAGGCAAAGAGATGATCGTTGCTTCTGCCTCTACCACAGAATCCTTACACAACCTATTGAGGATTGCCAAATATTCAAGGACATTGCCCAGGGCCTAATTAAAAGAGGGGAATTAAAAATTGGGTAGCACAAAGTCGACCCTCCACGCCCTCATAAAATGCCCAATCTACGGGCAACAATCAACATGATATCCATATATCAACAGCTGCCCGAAGGAGTGCCGGAGGCCTACAACCGACGTACCAATGAGGACTGTGTTCTAGGTCCTAAAGAAAAATAAAGGAATCGGCGAGCAATGCCAACAAGAAAAAGAACAAGGCCGGCACCTCACCCGGCTCTTGAGATGCATGAAGAAATCAGCCCAGCCGAGGAATGGCTACAGACCATTATAAATAGGATAGACAAGCATGAGCATGTGAACATGTCACATAGACATTAAAAAAATAAAGATTTAATTTCTTAAAAAAATAAGTTAAGAAAAGAAGAGATGATAAGATATGATGGGAAATAAGAAAAAGGAATAAAAGAGAGCATGTGATGCTCTAAAGGAGGGTGATCGCCAGAGGGGTTACCTCAAAGTAATAAAAGGATGATCACATGTACCTTGTGAAGAAGCGGGTGAGATCGTGAGTCCTTTTTTCCTCCTTCTACCGACCGGCCGATGAAGGTGGTTCTTACTTTGATTACCCTTGTAAGACAAGCAAAGACAAGAAAATATTATGGATTAGCCAAAGTGTAGTATCAATGCTCACAATAAAGAAGGCTACGCAACATAAACATTAACACACCTAGTGTGTTTTGTTTAAACCCCTCGGAGGAGTAAAGGGATGGGAGATATATGCTATGAATGCAAAGCACGTATGATATGCAGAGAAATATATATGATGCAAAGATGTATTGAAGGCTCCTAGCAAAGATGGCTAGAAAGAGATGTGTGAGATGAATAATAAGGAAAAAAACTAAAGAGGAAGAGGGCGCCCTTCTGCTGTTGCCGCAGCAGTAAAGGGAGAGAACAAAGAGAGAGTGCTTCTGCCGCAGCAGGAAAACCGCAGGAGAAGAAGAACACGAGAACCACACCACCGTGAAAGCACAATAGAAGAGCCCTGCAATTATTAGTGAAACACTCTTGCTACTCTCATTGAATAGAAATATCTCTTACTCGCCAGGATCCTCTCAGAAGTCTCTCTCTCTGCTAGAACTCTTCTTTTTTCAATAGAAATCTTCTTCTTTTTTTTCGGGTGGCCTTCAAGGGAGGGTATTTATAGAGCTTAAGACCTAGTTCTAATGGGATTAAAACTAGGGATAAACTTCTAGAACATGGATTTACTCCCATGAAAAGGATCAAGATCAAAAGATAGAAGGATTGCCCTGCGAGGAAACAGCAGCAAAGACGGACACGGAAGCCAAATGATGACATCAGGGTGGTCGCTAATTGAAATGACGACCGCACACGCAGCCGTTAATTCCTGGGTTAATTTATAAAAATAAACGACTTTCCATATTTAAAAATAGGAAATGATGCCTGCGTGGAATGGCGTCAATTAATGAGCGCCTTGGAGACAGACGTTAATTCCTTGCATTTTATTTTAAATGGAATTTGTAAAATTAGGAAATGACGCCTACGCGCATGGTCACCAATTGTTGAAATAACGACACCCATAGAGTCGTCAATTAAATAACGACATGCTGACGGTCGCTAATTACAAGTATGATAGAAAAATTAGAAAAACTTCATATTAAGCCAGTATTGAAGTGCACTTTGGGGCATCACGTGGTGACACGAGATTTGCTCAACATAGTATCGATTTTAGCGTGTCTACAGCTGCCCCTCCTTGGCATCTACATTGCAAGGGAGTGAGACAGAATGAGGCGAAAGTGCAACAAGCAGAATGAAGTGGAAACAGACTGAAAAGTAGATGCCAAGGTGTGATGTGACACGCCTCTGATACTAAGCATTGGAAATCTTTCCATGATTCTGAATGAAATAACTACGGATGATCACGAGAAAGCAACAATCGACTGGATGAAAGAACTAAGCTAATAAATGAAATGTGCATGCGGGCACGAAAGGCAAGACACCATTGGAGAGCGGTTACCAGCCAATGTGGACGTGCTACAACCAAGGTGGGTTTGCAGGAA
The DNA here is from genome assembly GCA_022559845.1 of Amorphophallus konjac. Taxonomy (NCBI): domain Eukaryota; kingdom Viridiplantae; phylum Streptophyta; class Magnoliopsida; order Alismatales; family Araceae; genus Amorphophallus; species Amorphophallus konjac. The sequence goes on along the minus strand of CM040124.1, from coordinate 291,592,825 downwards.
AAATAAAGTGAAGCGAGGTGGAAGTCCAATGAATGAATGCTTTCAAGGAACTAGCCTGAGTGGCTTCAAAGAGAACATAGTACTCGATTTTGAATGGAATATCTCATGTCAGCTCAGATCAAGAGCAAGCGGCCCTCATTATTGGCTTAATATGATGATTTTCTAACATTAAAGCTCAAAGTCCTACATGATGCATGCTGGGCTAAAAGAAAAGTTAAAACAAACTAGAAAATAGAAAATAATCAAGGATAATATTGCTAAACCATCCAGACTTGGTTAAGAATCCAGTTCTCTAAGCTGACACTAAGCTGAAGCCTGTTTATCCACGCATCAACTCAGAAAGTGGAACAATCGTCCAAAGCCTTAGATGACTCAACGCCCTATCCGTGTGATCAAGACTCCCCTGGAATTATCACTATTTTTGATGAAGGGGAACTCGAATTCCAGGTTCATCAGAACCACAAGGTCCTTAATATACTATAATAGCGTAGATACCATATAGTAGAAATGCATAAAGAGAGTATACAAAGGAGAGAATGATGTTACCAAAGAAGAGATCCAAGCACCTTGAGACATGCATAACATGTTCTTTTATGTGCTCAAAGATCATTAGCTCAGCAAAATTCATGATATGATCAATATAGAGTGCGTATGTTCACCAAATAATTCAAAATCTATAAATCTCAAGAAATGACGACTTCGCATAGGGGCGCTAGAAAGCGAAATGACGACAGCCACAGTGTCGCTAATTAGTTTCAATGTTTAATTTGGAATCAGACTGGAAATGACGCCTGTGTGAGAAGGCGTTCAATAAATGACGACACCTCATGTGTCGCGATCCAAGAAAATGACGACAATATCTCCGTCGTCAATTAATTGCCACCTCCGGTGCCCCGTTCCCTGCTCGGAAACAAAACCCTAGAGACCTTATTCGACTTAAACACAACTTGCGTCGTTCGACCACCTGCCAATGCTTCAATGATTATAAAAGAGGCGGCTTCTCTGTTACATACTTATCAGGCTAAAAACTGAGCGCCGAGACATTCAACAGAGAACAGTGATAATAGAGAGCAGCAACTTGTTCTTAATAGAGAGAAGAAGAACTTCCTCTCAAGATGGATAGGATGATGCATCGACCTTTAAAAAAAACCAAAGTGGCATTTCCCAAAATTTCTGAAATTGCAGGCCATATCAATGGAAGAATTGCCATGAACCATGTAAGTATCAAAATTGAATTTGAATTTCTATTCTACCCCTTCCTCTTCCTAAATTTTAATCATGATCTTCTTTCTTCCTCTCTCTTCTTCTTCATTTTCAGGATTATTCAAACATTCCGGGGGCAAGAAGATTCACCAAGAACAAGTGGCTACCTCTTCTTCTTTCTAAACTCTCCCTAGACATGAGGACTTACCTCTCTAGATGGCACCTTCTAGGCTTAGTGACCCTTGCCAAACACTATGACAATGTACACCTAGATTGGGCCGATATGGGAGCCCTCATAGAAATATGGCATCCTTCCACACATATCTTCCTATTTTCTACCTTTGAGGCCACTATACTCCTCGAAGAAACAGAGATGCTCCTAGGCTTGAAGAGGATGAAGCAAGGAGATGACGAGAAGATGGCACACATGACAAGGAGCATGAGTGCACATGAAGTTCTATCAAGCTTGATTCCAAGCTCCAACATGGTGAATCAAATCAAGTCTACCAAAGGAATCAACCTCATGAAGCTCGCGGCATGGGTCTACAAGAGGATGGACCAAGCCAAGGAAGATGAACTAGAGAAGGTAATGAAGGCTTTTGTGATATGCTTGGCGGGAGCACTTCTTTTCCCTTCACTGGAGGATTTTCTAGAAGAAAAGCAACTAAGTGCTATTGCTAGCATATGGGAAGGGGAGAGAATAGGACCGACAGTGCTATCCTATCTCTATAGTGGGCTTACCTCGGTGTCTATGGGGAGGCCTCTATACGGGTCTATGCTTTTATTTTCTAGTTGGGTAGACCTCCACTTGAAATTTGACCTATGTGAAGAAACTCAACAAGCATCTAGGATTTTCTCTAGAAGTCCACTTCACTACATGACGGGCTCACTAGGATTATGTGAGTGTTCACGACCTTTTCTTTCTTTCACAGGTCGATCGACCAACTGACTAACTGGTAGTCAAATGATCGATTGACGATGCAGGCGTGCCAGTCACATGAGTGACGATTTTATGATGCGCTCATTCTGACCCATGTCGGGCGAATGTGAGGTTCGGTCGGGACCAGCAGTCCGCCATACCATAAAGGCTATGGCGTTAATTACATCCCCCACGAGGAGGGAACACCTTTGATTAATTGCCGAGATAATGGGCTGTCAAAGCCGAATTAAAAAGAGCTACATGATGATCATGACGAAAGCATGCAGGATGCATACATTTATCATGCAGAAGATGTATAATTTATGGGATTATGGATCCTCGGTACGTGGCGGAGGACATAGGTCCGAAGACCACCGTCGTGCATAGCGAAGACTTCCGACCAGACGTAATCCGGTTTTCTGTCAACGCCATTTAATATACCCGAGGATCTATGCATGCATGCGCACATGGCATTCGTGACTATATTAAGCATGATAATGGAATTCATGGAAGCAAATGGTAATCGACCACATTTATTACTCCCCATCGAGAAGAGGGAAGGCAACACAAGTGTGATAGCGAAAGCACAATGCTAACGGACATGGTGATGAAGATATAATAAAAGTATAGTTTAGGCCCGTTCGGCCCTTCCTTTATTCAATTTATTGACGCTAACCCCGAGGGACGGGAATCACCCAGGGGCAAGTAAGCGATTGGGGCAGTAGGAGGCTTCAAAACCGGCGCGAGCGTGCAAGGTAACTTATACGGCGCGATAAAACATAGGTGTAAGCTTTTAATCCGGCGCGGCCATCATGGATATTAACACGGCACGAAGGCTTGAGGGCGCGCCGGTTTAGGGCGCGCCGGAAAGGCACAAAGGGAAAAAAATTGAATATGAGTCTAACGTTAATCCGGCGCGGGGGGGGGGGGGGGGTACCGCACCGGATTAGGGCGCGCCGGCTAAGGCCGCGCCGTTCAACCCACCCTTTTTTATGAATTTCACAACTATTGAGTTTGTTATGTTTTTGGTGAGGATTCTGAAGTTATTTGGGGCCAATTGCTTATTGAATTGAAGTCCAGAACTCTCCAAGAATGACGTGATAAGCCAGTGCGAGGTTCCTACTCGAGCACCGGGATAGTTGGGTCCAGAATGAGTGTTTCGTTATGGTTTATTCATTATTAATCTGTCCAAAATTGGACAGCATCTCCCCTGAACCTGAAGAGTTGCAGGGGAGAAGCGGGGTCATGCTCACCTATGGAACAAGCCCCTAAACCGCCGGTCTACACGAAGGCAGCCAGCAAACCCCATTGGATAGGATACCCTGAGGACTAGCCTGCTAGGGGCACCAAGGTTCCATAAGGGAAAGGACAGAGAGATGAAGCCATTGATGATGGGAGCATCACCCCGAGGGCTAGCCTGCGAGGGGTGGACATCCCACAGATTATGGCACATCCGCTGAAGGGACCGACCGTTAGGAGAGTGGAGCTCCGAGGGCTAGCCTACGAGGAGCGTACATCCCTTGGCCTTGATCGGACCTCCGATTGTCGGGGCTAAGCTCGTTGGGCTAAGGCCCCTGTCATTGTCTGCTATGGCCCCGAGGAAGCATCTACCATCGAGAGATAGAGCCCCCGGTCGCCTAGCAATTCCACGAAGCGATAAGGGAATGTCCCCCTCCCCGGGTGATTAAAACGATGAGAAAATCTCAAAACAGTTCGAATGATCATGATGCGTAGAGGTAGTAAATGCATAAATGAGATGGGCCCATCGCAGGAGCATATGCTCGAACAATTAAAAGTGACATTCAGGGGATGGACCCTGTGCATGGCGAAAAGAGGCACGCGCATAAGCACGGCTCCATCCGAGAAGAGAAAGGGATGCGAAAACCCTTGAATCAAACGTGAGAATGATAGAAAGAAAAGCCCCCGGGGAGGGGGTGTCTCTGTATCCCACGATGATTCGGGGCATGATGTAGACCTCGGAGAAATCGGAATTAGAGCTGTGCGGAGAAGAGCTCAGACACACGCATTGGCATAGATAGAAAAGGGGGGGTTGAAGATCATTCATTCGATCTATTCATTTGAGCATTCACACGCGCACATATATTACCATCCCAGAAACGGGAATGGTCTAGCATTTACATGGTGAGAGTACAGCACCGGCACCATTGCTCGGTCGCCGTTCTACAATATCATAGGCAGAGGATGCTCGGAGCGCAACAACAGGGGAAGAACAAAGAAAAGAAATCACGTAGAGGGGGGAGGAGAATCGACTCATATCATCGTCGCTCCTCCCCCGCCCCCCCCCCTCGCTTACATTCGATGGGTTGAAGTCTCAGAAGAGAGATCTGTGGAAAGCAGGGAAAGGATCAGCACCGGTGCCCACCTGTTCCGAGAACAGGGTATCGTAGAGGAGGAAGACGACCGGTGGAAGCTCCTCCGAAGGAACCCTTCTCTCTTTCTGCTTTAGGAGAGGAACCCCTCGAGAAGCCTTTCTCTCCCTTTTCTCTCTTGTCTCGATCTCTTTCTTTTTCTTCTCTGTGTCCTCTCTTCTTCTATCTTTTTTCTTCCAATCGAACCTCACCCGTTTATATAACAGGTTGGAGGCTTTACATCTGGCGTGAGCTTTTGGCACGCCGGGAGGAGTCTTCATCAACCTATCGCGCCGATTTAGGACGCCGTTCGATAGAGTGACTTGCGCGCCGTGATGAGGGCGGAAGGTAGAGGATTTAGCGCGCCGGGATCAGGGGCATCGAATGAGGGGCGCGCCGGTTTAAGGTGCGTCGGGCTAATGCTCCTCGTGCGCTTCAAGCCAGTCGATGAGTCCGGGGATGATTCCGGGAGTCACCGTGAACATTATCTCGCCAATGCCCCTCGAAACCTTGGCGGGATGTCTTGTCGAAGCTCCCAGGTCGACGTACGGCCGTTCCTGAGACTCCAGATAGCTTGATTTGATCGTACGGGCTTTCCGCCGACACGGCCTTCGGCTCTACGATCCATGCTGTTGGTCCGGCCTGGCTCGTACCCAAGCTCCTTAGGGGGTTGGATGACACCAGGGATAATTCCGCCTGCGCTGGGCGATCATTCGGCCACTAACGGGCCCATCTTGTCGGGAAGCCGTACCCGTGCTGGGTGATCGGGATCTTCTGCCGTCAGAGCTTTCGTCTCCGTCTCGGAGAGCCAGGGGGGACTCCTTTATCTTCAGGAGAGCCTTTCATGAGGTGGGTAGCCACCGGGTAGACCGTCGACCTTGGTCGGACAACGGGTGTAGTGTATGCAGCACGACAAAGTCGATGCCGGTTCATTGGGCAGGCTTGGTCGCACTACCAGTTGGTTGTGGATTCATCTCGGCTCTCCTGAGGTGAAGTCCCCACGTCCATACGGAATGAATCGAGGCTCTGGCAGCTTGAGAAATCCTCGATGTGTTGATCTTTATCAGCTTCCATGCTTCGGTGGGCCGGGTCATTCGTCCTTATGGCTTGGTTGCCGATGATCATATTTTGGGTGCCAACAAATGCCCCCCAGACGTGGGTGTTGCACACGAGGCACGAGTGAAGCAGGGCCCATGGATGAACTTCATCTGGACGGATCTCTTCTTCGGTTGACAAGAGCTCTGGATGGCCCTTAGTTTGGCACGGATGCTAATCCAGCGCCATTCCATTTTAACTCGACGCGCACATGGCCCTTGGGCTTTTTAATCCGGCGCGGTCCCGGGCATTTCTGAGGGTTGATAGTTTGGCAGCAGTTCCGGACTTTCAGCCATTAGAAGTCACACAACAGTCAGCTCCGGAGAAGGGTGGCCCCTCCGAAATAGAAGCCGGAGAGATAGTCGAAGAACAGACGTCCTTGGCTCTTGATATTCCTGTTGGACCCCCATCCCAGGGGGCAGGCCAAGAAATTGTTGTTGTTGAGGCTCCAGCCACCGTATCTGCCAGTGCGGTTGTTCCCCACGGTAGTGGACTGTAGCTCATGCCATCGTCATCTTCCGGGTCGGCCGATGATATCTGGGCTGCTGTGGATAGCAGAGTGGAATTTGAACTGCTCGAGACGTCGCCACTGGGTCTTCAATCTTCAAATGACCGTGTGTGGCAGTTTTTGGGGACTCTTCAACAGACCATAACGGCTAGCAGGGATTTAACTTATGTTCAGCTGAGGGGCTTGATAGAGCATATTTCCCGATCGATGTTGGCCTTTGGTTGCCCTATGGACGATTGGACTCCGCGGCTAGTCATGCTCCTGAAGTATGTAAACAGGAGGGAATTTCTAGGCCGGGAAGCAGCTGACCAGCTGGCGGCCATATCATTGAAGCGGGCTGAAAGCCGAACGACCCTCATTTCTCTGCAAGAGACTGCAGCTAGGATGAGGGATGAAGCCAAGGCCTCTTTACAACATCGAAGCTTCTGACGGCCCGGATGGCGGCATTACAGGCCGAACTTTCAAGGGTAGAGGCCGAACTTGAAGAAGTAGATCGCCTGGGAGTCCAGAAGGCGGAGGATGCAGAGATGGCCGAGGGACAAGCTGCTTCCCTCGAGGAGAAGCTATCTGAGCTGGAGGCCACCGAGTTCGATTGCAAGAACTGACCCGCCATCCTTCCTGGGTATTCCTGCGCTGGAGGACATCTTCCGACGCCCTCTGCCGTAGTCTTTTTTTCTCTTTATTTGCTCCCTTTTTGACGCACTTCATGTACTCCGGGGGATGGCCCGTGTAACATGTACCTTTTACTTCATAGTAATGGAAAATCTCCATCGTGCTTTTTGAATGAAGACTCCATCTTGTCATTATTCTTTTCTCTTCCATTCGCCCGTTGTTTCTAATCCGAGTGTATGAGTCACTAGGGCAGGAGAGCACTCACTCCTTCAGCAAAGGGGTGAGGTGTTCGCTCCACCGTGCCGTGACTTTTCTCGAGACTAACAACGGCCTATGCCAGCCGAGAGTCCGGGGGACTCAAGAGGGTATATCAAAACTGGCGGGTAAGCGGTCCTGCCGAGGATGGCAAGACCCGAGAATGGGTAGTGATCGGTCCTGTCGATGATGACGAAGGTCAAAAAAGGGTAGACGGTCTTGACGATGATGACAAGAACCGGACTAGGGTAGCGACCAATCTTGTTGATGGTGACAAGGGTCGAAAAGGGTAGACGGTCTTGCCGATGGTGACAAAAATTGGATAGGGTAGCGACCGATCTTGCCGATGGTGACAAGGGTCGAAAAGGGTAGACGGTCTTGCCGATGGTGACAAAAACCGGATAGGGTAGCGACTGATCTTGCCGATGGTGACAAGGGTCGAAAAGGGTAGACGGTCTTGCCGATGGTGACAAAAACCGGATAGGGTAGCGACCGATCTTGCCGATGCTGACAAGGGTCGAAAAGGGTAGACGGTCTTGCCGATGGTGACAAAAACCGGATAGGCTAGCGATCGATCTTGCCGATGGTGACAAGGGTCGAAAAGGGTAGACGGTCTTACCGATGGTGACAAAATCGGATAGGGTAGCGACCGATCTTGCCGATGGTGACAAGGGTCGAAAAGGGTAGACGGTCTTGCCGATGGTGACAAAAACTGGATAGGGTAGCGACCGATCTTGCCGATGGTGACAAGGGTCGAAAAGGGTAGACAATAGATGTATATAGGCGGGATATCGGATAAAAATTCCCCGTCGACCTCGTAAGGGGTCTTCCGGACAGAGAATGAATCATCACTATTCATCATTCAATTTTTTATTCACATTACTAACCTAAGCACCCTTTCTGGTTTTCGCCGAGGCCAGCCCCCTCTTGCTTTTGCCCGTGCGCCCTTTCAGGTTTTCACGCGGCGGGGCACCCGATTTTGCCTGCGACGCCCTTTCGGGTTTTCGCCACAGCTGGTTTATAGCCATTTTTGCACTTGTCCTGATATAGGAACAAGTCTGGCGGGGTATCTCTATTTTTAACCCCATTTTCTTTTCTTTCTTTCTTTTTTCTTGAATTCGGGATGCAGAAGAACTGGACCGCGAAAATATTGACTGGCCTTGTCGATGATGACAAGGATTGGACCCTGCTTTGGTCTGTCGACACTAGTTAGATATTGAAGCAAAGGATACGGCCTATTAACAAGGATGTAAGATCCGAGCTAAGGGTAAAGATCGACTGGTCTCGCCGATGATGATGAGGGTCGAACGTGGGTTTATTCATCGGCATGGGCCACATGCCGAGGCAAAGGTAGGGTTATTAACGGGACGGAAAGTCCAAGTTAAGGGTAGAGATAGACCAATCTCACCGATGATGACGAGGGTCGACCATGGGTTTATTAATCAACATGGGTCACATGCCGAAGCAAAGATGGGATTATCAATAGGGACGTAAGGTCCAAGTTAAGGGTAGAGATCGACCGATCTCGCCGATGATGACGAGGGTCGAATGTGGGTTTATTCATCAGCACGGGTCACATGCCGAAGCGAAGATGGATTATCAACAGGGACGTAAGGTCCAAGTTGAGGGTAGAGATCACCCGACCTCGCCGATGATGACGAAGGTCGAATGTGGATTTGTTAAAGGATTTCCGGTGGGACTTTGATGGTTGTCCCTTTCGGAGTTTCATTGGGTGGAGAATAGGAGAGGAATTTGGAAATTACCACTTTACTGACTCAAGCGCCCTTTCGGGTTTTCGTCGGAGCCAGCCCCCTCTTGCTTATGCCCGCGCGCCCTTTCGGGTTTTCACGCGGCGGGGTACCCGATTTTGCCTGCAGCGCCCCTTCAGGTTTTCGCCACAGCTGGGTTATAGCCATTTTTGCACTTGTCCTAATATAGGAGCAAGTCTGGCGGGGTATCTCTATTTTTAACCATATTTTTTTTATTTGTATAGGGTGGCAGGTCTAAGTGTGATATTTGACTCCTGGTTGACCGTAGATGGCTCGTAGTGGCAACAATGTGAGAATGCCAACTAGGGCACAAAGTCTTCAGCCGACACGTGTTTATTCGTTAGCGGGGAGATAATGCTAATGCAAGGAAGGGCTTTCGTGCCAATCCGAACGTAAGGCTCGTAATGGCGGTGCGACGTATCCTTTGGAAGCTTGATCAGGGCAGAATGCCACTAGACCAAGGAAAAGGTAGCTCGATCAGGGCGAAATGCCACTGGACCAAGGGAAGGTAGCTCGGTTAGGGCGGAGTGCCACTAAACCAAGGAAAGGGTAGCTCGATCAGGGCGGAATGCCACTAAACCAAGGGAAGGTAGCTCGGTCAGGGCGGAGTGCCACTAAACCAAGGAAAAGGTAGTTGGTTAGGGCAGACTGCCACTAAACCAGGAGAAGGTAGCTCGGTTAGGGCGAAATGTCACTAAACCAAGGAAAAGGTAGCTTAGTTAGGGCGGAGTGCCACTAAACCAAGGAGAAGAGTAGCTTGTTTAGGGCGGAGTGGCACTAAACTAAGAAAAGGGTAGCTTGATCAGGGCGAGATGCCACTAAACCAAGAAAAAGGTAGCTCAGTTAGGGCGGAGTGCCACTAAACCAAGGAGGAGGGTAGCTCGGTTAGGGCGGAGTGCCACTAAACCAAGGTAAGGGTAGCTCGGTTAGGGCGGAGTGCCACTAAACCCAAGAGAAGAGTAGCTCGGTTAGGGCGGAGTGCCACTAAACCAAGGTAAGGGTTGCTCGGTTAGGGCGGAGTGCCACTAAACCAAGGAGAAGGGTAGCTCGGTTAGGGCGGAGTGCCACTAAACCAAGGAGAGGTGCAGCTCTATCAGGGCAGAATGCCACTAGACCAAGGGAAGGTAGCTTCATCAGGGCGAGATGCCACTAAACCAAGAAAAGGGTAGCTTGATCAGGGCGAAATGCCACTAAACCAAGAAAAAGGTAGCTCGGTTAGGGCAGAGTGCCACTAAACCAAGGAGGAGGGTAGCTCGGTTAAAGCGGATGTGGAACGTGGATTTTATCTTATTTCATTATATTATTTATTTATATTTTTATTTAGATTTTTGATTTATTAGGCGTGCCAGTCACGTGGGTGACAATTTTATTGTGCGCTCGATCTGACTTGGTCAGTCGATTGTGAAGTCCGAGTCGGGACCAGAAGTCCGTCATACCATAAAGGCTATGACGTTAATTACGCCCTTCCGAGGAAGGACAACCCTTGATTAAACGCCAAAATAGGAGGCCTCGAGAGGCAAAAATATATTCATGTGCGTAAAAATGGAACTTCATACCAGAGCCAGGAAGGCGGGCAAGATAACAACATCAGCTGTAAAAGCAGACGGTATCGTTAAGTCAGCGGCTCAGAGACGATATCGTTAAGTCAGCGGTTCAAAGACTGAGCCGTGGCCATGATGGAGGTTTAAAGCATCGATCAGTATTTCGACAGTATTTCCCCTTAACCTGGATTATGCCCAGGGGGAAATAGGCTATCACCCACGGAGTGCCGGGATGAAAGCCGAGAGAAAGAGAGAGAGGCCAAACCTCCCTACCTATATATATATATATATATATATATATGCCATGGGGCAATGTTTGATATTCCCAATAGAAGCCGGCGGAACTCATGCAGTGGCAGAGCCCTCCCGAGCTAAAGGGGTTACTCATAAATCCGATGCGGGACGACGGAATGTAAATGAACGCTCAATGTTGCGCCTTCGCATGCGGATCGACCTGCGCGGTCAGGTCGGGGGGATCGACCTGCCCGGTCAAGTCGCGGGGGTCAAGGGGGCAGCGCCCCTTGCGGGGGTTTCCGGCGCGCCCAGGAGATGGGGTTCCCGGCGCGCCCAAGAGATGGGGTTCTCGGCGCGCCCAAGAGATGGTTCTCGGGGCATAGGGAAGCCAAGGGGGGGGTTTCGGCGCAAGGGCCAAACGGCCAAGGGTTCCCGGCGCGCTATTAGCGAGGCTCTCGGCAGGAGGCCAAGGAGGAAGAGGAGCTCTCGGCCTGGGGGTTCCCGACGCGCTGAAGGCCGCGCCGGGAGCTGGTGGCGCCGAGAGGCAGGTGCCGAGAAGGTGGGTGTTTGGGCGCCGTGAGGAGTTTAGGATTTTACGGTACCCTATTTTTAGGATTTTGAGAGTTTTCTGGGAATTATATCAGAGTAGATTGGCTCTGGGGACTAGAGATGAGGTTCAACTGGTTTTAGTTGTATATGCTCCAAAGGAGGCCGAGAGCTGAGAGGGATCGGAGCAGATCAGGGTCTAGAGAATCCCTGTCGCCGGTGTACAAAGTCTCGGGGACAGCTTAATGTCGGCTTTCATCATCCTGGGAGAATTTTGGCAGCACCTCCCCTAGACTTGGATTATGCCAAGAGAGAATAGGTCATCATCCACGGGATGCCGGGATGACGACCAGATAAGAAGGGCACCGGGCCCGGGGATGTTACTTGCGTCTATCTCATTGGTTAATATTCCCTTGGGACCCATCAGAACGCATATAATAACATGGCTCTTTGAGTTCGTAAGGTAGCAGTGAAATCCGGATAGGAAATGAGGGCTGTAGGGGAGGTCTTCCCCATTACTGTATCTTCTCAGGGCACATATGATGGTCTCCAAACATCCCCTAGACAGGAGTGTAGGGAGACTAAAGGATTGAAGGATGACAGTGCAGAGGAGGGCCTCGGACTAGGTTTCATTGGTCAAGAAGGAGGGTCTCGGCGTGGATTTCTATTGGCCGAAAGGAGGAGCTCCGGGCATGATTTTATATTGACAAAAATGGGGTTCTCGGCATGGGTTTAGTTGGCCCAAAGAGGGCTCTCGGCGCGGCTTGACTAAAAAAAGGGGGGGCTCTCAGCATGGGGCTTCCCGGCGCGCCCGTCACCGCGCCGGGAAGTTGGCGCCAGGAGGCTGTGGGCCGGGGCGGTTTGCATGAAGAGGGGTTTAGATGGGGTTTTGTCGGTTTGCTGAAGGGGGAAAGAAGAGGAAGGCCTCTCGGCAGCGTAGTTCTCGGCGTGGAATTTAGCACGCCAAGAAGGTGAAAGGGCTAAGGGTTTCAGGGTTTTGTTACGGTACTCTGTTCGGGGATTTTTTGAGTTTTTCTGGCTCGGATCGAGGCCGAATGTGGAATGCTGGAGGGGGTTTCATGGATAGCTCTGTTTGAAGGATGCCAAAGGATGCCAAGAGAATTGGAAGGCCGAATCAGTAGGGGAAAAGAGACCATCGTCTATATCCTGTGAAGGGTTTCATCTGTTTGTTGCAGGCCGTCTGGGGGATCAAGAGATGACTGTCTCTGATCCCCTAGACGAGCCCAACTGCATCGAAGAAAACCGACGACGGAGGAACTCTTAGCGCCGAAACTCCAGACCCTAATCATTCAAAGGTTAGAATGGAGGGTCGAGAGACTGAGGTCATCGCTTGTTAGAATCTCGCGGGATGGCATCAACCTGTAGGGCAGACATATCTTTGTATAGCCGGCAGTTCAGGGAACCAAGAGATTGATGTCTCGGGTTCCTGAACAGCACAAGGGCTCGAGAGAAAACTCGGACTATATGCGGAGGATCTGCCATTGAGACAGGAGGGGAGAAGAAAGTGGAACCCAATAACCCATTAGATAGGGGTGGGGGCCCTATCTTCATCCCTCCTCGAAGAACAAGTTCATTCAATCGGCTCTGAAACTCAAAGAGTCTAGGCTACTGGACTTTTCAGCCGAGAACTATGTACATGGAGAGGGACGGAGAGTAGATATCACAATCAATTGATGCCCAAATGGGCCATGTTGATATTTCATTGCGTTGTATCGAAGACTTACACAGATCGTAAAAGAGAAATGCAAAGCAGAGAGGTGGAAATCAAGACCGGAACTCTCCGGCTACATTTGATAAATCGAGAAAAGACTCGCTAGATTACATCAAAGAAAAGAAAAGAAAATATGGGGGAGGGCGGAGCATTGACTCCTCTCCCTCCCTGGAGCAGCCCACCTGGAGCTTCCTCTTCCTCCTCTCTTCTCAGATATCCTTTCGCTTCTTCGAGTCACTTTTCTTGGGGCTCTCTTTTTCCTTTGGTTTCTGGCTATCCTCTCGATCTCCCCTCTCTCTCTTTTTTCTTCTGCTGCCGCCCTTTCTATCTTTTTTCTATCCTCCTCTTTCTTTTTCTCTTCGAAGCCCTTCTATTTCTTCTGGTGCTTCTCTCCCCCGGTCCCTGCCCTTTCTTCGAAGGAGTGGGTTTATATAGACCCAGGTCCTTCTTGCCTATCGGCAGATGGTAATCGGCGTGCCTCATTCGTTCGCAATAGCTCCCGGCGCGCCAAGTGGCCATGGGGAGGTTCTCGGCGCCACACTCGGAAGCCCATTTGGCCGGCCCATTTAGGGCTTTTAAGCTTCGCACGTGCCTTGGCCCCCCTTTAATCCTTTAGATTGATATTCATCAGAACCAGAGAAGGCCCTGTATTGGTGACATAACCTTGTTGAGATCATCTTAAGATTTCATCAGTCAGCAGGCTGGGATTTCATCAATATTGCCATCTGAATGACGACAAAATCGGATATGGTTTCATCAGCATTGTCATCTGAATGATGTCAAGACCGGATGTCATCTTTAACCCGGGAAGGCTTCAGCAGGGCACGCAGTACATGGAAACGGTTCTTCTTTTATTCTGACTTTGTAGAAGTCTTCACAATCTTCATTTGTTGGCTTTGGCTTCATCTTTGTCTTTGCTCCCGCCTCATCTGTCAATAAGTCAACATCTGACCCATTCTGACATGTCATCTGTAGATTCTTGGATAGGGCAGCAATACAGGTCTTATTAAAATATGGTAGGAGGTCTCATCAGTCAGGTGACTGCTATTTCATCAGTGCTGCCGTCTGGCTGACGACGACACCGGACATCAGCTTGGCCGGAAAGGGCTTCAGCCGGGTAGATGGTTGACGAGTTTCATCAGTAATCTTTCATTGTTGGTCTGATCCTCTTTTCAATTGTGCTTTCACCCTTGTTCATTTTCAAGGTGTCAACAAATGCCCCCCACCTGCGGGCGACGTAAGCGCAGAATGGGCGGCACGGGGCCTGCAGGTGACGTTCATTATTCGAGGGCATCTTCCTCAATTTCTCTTCAATCAGGTTCTCAGACCTGATCATCTCGTTGCAACAATATTCTGCACACGTATTCTTCATTTTCACTTTTTTCCATCTTCATATCTTCTTTATTTTCAGCATTTTGGAGCTTCTCGGCACGGGGCCAGGGGCTTCTCGGTGCACGAAGACTTCCCGGCGTGGAGCTTCTCGGCGCGCATAGCTTCCCGGCGCGCTTGGCCGAAGGGGGCTCTCGGCCTGGGGATCTCGGCGCGCCCTTTTGGCCCAAGGGGCCTTTCGGCCTGGGGGGTTCTCGGCGCGGCCACTATCGGTGCGCCTTTTGGTGGCAGTGGGCCTCTTCAGCAGCTTCTCGGTGCCACAGGTATTGGCCCATTTAGGGCTTTTGGGCTTCTTGTGTTCATTTCTTCAGTTGTGAGGGCTGACTCATCGGCTGACATATCTTGTTGGCTGAGCTTCTTTCTTGCTCGTTCGGGGATGGTCCCGAGTATCTTCCGAGGTCTTGTGTCTCGTTTCAGTGGTTCTCTATTAGAGCCGGCTGTCTCTTCTTTTCTTCTTTTATTCCTGAAAATAAGATAACAGAAATAAGACATTTTATAAAGGTATTTTAGGGTTATTATTATTATTTCATTACTGCTATTATTATTATCTTTATTTTAGGCGTCAACAAATGCCCCCCACCCGTAGGTGGTGCGAATGAGGGACAAGTGAGCGGGACCTGCGGGTGCAACCCCCATCTGAGAACGCGTCTTTTTATTCTTCATTCATGCGAACATGCAGGCACTTATTGATCGCACACATATCTAGATGTATATAGGATAGCTCCCTTGTTTTAGGGATAGGATAAGGATGGCATCCATGATTCACGGATGGAGTGCAGCTCACGGAGCACAACTAAGGGAGATGTGCATACGTAAAGGGGACGCCGCGTAGAACATGTGTATAGCATAAATCACAATCCACACCCATGACTATTCCTCCATAGCGTGAAAGTGCTATCATATAGGTAGTGAACCCTAGTCATAGGGACGTGCAGACGCTCTAAGTAACACTAGAGGATTGGTTTATCGCCTACGCACACATTCAGGGATCTCGAGTTTTGGTAGTTTTGCACACCCCCCTTGTTGATTCTTAATTTGAGATTTCACTGTTCGGAGCGAGTTTCCTCATGTGTCTCAATGGGGATTCCCGGCTACTAAGATTTATCCCTTTACTGGCAGTGTTTTTTTTTTTATAGACTTCACCATTCGGCACGAGTCTCCTCATGTGTCTCAATGGGGATTCCCGGTTACTAGGATTAGTCCTTTTGTTCATAGTGGCATAATGGATTTCACCGTTCGGCGCGAGTCTCCTCATGTGTCTCAATGGGGATTCCCGGCTACTAGGATTCGTCCTAGTATTATTCACAGTGACATAATGGATTTCACCGTTCGGCGCGAGTCTCCTCATGTGTCTCAATGGGGATTCCCGGCTACTTGGATTCATCCTAGTATTATTCAAAGTATTATCATGGACTTCACCGTTCGACGCGAGTCTCCTCATGTGTCTCAATAGGGATTCCCGGCTACTAGGATTTGCCCTTTTGGTCATATATATATATATATATTTTTTTTTTTCTTCTTTCATTTCCTTCTTTTTTTTTTAGGGTGGGTAGGTGGCTTTTCCCTCACGGTTGCCCTTTATGCGAGTGTAGAGATTTAAGCATCCAAGAAGTGTTAAGAAGAATTTAAGATGTCCCTATGACTAAGGACCATAGCTCATACCGTGTGTGAAGTGTGGGAGTTTCGTCTATGGTGTATTCTGTGAATTGCGCACGCAACGTAACCGCGACTCTTTCCCCTGGCCGCATGCACTCACCGGGAATTGGCTTTTCATCTCTTAGTATGTGACGTGGCGCACACATTCATAGAATCTGGATAGCGTTATTTTAGCAAGGGAATGTGGCCATAGAAATTTGAAGAAAGGTGTATTAATACTATACTTCAGGCAGACACACACGCGAAACATGCAAGCAAGCAAACCATGTTATTATTATTATTTTTTCTCTTTTATGTTTGTTTTGTTTATTATTTTTTTTATCTTTTTTTTTGTTTTGTTTTCTTTCTTTTCTTTCTTTTTCTTTCTTTTTCTTTCTTTTTCTTTCTCTCTCTTTTTTTTTCTATTCTTCTTTTCTCTTCTTCCTCTTCTTCTTTTTTCTTGTTTTCTCTCATCTCTTTTTTTCTCTTTTTTTTTCTCTCATCTTCTTCTTCTTTTTCTTTTTCTTTTTTTTTTCTTTAGAACTCAGTGAATACATCCTTAGGTCGACTTTCTTATAAGTGGACGACCGATGCCATGGTGACAGGGAGAAGTTATCACATGTTGTGACGAATCCCTGGAGGGACCAAGGGCTGGCGTGGAACCAAGGGGTCTTTTTGTTCATTGGTTAGGATAACAATTCCAAGCCAATGGTAGGATATTTATTGTCTTAGCCTGAAGGTTATGATGTTGGGTGACTTGGCTTAGACATATGGTCGTGACACCAAGGCAGAATTTTTAAACGGCTTAGGTAAATTGCCATGACGCTATACAGCTTGGCTTAGGCGGAAGGTCATGATGCCAAGGTAGGATATTTAAACGGCTTAGACGTATGGTCGTGACGCTGTACATCTTGGCTTAGGCGGAAGGCCATGACGCCACGGTAGGATATTTAACGGCTTAGACGTATGGTCATGACGCCGTACATCTTGGCTTAGGCGGAAGGCCATGACGCCAAGGTAGGATATTTAACGGCTTAGACGTATGGTCATGACGCCGTACATCTTGGCTTAGGCGGAAGGCCATGACGCCAAGGTGGAATATTTAACGGCTTAGACGTATGGTCGTGACGCCGTACATCTTGGCTTAGGCGGAAGGCCATGACGCCAAGGTAAGATATTTAACGGCTTAGACGTATGGTCATGACGCCGTACATCTTGGCTTAGGCGGAAGGCCATGACGCCAAGGTGGAATATTTAACGTCTTAGACGTATGGTCGTGACGCCGTACATCTTGGCTTAGGCGGAAGGCCATGACGCCAAGGTAGGATATTTAACGGCTTAGACGTATGGTCATGACGCCGTACATCTTGGCTTAGGCGGTAGGCCATGATGCCAAGGTAGGATATTTAACGGCTTAGACGTATGGTCATGACGCCGTACATCTTGGCTTAGGCGGAAGGCCATGATGCCAAGGTAGAATATCTAACGGCTTAGACGTATGGTCGTGACGCCGTACATCTTGGCTTAGGCGGAAGGCCATGACGCCAAGGTAGGATATTTAACGGCTTAGACGTATGGTCATGACGCCGTACATCTTGGCTTAGGCGGAAGGCCATGATGCCAAGGTAGGATATTTAACGGCTTAGACGTGTGGTCATGACGCCGTACATCTTGGCTTAGGTGGAAGGCCATGACGCCAAGGTAGGATATTTAACGGCTTAGACGTATGGTCATGACGCCGTACATCTTGGCTTAGACGGAAGGCCATGACGCCAAGGTGGAATATTTAACGGCTTAGACGTATGGTCGTGACGCCGTACTTCTTGGCTTAGGCGGAAGGCCATGACGCCAAGGTAGGATATTTAATGGCTTAGACGTATGGTCATGACGCCGTACATCTTGGCTTAGGCGGAAGGCCATGACGCCAAGGTAGGATATTTAACGGCTTGGATGTATGGTTGTGACGCCGTACATCTTGGCTTAGGCAGATGACGCCAATGTAGGATATTTAACGGCTTAGACGTATGGTCGTGACGCCGTACATCTTGGCTTAGGCGGAAGGCCATGGCGCCAAGGTAGGATATTTAACGGCTTAGACGTATGGTCATGACGCCGTACATCTTGGCTTAGGCGGAAGGCCATGACGCCAAGGTAGGATATTTAACGGCTTAGACGTATGGTCGTGACGCCGTACATCTTAGCTTAGGCGGAAGGCCATGACGCCAAGGTAGGATATTTAACGGCTTAGACGTATGGTCATGACGCCGTACATCTTGGATTAGGCGGAAGGCCATGACTCCAAGGTGGAATATTTAACGGCTTAGACGTATGGTCGTGACGCCGTACATCTTGGCTTAGGCGGAAGGCCATGATGCTAAGGTGGAATATTAGGTTTCATCATCGCTACTGGATTTATACTGATGTAAAGAAGTCCATAAGTTTCATCAGAATAGACGTAAGGTCTAATCTGGGTAAATTTCATCATTTTTATCACAAGTGGGACATGAGGATACATACGGGTTTCATCGTCAATGGGACTTAAGGAAACACATGAGTTTCATCAGAAAAGATGTAAGGTTTATCATGGACAGGCTTCCTAGTTGAACAGGCAATGCGCCGGTCAATCAACGGGAGGGTTTCATCGTCGGTGGCACATATAGAAATATGCGGGTTTTGTGAGGATAGACGTAAGGTCTATTCCAGATAGGTTTCATCGCCAGTCCAGACTGATGGTCTGGGTCAAAGGTGAAAGTTTCTTGTTGACTGACTGGACAAAAGGTCCGAGCCAGAGGCAGAAGGGTTTCTCTTTTTTTTTTTTATTGACTGACTGGACGAAAGGTCCGAGCCAGAGGTAGAAGGGTCTCTTCATTCATCGACTGGACGGAAGGCCCGTGCCGCAGATAAAATATTAATGTCGACCCGACGGGACATCAGAGTCAACAAACCTTGCTTGGACGGTATGTCCAGAACAAGGGCAGACGTAAAACATCATTGTCATATTGATGCCATGTCAAAATGGCTAACCTGGAAGAGACAAAGGGTCTGGGCCAGGACAGAGGTAGCTGTTGACTTGACAGACTTGTCAAAGTCAACCAACTTAGCAAGGGCGTGATGTTGAGTCTTGTTGAATCTTTACATGTTTTGATGATGACAACACTATAAGTCTTAGTGGTGTTCAAAAATATGTCTCTGTGAAAAATTAACAAAAATATTTTTCTGTGAAAGTGAACAAAGAATATTTTTTTATGAAGAATAAACCTTCATTTCACTTCAGGTATTTTTCAGGGACTGTATTCGTGTTGGTTGGCACTTCGTCTTGTTTGTGTATAACACCTCGTGTTGTACTGATTGTCTTCGTGTCGTTTTCGTTTTAGTACTGTTTGTGTTTTCATTACGCCGTGTCGTCCTCTCGTACCTCGTGTTGTTCCTCTGCTTCCACTATTTCTTCTCGTGTTGTTGAAGACATGTCTAACTCATGACTTCGTGTCATGGTTGCTAGACCTCGTGACTTTGTCGCTTTGTGACTTCACCTCGTGTCAATTCTTGTGTTTCATCTTCGTGTTGTTTTAGTGTCTATGTCTTCGTGTTGTGTTTACGTCTTCGTGTTGGTCTGTCTTCGTGTCGTGGTCAGCCCGTGTCGTTTCACCTCGTGCTGTTCTCACTGACTTCGTGTTGTTTTCAACTCGTGTCGGTTACTGTTTCATCTTCGTGTTATTTTCAACTCGTGTCGGTTACTGTTTCGTCTTCGTGTTGTTTTCAACTCGTGCCGGTTTCTGTTTTTGTCTTCGTGTCTTCATGTTGTTTTTGTTTTCGTGTCTCCGTGTTGTTTTTGTCTTCGTGTCTTCATGTTGTTTTTGTTTTCGTGTCTCCGTGTTGTTTTTGTCTTCGTGTCTTTGTGTTGTTTTTGTATTCGTGATTTCGTGTTGCTTTTGTATTCGTAACTTCGTAGTGTTTGTTGTTACAGTGACACTTCGTGTCGTTCTCGTTTTACTTCGTGATGTTTTTTTCATCTGACCTTGTGTCATGCTCTCCCTATCTCGTACTGTAGTAATCTTGTCTACTTCGTGTCGTCCTTTTTCTACTTTGTGCTGTTCTCCTTCTACTTCGTGTTGTTTTCTTTCTACCTCGTGTCGTTCTCTTAGTAGTGTTCATTGTGTCACCACTGTATCTCGTGTCGTTCTCTGTTTAGTGCACCTCTTGTCGTGTCCACTTACCTCATGCAGTTCTAGTTCTTGTGGCACTCAAGGTTAATGATTCTTACCTCTTTGCAGGTCCGAGGAAGAACATTCATCGGTGTCTGGGTGCACATGATCCGATACTGAAGGAACAAATACGAAAGGGGCACGTGGCAGGAAGGTTCTGGATCAAGCGTGTGAAGCACACGCACTCTGTACCCCATCCTCCTGCTGGCTGCTGATATAAAAAGAACAAAGGCTGGTCGAGCAAGAGTGAGCATAGAAGCCAAAAAGAAAAAGAGAGAGCAGAGAGTAAAAGAGGAAGAGAGCAGAGGAGAAAGAAAGAGAGATAGAAAGAGAGAGAGAGAGCTCGTGGAGAAGAAGGAAGAAGCTGCTTGAAGATCTGTCTTCACTGGACCGTGGATCAGATCCAGGCCAGTCAGCTCCGTTGGAGCCACATTGTGCATTTCATTTTTCAGCGTTCTGTTTGCTGAAGTTATTTTCATTTCGTGTTTTTGTTTTCTTCCATTTTCATCTGGTTATCTTGTTCTTCCGATAGCCCTGTTGGGGATCGGGTTCCTCCTGTTGGTTCAGGAGAAGGGAGATCTGATCTCCGGGTTGCAAGTGACAGGTTGTCACTTGTGGGTTGCCCTCTGGTTAGAGGAAGGGAGGCTAGTCCTCCGGTTCTGGGCTTGTGGTTGCAAGTCCAGTGGTCCCTCCTGGTCTGGAGGAAGAGAGGTCTTCGACCTCTAGTTTCCAAGTGGCTGGGAGTCACTTGGGTGTCCCTCCGGTTGGGAGGAAGAGGGGAGGCTGTTCCCCTGGTCAAGCTGTGTGGCAGCAACTGTTTGCAGACTGAGTCTGCTGGGTTCTAGCGTTTGCTAGTGAAGCCTCACTCCGGTTGGGAGTGAGGGGTGGATGTAGGTCTGAAGGACCGAACCACCTAAAAATCTATTGAGCAGTGGTTTGTTTGTCTGATTTGCTTCCGCTAGATGCTTGAATAGGCGCGCTCCATGTGTTTGTATTTGAGCTGAATCGAATTGGTTCTATTCTGTGTCTTTATCTAGCATCCTAGTTTTAATTTGGCCATTATTCGTAGAAGGATTCATTCACCCCCCCTCTGTATCCTGGCCAAGCACCCTAACAGTTGGTATCAGAGCGGGTGTCTGCATATAAGGTCCAGCGACCTGCAGATTCGATCTTGCGGTCTTAGGTGCTTATTTGTCTTTAGTGCATCTATATTCCTGTTGCATTGAATTATTTGCTATTTGGTTCAATGGCTTGTCCACCTGTCTTCAGTGGTTTTGATTTCAACCAGTGGCACAGTGCTTTACGTGCTTATGTTAAATCCGTTGACCAGACCTGTGGAAAGTGATTTCACATGGTCCTCATAACTACCAAAGAAAAGGTCCAAATGGACTGACAGTCACGAATCAATGTATGAGGAGAATCAAACAGCTATAAATCTGATGAAAGCAGCCACTGACAAAGCTTTTCACTCATGTTTCCTTGATTGCAGATCTGCAAGGGATATGTTGGAAATGATGAAGAGAGCCGGGAAAGGAAATCAAACAAGCTGCATGATGGCCAACAGAAGCGATCAAGGCAGCAATCAAACTGAAGAAGATGATGATGATGAGGTAAATCTCTTCGAGAATTTCTCTCTAGAAGATTGGGAGAATGCTTATGCTGAACTAATTGAATCTCATGAACTGTTAAGAAAACAGTATAAAAAATTGAAGAAGGGTACTGGTTTAGATAGCTCAAGTTTTCCTTGTAGAAATTGTGCTGAACTGAAAAATGCTCTTGACGCTAGTATGTCTGATAATCTGATGCTGAAAGAATTTGAACGCGTTAAATCTGACTTAAACAAGCTGAAAAATGAGAATGACTCTCTCAGAAAGCTCTCTAAAGAAAATGAAGAACAATTAGAGAAACTTAAACGAGAGAATGATTTGCTGATTGAAAAGTTTAATGCCATAAAATCTGTAAACATAGAACTACAGAAAGATTTTGAAAAACAACAAAAGGAATTGAGGGAGTTTGAAGCTAGGAGAGAAAGCATGGTTGACTCAGAAGATCAGCTTCTAATAAATGAGTTAATTCAAAATGATAAGCTTAAAGAAGAAGTTGAAAAATTAAAATTGTTAAACAGTGCCATGTCTGAAAGACTTCTCACATTGGAGAAAGGAAAAGTCATCTGTACAAACGAAACTGATGAAGTAGATGAGCTGAGAAAGGAAATTGAAGAATACAAAACAGCTAATAAGGTTTTGAATGAAACTGTCAATTGTAGTGAACAAGAGATCGCTAGTTATGAAATACACATTGCATCTCTTGATAATGAAATTCAGGATCTGAAAAACTCCTTGTCAAAGTTTGTGAGTGGTCAAGAAAATCTGGACAGGTTGTTAGGAATTAAGGTCAATACTCAAAAGGAAGGGTTGGGCTACAACAATGTCAATAAAAAGGTTTTTGAAAACAAGCTGACGACATCCTTTGTCAAAGCTTCTGATATAGCCACAACCTCAGAAAATAAACAACCAAATGTTCAGAAGAATCAGAACCAAACTGAAAAGTTGAAAAAGGTTGATGGATCCAAGCTAAAAACTGTTTTCATTAAATCTTCTGAACAGGAAAAGCCTTCCACTTCATCTCCAATTCAGTACAAGGCTAAGAAAACAGGAAAACAAGATAAAAATCAGAAAAGGACTGAAAATCAGAAAATAAATAAAAAGGGTCCATCAGCATTTGCTGATCACAGTCCTCACACACACTCACATGCATCTAAAAGGAAGAATATCTGTCACTACTGTCATAAAGTTGGACATCTGATGCATGAGTGTAAGTTGATGGAGAAGGATGATAAGAATGCTAGGAGATCTTATGATAAAAATCCATCACCTCAGAAAAGAAATGTCACATGCTCTAATTGTGGCAAATTAGGACACTCTATTGCTCATTGCTGGTTTGCTAGTGGTAAGAAAACCTTTTATTCATATCATGCTAAATTCCCTACAAACCAACATGTTTTTAATAAAAACAAATCTGTTTCAATGAGCCAGCATATCATTTGTTTTAACTGCAACAAAATGGGTCACAGGGCCTCTGAATGCTGGTCAGGTCCTTTTAGAAGAAATTCTCTCATTTGCTCTCACTGTAGAAAGCATGGCCATACAGTCAAGGACTGTTGGCATATTCAGGGTAGAAATGTGAATTTCAAACATGCTAAATTCCCTGTAAGATAATTTGCAAAACCTTCATGTCATCATTGTGGGAAGCCAGGTCACAGGGCTGCAATCTGTTGGCTGGCAGGATATCAAAACCAAACCAGTTTTGGTAAACAGAATTTTTACCCTGTTAACAGAAAATCTCATGTGTATGCACATAGAATTCATGCTAATAAGAATGTGCATAAATCAGATCTGAAAACTACTCCTGGAAATGTGCTGAGAAAACCTGCTAGAAATAATAATGTCATGTCAGGACCCAAGACCTCTTGGGTACCTGTTTGTGCAAAATAAACTTTGTTTTGCAGGTGTGCCTTGGGACTGGAATAAAAGGGGTAATGATCCAAGGCACTCAAGAATGAAAACCCCATTCTCACACTGTTCAGGTAATCTCTCTGCATGTCCCATTTTGAAACCTATTGCATATCTGGTTCGATGTATTCTTGCTTATCCTGCTCTTAGTTTCATCTAGTGCATGCATATTGAATCTGTTCTTGCATATTCATTCATCATCTGCAAGTTGCATTATTTTCTGAACATGCACTCTGAAAATTCTGAAAATCTGAACTGAATGTGAATGCTAGTTGAAAACTGTATGTTGCATAATTCATGAAAATCTGAATTGCTTATAGGACTGTTGAGTTTACCCTGTTATTCATGACCTCTATGGTATATCAAATGGTAAGCTACCAAAGGCAGGGAAATCTGTCCGGAGGTCCTTACTATGTGTGAGATGGTCTTTCAGACCAAATGCTCCGCCTAGTACCATGAGTCATTCTGATGATCAGGGGAGCCTGTTTGTGCATAACTCAAACTCACATGTTTAATTTTCATGGCAAACACTGCATTCAATAATTAATTAATACCTCCAAGAGTCGTGTGTGAGATGTCCTTGAGTGGGCTGAAAAGGAGCTTGACAGGCCATTTGGTTTCTGAGGAATTGTGTCAGCCGATGCAGTTTATGTGGTGCTTAGATCTGTCATCTCATGAGGTTGCGTTTTGTTGCCCAAGAGCTTCTCTGGATGTGAGACAGAACTTCTTCAAGAATACTATATTTGGATGTGTCCTTAGTGCCTAATGTCTTGAGTGATCTCTCACTTGTTGGCTTGCTGATAGGAGTGCTGCTCATCTCATCTCATCTCTCTCTATTCGGTCAGCCACCTTCTTATCTCTCTCCTATCACTCTTGGTTCAGATATTCTCTCGAAGAAATTGTGTTTTCAGTCTTCTTGCTCTTATCAGATGTGTTCTGTATACCTTAAACCACCCAATATCTAGTGTAACAACTTACACCTGTTAATAAAGAACTTCAATGTTTGGGGGTTATATTTGGTCCTTGATCCTTCTAAGTTATCCTCTCAAGTGTTGGTCAACATATTATAAAACTTCCTGTTAAATGAGTAAAACTTGTTGAGGATCTCGACTTAACTGAAACTTATGTGGAGAGAGCTCTGAGATAAAAAATTGTGTTAAGTAAGATATCTGTCTTTTGTCTAAAATCATGAGAAGTGCTACCAGGGAATACGCCATTATTTGTGGCAGAGCAATGGCTTTTGTGGAGAAATAGACACTCTAGATCAGAGAAGTCCAGAGTTTCTGTCATGATACAATTAGCTATCTCTGTGTAGAAATGTTAAAATAAAAAAAAAGGGGGGGAAAGTCCTCAAAGAAAATTTCATTGGCTTTGATTGGCATAAAGGTAGTCTGTCCTGAGTAACCAGGGTTTCTGGTGTCTGATAAACATGTCTCCTTGTGTAAAAACGGACTATTCTACCTTGTGCTCAACAAATTGGTTGACCCTGTATGCCTTCTCTTGTCCATTAAATGAAGAAATGAAATCTGCTTGACATCGATGTGTTATTTCGTTGCTTGACAAACATAAGGAGCAATTTAATCGTGACTCTCTCTAGTTTAAGCAACTTTAACAGCTAATTTTGTGATTATGCTGATTTAATATCTTGAGTTAACTGACCTTGGAATTTGGAAGAATATAACCCGTCCACATATTGAAGGGCTAACTTTAACAGGCAGTAGCTGCGTTACATCATGACTAAGGGTAATTTGGGTATTTCCAGAAAAAGTTTGATAAGAGTAAAAAGCAACCCGACAAAACCCTTCTTGTTTCACACGCCTTCAACCTCAAACCCTCATTTCCCCTTGCCGCTTCCTATTCATCCTCGTGCCGCTCCACCTTGAGCGTTTCTTCAAACTCATCTCCATCTCTTCCCGCTCACTTTCTTTCCCCACAGAGGTCTCTTCCTCTCTTGGGTCTAGCCTCATCTCCAGCAGCAACCAGCAAGAAAGCGCTGATTCTCTGGAAGTTACGGCAGATGGATCAGCAACAGTCAGCAGCTCATGGTGAAAGGAAGAGGAAGGGAAAAGAAATAGTTGAAGAGCCTTCATCTAAGCAACAGAGATGTCTTGAGCCAGAACCTGCTGCGGAAGTATCTTCAGAACAAGGTACCAGGATTTCTCAGTCTACCGTGTTCTTAGAAAGTGGGAAAATCATTCCTCCTAGAATAATAGATTTCGGAGATGAAACCATGGTCTCGAAGTTTCCAGAACTGTTGAAAATCTTTGAGTTTCAGGAGTGGAGAAATTTCTTAGAAAATCACCGTGTCTATTACCCTAGGCCGGTAATGGAATTTTACAATAATTTGTCCTTGAGCCGAGACAAGTCTGCCTTGTTATCATCTGTTAAAGGGGTCGAGATAACTGTTACATGTGACACCCTTCACAAAGCCCTCGGTGTTCCAGATAAAGGGGAGGTAGAGGGAAGCTTTCGATACAGTCTCCATGAAGCTTTCTCAGTCATTACTGGTAAACCCAGTAATATTCATGATAAGGGGCAGTTGAAGCTAAAAGCTTATCAGACATCGTCATTTCCTCCTCTTCATAAGCTCCTTCAGAACGTCATTGCTTCCATTATCACCCCACAGACTGGGGCTAGAGGAAGAATTACAGACACACAGAGATTTCTACTATTTTGTCTGATTCAAAATGTAAAGATATGTCTGCCAGAGATCATTTTTACTGTCATGAAGGGATGCATTGGATCCAAGAGACACCTTCCCTATGCCGCCCATCTGACAGACATCTTCAAGCATTCAGAGATTTGCTTGGATGGAGAGGCCGCATCTGAAGTTAAAGCCCGAAACATATTTAATATGAATTTTGTTTCAGTGTTTTTGGGCTTAGAGGGCTCTTCTATGGTGGGGCAAGTTAAGGCCCAAAAGGTCAGGGAATCACATACTCAGGGGGAGCATTTGGAACAATTTCAAGACTTAGCCCAAACTGGTGTGCAATTAGTTTCTGAGATTGCTCAACAGGAAACACCAGCTGAACAACCAGAGTCTATTTTGCCAGCTGCACCCACCGAAGTACCTTTTTCCTTTCAGAGGCTAGTCGAGGTTGCATCTGAGGAAATCAGGTTGTCTGACGAAAGCATTCAGACTGATCTAGATGCAAATATTGCTGGTCTATTTGATTCTTTTGGGAAGACATCTGAAGAGGTAATAGTGCCTGAGGAACAGCCAGCTAAAGAGCAAGACAGTACTGATCAAGAACTTGCTGTTTTTGTTAATGAAATTTTAAGAGAAACTGTAGAGAGAAGCTTGGAAGAGGCTACCAACTTGGTTACTTCTGAAAGCCTTGAACAGGCACCTGTTGAAAGTCCTGCAGTTCAGAATCTCATGGAAGATATAGTGGATGAGTGTCAGAGAAAGCTCCTGTCATAGAACTAGATACAGAATCTTCAAGTGAAGAAGAGGCACCTGAAGGTGTAATTCCTCAGAAAGAAACTCAAGCTGAAGATGAAGATCAGGTCCCAGCTGAGAGTAGTCAAATGCCAGTACAAGAGGAAGCAGCTGAGAGAACTGCACCTGGCAGTGAATTTTTTGGTACACCTCTAGGTCCACCTAGACTTCTATCTGCACAGGCGCCCAACATTGAATCTGCTCGGGCGCCCAACATTGAAGAACTTCTTATAAACCTGACTCAGCAGATGCAGAAACAAGATAAGAAATTAGATGACCTGCTCACATATGTCACCCTCAACATAAATCAGGTACATTCCAGGCTACTGAAGCTCGAGATATCTCTCCTCACTGAATGGAAACGATTCCTTCTCAACAAAAAGGCTTCAGATGATGCCAACAGATCCCTGATGCAAGGTTTGCAGGAGGTGTGTTCAAAGATAGCTAAAGCACTGAGTGAGTTGCAAGATGTTCAAATTTCCTCCTTCAAAATGTCTACCAACATTATAGATCACTGCTATGAGATCAGAACATCTTTAGAAGTTTTGAAGAAGTCATCCAGTGCCCTAGGTCCAGGTATTCAGCAGGTCTATGATAAATTGGCCGCCTTCTTAACAGAAATGACACTTCTGACTGACAGATATGAAACTGTCAATGTTCGCCAAGACGACATCATTTCTGAAGTGGCACATGTCAGAAGCTCTGTGGTGTATTGGCTAGCTGAACTGTCAAATGACCTAAAGGAATTTCAGTCTACCTTGGGTTCAGCACCTGGTCAAGCTTCTTCCAGCAGAACTCCACCTCAAGAATATACTTCTGCTTCTCCAAGGGGGAGACCACCTCATGGCAGGCCGCGTGGCCCTTCTAGCAGACAAGCCAGATACTTTTCTTGAAAAGACTATGCTCTGTATCTTGTTGCCCATTTTGAGGCTTTCTCTCTCACACTCTTGGACTTATTAATTAAAACTCATATCATTTGCATTGTTGCATTCTTATTGTTTCATTCTTTTTGATGATGTCAAAGGGGGAGAAATCAGGCCTTTGCTAGCTCGTTGAAAATGTTTAATGTTTGTTATTCACTGAGAATGGCTATTTCAGCCTTGAAGAAATCAGGCTTTTGCTAGCTCGTTGAGAATGTTTAATGTTTGTTTTTCATTGAGAATGGCTATTTAGTGCTTTTCTCTCTCTGCAAAGACTCAAGACTCATAGTGTTGCCATCCATCAAAAAGGGGGAGATTGTTGAGTCTTGTTGAATCTTTACATGTTTTGATGATGACAACACTATAAGTCTTAGTGGTGTTCAAAAATATGTCTCTGTGAAAAATTAACAAAAATATTTTTCTGTGAAAGTGAACAAAGAATATTTTTTTATGAAGAATAAACCTTCATTTCACTTCAGGTATTTTTCAGGGACTGTATTCGTGTTGGTTGGCACTTCGTCTTGTTTGTGTATAACACCTCGTGTTGTACTGATTGTCTTCGTGTCGTTTTCGTTTTAGTACTGTTTGTGTTTTCATTACGCCGTGTCGTCCTCTCGTACCTCGTGTTGTTCCTCTGCTTCCACTATTTCTTCTCGTGTTGTTGAAGACATGTCTAACTCATGACTTCGTGTCATGGTTGCTAGACCTCGTGACTTTGTCGCTTTGTGACTTCACCTCGTGTCAATTCTTGTGTTTCATCTTCGTGTTGTTTTAGTGTCTATGTCTTCGTGTTGTGTTTACGTCTTCGTGTTGGTCTGTCTTCGTGTCGTGGTCAGCCCGTGTCGTTTCACCTCGTGCTGTTCTCACTGACTTCGTGTTGTTTTCAACTCGTGTCGGTTACTGTTTCATCTTCGTGTTGTTTTCAACTCGTGTCGGTTACTGTTTCGTCTTCGTGTTGTTTTCAACTCGTGCCGGTTTCTATTTTTGTCTTCGTGTCTTCATGTTGTTTTTGTTTTCGTGTCTCCGTGTTGTTTTTGTCTTCGTGTCTTCGTGTTGTTTTTGTATTCGTGATTTCGTGTTGCTTTTGTATTCGTAACTTCGTAGTGTTTGTTGTTACAGTGACACTTCGTGTCGTTCTCGTTTTACTTCGTGATGTTTTTTTCATCTGACCTTGTGTCATGCTCTCCCTATCTCGTACTGTAGTAATCTTGTCTACTTCGTGTCGTCCTTTTTCTACTTTGTGCTGTTCTCCTTCTACTTCGTGTTGTTTTCTTTCTACCTCGTGTCGTTCTCTTAGTAGTGTTCATTGTGTCACCACTGTATCTCGTGTCGTTCTCTGTTTAGTGCACCTCTTGTCGTGTCCACTTACCTCATGCAGTTCTAGTTCTTGTGGCACTCAAGGTTAATGATTCTTACCTCTTTGCAGGTCCGAGGAAGAACATTCATCGGTGTCTGGGTGCACATGATCCGATACTGAAGGAACAAATACGAAAGGGGCACGTGGCAGGAAGGTTCTGGATCAAGCGTGTGAAGCACACGCACTCTGTACCCCATCCTCCTGCTGGCTGCTGATATAAAAAGAACAAAGGCTGGTCGAGCAAGAGTGAGCATTGAAGCCAAAAAGAAAAGAGAGAGCAGAGAGAAAAAGAGGAAGAGAGCAGAGGAGAAAGAAAGAGAGATAGAAAGAGAGAGAGAGAGCTCGTGGAGAAGAAGGAAGAAGCTGCTTGAAGATCTGTCTTCACTGGACCGTGGATCAGATCCAGGCCAGTCAGCTCCGTTGGAGCCACATTGTGCATTTCATTTTTCAGCGTTCTGTTTGCTGAAGTTACTTTCATTTCGTGTTTTTGTTTTCTTCCATTTTCATCTGGTTATCTTGTTCTTCCGATAGCCCTGTTGGGGATCGGGTTCCTCCTGTTGGTTCAGGAGAAGGGAGATCTGATCTCCGGGTTGCAAGTGACAGGTTGTCACTTGTGGGTTGCCCTCTGGTTAGAGGAAGGGAGGCTAGTCCTCCGGTTCTGGGCTTGTGGTTGCAAGTCCAGTGGTCCCTCCTGGTCTGGAGGAAGAGAGGTCTTCGACCTCTAGTTTCCAAGTGGCTGGGAGTCACTTGGGTGTCCCTCCGGTTGGGAGGAAGAGGGGAGGCTGTTCCCCTTGTCAAGCTGTGCGGCAGCAACTGTTTGCAGACTGAGTCTACTGGGTTCTAGCGTTTGCTAGTGAAGCCTCACTCCAGTTGGGAGTGAGGGGTGGATGTAGGTCTGAAGGACCGAACCACCTAAAAATCTATTGAGCAGTGGTTTGTTTGTCTGATTTGCTTCCGCTAGATGCTTGAATAGGTGCGCTCCATGTGTTTGTATTTGAGCTGAATCGAATTGGTTCTATTCTGTGCCTTTATCTAGCATCCTAGTTTTAATTTGGCCATTATTCGTAGAAGGATTCATTCACCCCCCCTCTGTATCCTGGCCAAGCACCCTAACACGTGAGGCCATAAGCCAAGGGAGGAATATAGGATAGGTGTTGACTCGACATCCTGTCGAAACCAACGAACTTGACAGAGGCGTGAGGCCTAAGCCAAGGGCAGAATATAGAAAAGGTGTTGACTCGACGTCTTGTCGAAGTCAACCAGCTTGGCAAGGGCGTGAGGCCATAAGCCAAGGGAGGAATATAGGATATGTGTTGACTCGATGTCCTGTCGAAACCAACGAACTTGGCAGAGGCGTGAGGCCTAAGCCAAGGGCAGAATATAGAAAAGGTGTTGACTCGACGTCTTGTCGAAGTCAACCAGCTTGGCAAGGGCGTGAGGCCATAAGCCAAGGGAGGAATATAGGATATGTGTTGACTCGACGTCCTGTCGAAACCAACGAACTTGGCAGAGGCGTGAGGCCTAAGCCAAGGGCAGAATATAGAAAAGGTGTTGACTCGACGTCTTGTCGAAGTCAACCAGCTTGGCAAGGGCGTGAGGCCATAAGCCAAGGGAGGAATATAGGATAGGTGTTGACTCGACGTCCTGTCGAAACCAACGAACTTGGCAGAGGCGTGAGGCCTAAGCCAAGGGCAAAATATAGAAAAGGTGTTGACTCGACGTCTTGTCGAAGTCAACCAGCTTGGCAAGGGCGTGAGGCCATAAGCCAAGGGAGGAATATAGGATAGGTGTTGACTCGACGTCCTGTCGAAACCAACGAACTTGGCAGAGGCGTGAGGCCTAAGCCAAGGGCAGAATATAGAAAAGGTGTTGACTCGACGTCTTGTCGAAACCAATGAACTTGACAAAGGCGTGAGGCCTAAGCCAAGGGCAGAATATAGGATAGGTGTTGACTTGACACCTTGTCGAAGTCAACCAACTTGGCAAGAGCGTGAGGCCATAAGCCAAGGGAGGAATATAGGATAAGTGTTGACTCGACGTCCTGTCAAGGTCAACGAGCCCTTACCCTGATAGAAGGTATAGAAGGTTTAAGGTAAGGGTAAATAAGATGATGAACGCACTAGAGGCCCAGACCCAGGGCTAAGTATTGATGTTGATCTGACGAAAAGTCAGATTCAATGAACCTTGCCCAGACGGAAGGTCTACAACAGGGGTAGAATGTGCAGATAAGGATGTCAGCCCGACATCATGTCGAAGTTGACCAATCTAGCATAGACGTGAGGTCCAAGCTGAGATAGAATATGGATTTTGACCCATGGAAGTATCGGGGTCGACAAACCTTGTTCAGACAGAATGTCTAATGCCAAGTGAAGGAATCTTTTGTTGGTTTATTTATTTGACTTTATTAAGTTTATTGAGTTTGTTGAGATGTTTGTTTATTCATCATTTTTATTGGGCCTCTTGGGTTTGTTGAGTTCATTAGGGTTTATTTCGTTGAGTTTACTGAGGTTTGTTAGAGATTTTTTGTTGAGTTCATTAGGTTTATTTTTTTTATTGAGTTTATTAGGTTTGTTTGGTTTATTGAGCTCATTAGTTGACTGAATTTATCAGGATTTATTTGGTTTGATGATGTTTGTTGAGCTCATTGGATTGATTATTATTATTTTATTATTTTATTATTTTTTGTTTGTTTTTATTTATTTATTTTTTTATTTATTTTTTTATTTATTTTTTTAAATTTTTTTTAAATTTTTTTTAAATTTTTAAATTTTTATTTATTTATTTTTTTTAACTTGGCCCAGTGGGACAAAAGGGTTTTATAGACCCAGACGGGTGGGATAAACTAGCTTGGCTAGGACGGAGTGTCTCAAACCAATGAAAAGGGCTTTATGGGGATAGTCCGGTGAGACTGGTGGGATTATTTTCAGAGCTCGACAAGGGCAGAGTACCTCGTGTCAAGTGACAGGTTTGTATGAGCCCAAGTTGGGTAGGGGGACTGAGACAACAGTAGTGGAAAGCCCCGTTGGGCCAATGCAGCGGGTGTTGAGATATTTGGTGTAATTGTTGGCTGAATGCCGGAAGCTAATGAAGATGTGTTGGCCGGGGCCCAGGACCCGTATCAAGGGTAGATGGTCAATCCCGGTGGGACAAATGGGAGATATCCCTATAGGATGGAAGATGGCGATGCGCCATGCATCCCAGTGGGCCATTTTATGTTAATAATAATAAAATCATCCCAGTTTGCATAAACGGGACGGACATTTTGTTCTCCCTTGTTACCTCAGGGCTCGTCCCCCTTCTCTTTTTTTTTATTGACCAAGGCGGGGATGTAGGAGAGCGCTCACCTCCTCAGGGAGGGGATGAGTAGCTCGCTCCACCACATAAGCCCCACAATGGTAGTTGTATCTAGTACAAATTAGGATATAGAGGGAATGTCGGTTCCCTCAATAGATACGGCCATCATGATCTTTTCATTTCTCTCTATATTTTTTTTTTTACAACCCTTCGAGCTGTGAGATAACGCTCAAATGCTGGCTTTTAGCCGAGTTTGCGGGGGATAGCAAGGCCAGTGACGCCACGCGAGACTGCTTGCCTGAAGACGGGTTTTTGGTGAGGGCGTGGCGGATCCACCTTATATTCGCCCATTTGCAGTTAACCTTTCTTGATCGTGCCTTCGATGATGTCCTTGAACACGTAGCAATCCTCGATAGGATGTCCTGCTACTTGGTGATACGGACAAAAGCACGAGTTATCTTTTCTTGCGGAGTTGCTTGATCTCTTTGGCTCTGGAAGCACCACTTTACCGCATTCTAGGGCCCACTCAAAGAGACCTGAGGTCATATCTTTTATAAATGAATAGGGCTTCATCATTTTACCCCTTAACGAGGACCCTTGTGTGTCCGGATTGGTAGAAGTGATACAAGCAGTCTCTGCTTTTTCCTTCTTCTATCGCTCGAAGGCTTCAAAGCTTGGAATGCAAACTTCTTGTGCCGACTGCTTGTCGGCTGGTTTGTAGTTTTGACCCAAGCTCGTGGAGGATGGGTAAATCCTTGCAATGACTGCTTCAGCTTCAGTTGCGAAGTCATTTAGACTTTCAAAGGTCGTGACTTCGAAGTCAATGATCCATCGTAGAATCTCTAGTTTCAGATTCTCTTTACAGATCTGGACAGATTCACTGTAACTTGGTGGGTGCCTACACCTTTCACGCATGCTCCTCCATCTGCTTATGTAGTCCCCGACGGACTCATTATCATTTTGTTTGGTCATTTGCAGCTCGGCCTCAGTGACTTCTTCTTTGGCCATCTTTGTATCCATTGTCTGCTCTGCTTTGGTCTTATCCCTTGTGGCTGGACCCACTGATCTTGAATGTAGGGTAGTCGGCTGCATATGAGGCATCGTCGATGTCTTTGTCGGATACACTTTAGTTGCCCCCTGACTTGCCCAAGGGAGTGTGTGTTGGGATGATTGAGGGAGGATGCCCCCTGAATGATCATGTGTTGTTCGGGGCATTGCTGACCGCGCTGAAGCTTCAGATGAGATAGAACTGTCTTGGGATGCCTCGCATTGATGCCTCGGCAGTCGTGATGTATGTGGCTTTATGTTCATTTCATTCAGTTGCCCTTGTAGCATTTCAATCTCCTGCCGCTTCTGGTGGAGTAGTGCCATTATTATAGGGTCTTGTAGGAAGGGACTGGGAGTTCTACTGCCCCCTGCCTCTGATTTGTGTAGAATGGATTTTATCTCGCCATCATTGCTGGCCATAGGTAGCTTCTTTGGGACAAACCCCCTCTGTTCTATGCCTCTGGGCAGAGGAGGAATATGGCACTGAGCCTCCTTATTAGCTGGTGAGTGTTGCTTTGGCATCCTCCGAGACCTGATAGACTGAAGAGAAGCAGAAGCATTGGCTGGAATTACTTCCTTCGGCACAAAGCAAATTTCTTCATCTTTTTCATCAACGGGTTGTGCCTTACTAGAGGATGCTGACAATGTGTTGCAGGAGAAGATAAGATCCCTCCTTTCAGTATTTGTATTCTTCTTTCTCTTTCCCTTCATAGTCGGCCCCTGCCCCCACAGTGGGTTATTTGATGCATTCAGCTTTTCTACCTTTTCTTCAGCTCTTTCTGTTAATTGGTGAGACTCGTTGCCTATTTGAGGGGCAGGCTTCTTGAGCAGCATAGGCTGATTCTTTGGCTGCTCATGGTTACCATGCTCATTTGTAATGGCTTGTAGCTGTGGGCTAACTCCTTCATGTGCCCACCATGGGGTTTGTCTCTTCTTGCTGTCCATTGGCCTTTTAACGATTGTTGGTAGAGCGGGATGGGCCATAACTCCGCAAACCTGGGCTTTTGGAGGTAAGCGAGGTACCAGTCTTATTTTCCTTCCCGTTGACACGGCTTGCCAATTTCTTTGTTCTTTTTCATGCTTAGGAATATTGTCTTCATAGGTGTGCCGGCTACAAGCCTCTGGCATTTCTTCAAGCAATTGTTGACATATAGATATCATATTGACTGACGCGCTTGGCACAGACATTTCATGCGGGTGTGGGGGATCAACTTTGTATACCCCTATTTGTAGCTTACCCCTTTTTATTAAGCCTTGGACGATGTCCTTGAATATTTGACAGTCTTCAATAGGATGTCCGAGGATCTGGTGGTAAGGGCAGAAATTCAGATGATCTCTTCTCCTGGCATCATCAGGCCTCTTTGGCTTTGGCAGGATGACCTTGTCATGTTTGACAGCCCACTCGAACAATGTTCGAGTCTTGTCTCTTGGGAAGGCATAGGACTTCTTTTCTTTATCCCGGTGTGGAGGCATTTCTTGACATTCAGCAGGCCCATTGAGAGGAGAATGGTGTACCCATTTCTGCCTTTTTGCCGCGACGCTAATAGCGTGTACAGCTTTCAACATCGGCCTCTTATTAATTTGTTTAGCCTGATGGTTTGAGTTGATAGAATCTAATGGATATCTTGCACAGAAGTCTTCAATCTCTGTTGCAATATTAATCAATCGGTTAAAAGACCATACTTCTATTCCAGTTAACTTTTCCAGGACTTCTTTCTTCAGATTCTGTTTACACATCTATACTGCATCTTCTAGATGTGGAGAGTACCGACATCTCATACTAAGATCCCTCCATCTTTTGATTTAGTCTGCAGTAGCTTCATTATCTTCTTGCTTGGTTGCCAATAGCGCAGCCACGGTCACCCTTGCATGTGTGACATGGAATCTTTCTATGAATTTTCGCTGCATATCCGGCCAGTTGTTGACAGATCCAGCCGGCAAGCTATCATACCATTCAAAAGCATGTCCCGTTAGAGAACACCCAAAGAACTTCAATAGGTATGACTCATCTGTCGCCAAGTCACCCAGGACTGTTACATAGTGTGCAATGTGTTCCTTCGGGGAGCCCTGCCCATTGAATTTGTCAAACTTAGGAATTTTATTGATGCTAGGCGGCAATCTCTTAGTAACATGGTAGGCCGGATATGGCACTTTATACATGTCGAAGGGGGCGTAATTAGCACTACCCCTTTTGGCTAGCCTCTCTTCAACCATCTTTTCCACCATTGATTTATTCACCACGACTGACAGTGCTGATTCAGGACAGAGGTGGGTGGGCTGCATTTCTTGTGTGGCTGGAGTTACAACATGAGATGGCGGAGGTTTTGACAAGGGAACCTGCCGTTGCATTTGAAGAAGCTTCAGTTGTGCTGGCTGGAGCGACTGGAAATGATCCTGGGGAACAACCCAACTCTGACCGTCAGTTTGCAGAACAGTCTGTGAAAGAGCAGTCGAGGGGTTAAACCCTCCCAGTGATAGGTCAGTTTGTGCCCCCGGTTGCTTGGGTACCACATCATGTTCAGTCTTCTCTTTTAGTTGCTTCTTCAGCAGTTCTATCTCCCGCTGATATCTTTGCATGGCTATTAGGATGGCAGGGTTCATAGTTATTTTGCTGGTAATGGTCTCAAGTGTTTCACCAAAGCCACATCCCGACAGGGGCACCCTTTCTTCTTCAGATGCCATTATTTTGGTGCTGAGAGTAGTGTTGTTTTCATCAGTAGCCTGCTTGCCCTTAGCGGTCTGCTGTAACCCAGCTTCATTTTTGCTTTGTCCTGTTACAGGGTCTTCTCTTTCGGTAACCTTGGCTAGTTCTTCTTGCCCATTTAGCAGGGCGTCATGCCTGCCCATCACTCTTGTCATATTACACGCGAGGACTTGCATTCTTCTTTCATGCTTTTTAACTCTCCTTCGGGACTGGCGAGGGAAAGTTGGCCCTTCATTTGTCAGAACTCTTTTCATTTCTTCCCTCTGTGAAAGACTTTCAAAACTTTTGAACTCAACTTACTTTTTCTCTTTATCTATCCCAACAGGTGATATCTTATTTTTTCCTTCTCCTTCAGCCTTGACAGCATGGAGTGACCTTTGTCGGCCTATGACAGGACTTCCAAGGCCATGGAAGTATTCCCATACCCTCTTAACCATCCCCTCTTGACTGTACTCTGAAGAGATAGCAGGAGGCAGCGTCTAGTCTTGGGCGGGTGGCATGTATGCTAATCGTGTCAGCTTGGCAACTTGGTTGAGATTCTTTGAGTTCTTGGAAATATCAGCCTGTCTTGCATAGACCCTGGCAGCGAGTGGAGGAGTTGTGACTATGACTTCTTCCTCATTCATGACTTTATTATCCCTTCTCTTGGGGGCATCAACAAAACTGTTATAATTTTGTAGGGTTGACATGACACTCCGGGTCTTCTTGGGAACCCACATTTGCTTGCATCTTGGCAATTTTGAGGTTGGCTTCTCTTGCTTGCTATCATCATTGTTTGCCATCCGGCTAGCCAGCACTTGGAAAGCATTATGGGTAGGAATGGTCAGGATGACCTGATCTGGCAGAGCTCTGGCATTGCGGCCGTTGAAGAAGATCCGGACGCCCCCAACCATCATGGACTTCCCAGATGCAGAAAGTCGACATTGGGAAGCGGCAGAGGCTATTCCTCTTCTGAAGTTCTTTTTGTTGCCCCCAGTGGGCCCCTTCTCATGCGCTTCAATCGGGCTGGTAGCATGGTGAACATAACAGCTTACGGTCACTGGATTCTTGAGTAGGGATTTCCTGTTCTTATCCTCGCTTTGACAAGAAGCAGCTTTATCATCCTTCAGCTCTACAGGCTTCAGATTTTCTTTGCTCAGAATATCCACGGACACAACTCCCAAGAAGTTGGGGCAGCCAATGACCGGAGGAAAGTCACCGAAAGTGGTGGGCGAAGCAGAGGATGCGCTTCTTTTCACCTCGTGATGGACGAAGTAGGACACGACCTCCGAAGCATTCTTCATCACCTGGCTTATCTTGGGGCCGGTAGCTTGCGGCGAAGTCTCGACAACAGTTTTCGGCTCCTGGTTGTCGATCTCGAGCAGGTCAATGAAGCTGAGGCCCAGGTAGTTAGGCATCCCGATAGCAGGCGGCATCGATCCGAACGACAGAGGTACCGCCAGGTAGCTTTCTTGAACATGCGCATCGACCGGTTGCTGGTCAAAGCATACAGACATGATTCCAGCCGTCATTGTAGCTTCCTGGAAATAGAGAAAGCGCACAGAATCAGAAATTTGAGGGGGGCCCGCTGGGCCTCCTATTTTTGGCGTAGAGATGAAGGGAGACTCTGTCCCATCGGGCGTGCCAGACTTGTGGAACGTGGATTTTATCTTATTTCATTGTATTATTTATTTATATTTTTATTTGGATTTTTGATTTATTAGGCGTGCCAGTCACGTGGGTGACAATTTTATTGTGCGCTCGATCTGACTTGGTCAGTCGATTGTGAAGTCCGAGTCGGGACCAGAAGTCCGTCATACCATAAAGGCTATGACGTTAATTACGCCCTTCCAAGGAAGGACAACCCTTGATTAAATGCCAAAATAGGAGGCCTCGAGAGGCAAAAATATATTCATGTGCGCAAAAATGGAACTTCATACCAGAGCCAGGAAGGCGGGCAAGATAACAACATCAGCTGTAAAAGCAGACGGTATCGTTAAGTCAGCGGCTCAGAGATGATA
The DNA here is from genome assembly GCA_022559845.1 of Amorphophallus konjac. NCBI lineage: Eukaryota > Viridiplantae > Streptophyta > Magnoliopsida > Alismatales > Araceae > Amorphophallus > Amorphophallus konjac. Next base: position 291,554,540 of record CM040124.1, on the reverse strand, counting down.
TCGTTAAGTCAGCGGTTCAAAGACTGAGCCGTGGCCATGATGGAGGTTTAAAGCATCGATCAGTATTTCGATAGTATTTCCCCTTAACCTGGATTATGCCCAGGGGGAAATAGGCTATCACCCACGGAGTGCCGGGATGAAAGCCGAGAGAAAGAGAGAGAGGCCAAACCTCCCTACATATATATATATATATATATATATATATATATATATATGCCATGGGGCAATGTTTGATATTCCCTATAGAAGCCGGCAGAACTCATGCAGTGGCAGAGCCCTCCCGAGCTAAAGGGGTTACTCATAAATCTGATGCGAGACGACGGAATGTAAATGAACGCTCAATGTTGCGCCTTCGCACGCGGATCGACCTGCCCGGTCAGGTCGCGGGGGTCAAGGGGGCAGCGCCCCTTGCGGGGGTTTCCGGCGCGCCCAGGAGATGGGGTTCCCGGCGCGCCCAAGAGATGGGGTTCTCGGCGCGCCCAAGAGATGGTTCTCGGCGCATAGGGAAGCCAAGGGGGGGTTTTCGGCGCAAGGGCCAAACGGCTAGGGGTTCCCGTCGCGCTATTAGCGAGGCTCTCGGTAGGAGGCCAAGGAGGAAGAGGAGCTCTCGGCCTGGGGGTTCCCGGCGCGCTGAAGGCCGCGCCGGGAGCTGGTGGCGCCGAGAGGCAGGTGCCGAGAAGGTGGGTGTTTGGGCGCCGTGAGGAGTTTAGGATTTTACGGTACCCTATTTTTAGGATTTTGAGAGTTTTCTGGGAATTATATCAGAGTAGATTGGCTCTGGGGACTAGAGATGAGGTTCAACTGGTTTTAGTTGTATATGCTCCAAAGGAGGCCGAGAGCTGAGAGGGATCGGAGCAGATCAGGGTCTAGAGAATCCCTGTCGCCGGTGTACAAAGTCTCGGGGATAGCTTAATGTCGGCTTTCATCATCCTGGGAGAATTTTGGCAGCACCTCCCCTAGACTTGGATTATGCCAAGAGAGAATAGGTCATCATCCATGGGATGTCGGGATGACGACCAGATAAGAAGGGCACCAGGCCCAGGGATGTTACTTGCGTCTATCTCATTGGTTAATATTCCCTTGGGACCCATCAGAACGCATATAATAACATGGCTCTTTGAGTTCGTAAGGTAGCAGTGAAATCCGGATAGGAAATGAGGGCTGTAGGGGAGGTCTTCCCCATTACTGTATCTTCTCAGGGCACATATGATGGTCTCCAAACATCCCCTAGACAGGAGTGTAGGGAGACTAAAGGATTGAAGGATGACAGTGCAGAGGAGGGCCTCGGACTAGGTTTCATTGGTCAAGAAGGAGGGTCTCGGCGTGGATTTCTATTGGCCGAAAGGAGGAGCTCCCGGCATGATTTTATATTGACAAAAATGGGGTTCTCGGCATGGGTTTAGTTGGCCCAAAGAGGGCTCTCGGCGCGGCTTGACTAAAAAAAGGGGGGGCTCTCGGCATGGGGTTCCCGGCGCGCCCGTCACCGCGCCGGGAAGCTGGCGCCAGGAGGCTGTGGGCCGGGGCGGTTTGCATGAAGAGGGGTTTAGATGGGGTTTTGTCGGTTTGCTGAAGGGGGAAAGAAGAGGAAGGCCTCTCGGCAGCGTAGTTCTCGGCGTGGAAATTAGCACGCCGGGAAGGTGAAAGGGCTAAGGGTTTCAGGGTTTGGTTACGGTACTCTGTTCGGGGATTTTTTCAGTTTTTTTGGCTCGGATCGAGGCCGAATGTGGAATGCAGGAGGGGGTTTCATGGATAGCTCTGTTTGAAGGATGCCAAAGGATGCCAAGAGAATTGGAAGGCCGAATCAGTAGGGGAAAAGAGACCATCGTCTATATCCTGTGAAGGGTTTCATCTGTTTGTTGCAGGCCATCTGGGGGATCAAGAGATGACTGTCTCTGATCCCCTAGACGAGCCCAACTGCATCGAAGAAAATCGGCAACGGAGGAACTCTTAGCGCCGAAACTCCAGACCCTAATCATTCAAAGGTTAGAATGGAGGGTCGAGAGACTGAGGTCATCGCTTGTTAGAATCTCGCGGGATGGCATCAACCTGCAGGGCAGACATATCTTTGTACAGCCGGCAGTTCAGGGAACCAAGAGATTGATGTCTCGGGTTCCTGAACAGCACAAGGGCTCGAGAGAAAACTCAGACTATATGCGGAGGATCTGCCATTGAGACAGGAGGGGAGAAGAAAGTGGAACCCAATAACCCATTAGATAGGGGTGGGGGCCCTATCTTCATCCCTCCTCGAAGAAAAGGTTCATTCAATCGGCTCTGAAACTCGAAGAGTCTAGGCTACTGGACTTTTCAGCCGAGAACTATGTACATGGAGAGGGACGGAGAGCAGATATCACAATCAATCGATGCCCAATTGGGCCATGTTGATATTTCATTGCGTTGTATCGAAGACTTACACAGATCGTAAAAGAGAAATGCAAAGCAGAGAGGTGGAAATCAAGACCGGAACTCTCCGGCTACATTTGATAAATCGAGAAAAGACTCGCTAGATTACATCAAAGAAAAGAAAATAAAATATGGGGGAGGGCGGAGCATTGACTCCTCTCCCTCCCTGGAGCAGCCCACCTGGAGCTTCCTCTTCCTCCTCTCTTCTCAGATATCCCTTCGCTTCTTCGAGTCACTTTTCTTGGGGCTCTCTTTTTCCTTTGGTTTCTGGCTATCCTCTCGATCTCCCCTCTCTCTCTTTTTTCTTCTGCTGCCGCCCTTTCTATCTTTTTTCTATCCTCCTCTTTCTTTTTCTCTTCGAAGCCCTTCTATTTCTTCTGGTGCTTCTCTCCCCCGGTCCCTGCCCTTTCTTCGAAGGAGTGGGTTTATATAGACCCAGGTCCTTCTTGCCTATCGGCAGATGGTAATCGGCGTGCCTCATTCATTCGCAATAGCTCCCGGCGCGCCAAGTGGCCATGGGGAGGTTCTCGGCGCCACACTCGGAAGCCCATTTGGCCAGCCCATTTAGGGCTTTTAAGCTTCGCACGTGCCTTGGCCCCCCTTTAATCCTTTAGATTGATATTCATCAGAACCAGAGAAGGCCCTGTATTGGTGACATAACCTTGTTGAGATCATCTTAAGATTTCATCAGTCAGCAGGCTGGGATTTCATCAGTATTGCCATCTGAATGACGACAAAATCGGATATGGTTTCATCAGCATTGTCATCTGAATGATGTCAAGACCGGATGTCATCTTTAACCCGGGAAGGCTTCAGCAGGGCACGCAGTACATGGAAACGGTTCTTCTTTTATTCTGACTTTGTAGAAGTCTTCACAATCTTCATTTGTTGGCTTTGGCTTCATCTTTGTCTTTGCTCCCGCCTCATCTGTCAATAAGTCAACATCTGACCCATTCTGACATGTCATCTGTAGATTCTTGGATAGGGCAGCAATACAGGTCTTATTAAAATATGGTAGGAGGTCTCATCAGTCAGGTGACTGCTATTTCATCAGTGCTACCGTCTGGCTGACGACGACACCGGACATCAGCTTGGCCGGAAAGGGCTTCAGCCGGGTAGATGGTTGACGAGTTTCATCAGTAATCTTTCATTGTTGGTCTGATCCTCTTTTCAATTGTGCTTTTACCCTTGTTCATTTTCAAGGTGTCAACAGCGGAGTGCCACTAAACCAAGGTAAGGGTAGCTCGGTTAGGGCGGAGTGGCACTAAACCCAGGAGAAGAGTAGCTCAATCAGGGCAGAATGCCACTAGACCAAGGAGAGGTGTAGCTCGATCAGGGCAGAATGCCTCTAGACCAAGGGAAGGTAGCTTGATCAGGGCGAGATGCCACTAAACCAAGAAAAAGGTAGCTCCAACCGATCACTCGGGACATATCGGCTGCGCTGCATGATACAGCTTAATGTGTTTTCCGTTGAAGGGAGAGAACTGAATGACTCCTTTGTGGTCTACAAGGACGCAGGCACCCCCTTCATATACTCGGCGGATGATATACGGCCCGACCCAATTTTCGACCAGCTTCCCTTTGGGGTTGGAGGCCATCACTTCTTTTCTTTTGACCATTACCAGGTCTCCTTTCTTGAATTCTCGACCCTTGACTAGCTTGTCAAAAGCACGGGCCATGTGAGCTTGGTAGAGTTGGATGTTTTGCTGTGCCCGGAGGCGTTTTCCTTCGAGCTCAGCGAGCTCCTCCAATCTTCTTTGTGCATTGGTCTGCTCACCACTGACTAGTCCGTGCTAGATGGCAACTCGCAATGAAGGAACTTCAAGTTCAATGGGCACTACAGCTTCCGACCCATAGACGAGGGAGAAAGGTGAACAGCCGGTTGGGGTCTTGTAGACAGTACGATAGGCCCAAAGTGCTTCGTACATCCTTTCTTCCCAATCTTTTTTATTAGACTTGACAGTCTTTGCCAGCAATGTACATAATGTCTTATTAAAGGCTTCTGCGAGTCCATTGGCCTGAGGGTTGTAGGGGGACGATGTCCTCCCGTCGATTTTGTATTTGTCGGCCAGCCGATAAACCTTCTGGTTCCTAAAATGACTGCCATTATCAGAGATGATTCGGCTGGGCATCCCGAACCGAAATATTACATTCTGCCGGAAGAACCTTGCAACTAGTTCTCCCGTCACATCTCTTAGTGCTACTGCCTCCGCCCATCTGGAGAAGTAGTCTATAGCTGCTAAGATGTATCTGCACCCTGATGAAGATGCTGGTAGCGGCCCTACTACGTCCGTGCCCCACTGAGCAAACGGCCAGCTTGGTAGGGTGGGATGCAATGGCACTGGAGGTCTCCTTGCCACATTAGCGTGTTCTTGACACTTCTAACAAGCTTTGGCAAACCTGCAGCAATCATCAAATATAGTGGGCCAATAGTAACCCAGTTTCTTTATCTCAATTTTCATCTTCGGGCCAGCCTGGTGTGCTCCAGCTGATCCTGCATGGACCGCCTGCATCACCTATCCTGCTTCTGCTGAAGACAAGCAACGGAGTAGGACTTTCCTTCGGGCATCTTCCATAATTCGGAACAAGGTCCCGCTTCTCATCTCGAAGAATCCTTGATCCTCAGGAGCTTCATTCTCTGTTCCTTTTCTTTTGGAAGTTGCTGGTGTTGAAACCAGCGTAGGAGATGCTCTCGCCAATCGGGCTGTTGAACCCCTTCGATGACTGCTACTTCCATCTCTTGTTCGTCGGCCAGGACCTCTGTTACACTGGGGACCTGTCAGCGGTTGAACACTGTTATATTCAGGCTTGTGTCTGGCAGAACTGCCAATGAACTGGCCAGCTTAGCGAGGGCGTCTGCCTGAGCATTCCAGCCTCGATTGATGTGCTTGATGCTGATGAAGTAAAATCTTGACATCAGGCGAGTTGCCAACTGGTGATAGGGAAGGAACTCTTGCTTTCGCACATCGAACTCTCCTTCCAGCTGTTTTATAACTAGCATGGAGTCTCCGAATGCTTCCAGCATCTGAATTCCCATGGACAGAGCAATTTGCAACCCGATTATCAGGGCTTCATATTCCGCTTCATTGTTTGTGCATTGTTTATTTATGGAGCAGGATGTATGTACCACTTCTCCTTCTGGGGATTTCAGGACTATGCCTGCTCCTGCCCTGACTCTGGCTGATCCAGTGGCAGAGGTGTCGATTCTGGAAGCGCCATCAAAGTATAGCTGCCATAAGGCGGGTTGTACTTGAACGGCTTCTAGGGTTTCATCTTCAGGAAGCTCCGGCTCCAACGGGCAATCCCCGAGCACTGGGTGCTCAGCGAAGAAGTCTGCAATAGCTTGGCCCTTGATAGCCTTGCGCGGCACGTAGGAGATATCAAACTCCATAAGGATTACCGCCCATTTGCTCAGGCGGCCTTTGAGTGCCGGTTGAGACATGATGTACTTCAGGGGATCCTCTTTGGATACCAAGCTGATTTCATGTGACAACATATAGTGTCGGAGCTTCTTAACTGCGAAGATTAGTGCCAGACAGATCTTCTCAATATAAGTATATTTCTCTTCAGTTCTGACCAGTCTCCGACTGAGGTAATAGAGGGCTTGCTCTTTCCCTTCTTCATTATTCTGGGCCAGCATTGCCCCCAGAGAATTATGTGTAGCTGCTATATACAATATCAATGGTCATCCTTTCACCGGTGCGCCCAGCACTGGAGGTGTTTTCAGGTAGTCTTTTAGCTTGTCAAAGGCTGCCTGGCAATCTTCATCCCAATAAAAGGGGACATCTTTCATCATTAGCTTGTGGAAGGGCTGGCATCGCCCTGACAAATTGGAGATGAACCGCCGAATATAAGCTAAGCGGCCCTGTAGTGATCTCAGCTCGGAGATGTTCCTTGGCGGAGGTAACTCCTGAATTGCTTTGATCTTTGCGGGGTCTATCTCGATTCCCTGATATCGGACGATGAAACCCAGGAATTTTCCGCTCGACACTCCGAACACACATTTCATGGGGTTCATCTTTAGCTCATGCTGCCTCAGCCTCTGAAAGACAATCTGGAGGTCTTGCAGATGATCTTCTTTTCTTTTGGTCTTGACCACCAGGTCATCTATGTAGCATTCGACCTTGTGGTAGAGCAACTCATCAAAGATTTTGGTCATTGCGCGCTGATAGGTTGCGCCAGCATTCTTCAGTCTGAACGGCATTCTCTTGTAATGATAAATGCCTTTAGGGGTTCGGAAAGCAGTATGGACTCGGTCACGCTCCGCAATCCAAATCTGATTGTAGCCGGATGATCTATCCATGAATGATAGGGCCTCATGTCCGGTTGTATCATCAATCATGACTTCGGTTATTGGCACTGGAAAGTCATCCTTGGGGCAGGCTTTATTTAAATCCCAGAAGTCGACACATATCCGGATCTGTCCATTCTTCTTTTTCACGGGGACAATATTTGCCAGCCACGTGGTGTACTGGTTTTCTTCAACAAATCCCACGTCGATGAGCTTGTCGACTTCAGCACAAATTTGGGTGATGAGTTCTGGCCTCATGCACCGCGGTGGTTGCTTCATCGGTTCGGCCTCAGGGCTGATTGTTAGCTCATGTTGTGAGACAGCGGGGCTTAGACCTGGCATCTCTTTGTAAGTCCAGGCGAAGCAATCCCGGTACTCTAGCAGCAGCTGGATGTACAGCTCCCGTTCTTCTGGGGACAGTTGGGCGCTGAGGAAGGTGGGCCTAGGGTCCTCCTCATTTCCCAAGTTGACTTCTATTAGTTCATCGACTGTGGCCTGGCCTCCGTCTTCTATCTCCGGAGGTGCCGGTTGGAGGTCAACGAAGTCTGGAATACCATCTTGAGGGTCGAGTACTTCGACTTCCTCGTCGGATATCGCCAGAGCCTCATGAGGTTTCTTGATTTCTTGTGCTAGCGGCTGAGTGGATTGTTCTATTAGCAAATCTATTGCCGTTGCAGCTCCCAAAGGCGAGAGAACAGCTTTAGTGTTTGTAGATGAGGTTGCAGCCACGACGGGCTGGTAGCTGTTTACTGCCGGACTCGGACAGCATACTGGTTCTATAGCAGAAGCTGAGGAAGTCTCGCCTTCTGGGACAGTTGTGTCTTCCGCCGAAGTGACTTTTTCTTTCCTGGTAGCTGGCTCCCCTGGATTGGAGTTGACCGAGGCTTCCCCGATTGGCGGAAAGGGTGTTGAAGTCGCCATTAGTAGGACCCCTGTGGAGGGAGAAACTCCGGCTTCTTGAATGTCTTCGGCTTCACTGCTGCTAGCCGTATCAAATTCGTCTTGAAGGGCCGCTTCTTCAGGATGAACCTACTCCGAGCATCGGCAAGGGGCCGAGGTTTCTACTTCTTGATTTCCGGACCGAGCCAGTTCAAGATATTCAGCTTCCGTCGGATACTCATCAAAGGTTGCTCCCAGAGGGCTATCTTCAGTAGGGTAGAAGGCGGAGATAGTATCCACCTCGTACCGCCCACTATAATAATATTCCTCTAGGGTGAAGCCCAACCCTGGATGCTGAGAGACACGTCTCATTTCCTTATCCAGATTTGCGGGATACCACATCTTCTGGAAAGCTTCTTTGCGCTTTTGAGACTGATCGGGAGGAAGGTGTTGCTTCTGAAACATTCTGGCCATCCGATCGGTCGTGAACGCCAGACCTTGGACAGGAGCCCGCGGGTTGCTTAGATCTTCGGGGAGGCTATAGTCTGTGTCTTCCAGAGTAGGATGCTCCTCAGCTGTATAGAACAAGCTACTGGGCCCATCTTCTTGTGTCACCTCCCAAGCTTTGAAAGGTTCGACAGTGGGGTCATTGAGGCCGAGGACTGGCTTGGTGAGGCCGGCCGGGACTCCGATGCGGTCGCGCTGTCTATTGACCTGCACTTCCTTAGATTTGGGATATAATGCTGGGGGTGTTACCCTGCCGATGTCTCCAGAAGCTGTGATGTGGGAGACCACCTTATACCAACCGTCACCCGATCTATTCTTCGAGGCCCCTATGGGGGCTTTAGCTTCAGAAACCTTCCGGGGAGGCCCCGTATATAGGTGGGCGTCTGCCAAGTGACATTCAAATACCTCGAACGGGTGGAGATCAGCAAATATCCTCTCCTCCTTCCCTTGGAAGCTGTATTTGATGCATTGGTGGAGCGTGGAGGGCACCACCATATTCTCATGCATCCATGGGCGGCCGAGCAGCGCCTTGTAGGAGGTGCGAGAGTCAACGACATGAAACTGTACTGTTGTAGTGAAATCTGCCAGGGTCAGCGTAAATTCTGCCACTCCCATAGATACTTCACATTTTTGGTTGAAGCCAGCGATACGCATATCCCCGACTTTCTCGAGATGCACATTAAAGTGGAGCCTCTCGTATATTCTGTATGGCAGGATGTTGACTGCTGCACCGGGATCAACCAGTATTCTGTTCAGCTCCCTTCCATTCAGGTGCCCTTTCATATACAGCGGCCTGTTGTGGCTGGCAGTAGGTAGTAGCATGTCTTCCGGAGTGAAGGTCATACTGGCTTCTGGTATAGCCTCGGCTATGGAGGCTTCAAAATGAGCAGGCGTCTGCAGAGCAGTGATGATCGCCTGTCGAGTTTCTTCACTCAAAGAGAGAATTTTCCAGATCGTAAATCGAGCGGGGAGCTTTTTGAGCAACTTCATTATTCGGCTCCCAGCCCGGACATTGGAGAGCTTCATCTCTTCAGCCCATCTGGGCTTGGGGAGGTTTTGATTTGTGGGTCCAGACGGACCTGCTTCATCTTCCTCGGACTCGGCATCCTCTTGGCTGGCACCGGCTGTCGGGTCTTCTTTATTAGTTGATGTAGGGCAAGCTCCATCTGCATTTGCATCCTCAGTAGATTGCGCTGGCTGCGGGTGAATGGCCCCGGGTGTAGGGTTAGCCTCTTGACAGGGCTGTTTCCCCTTTGACATCTTCATAAATTCAAGGAATGAAGGGACTGCCTTGCCCCCACTCTTGTTGTATAGGCCTGACGGAGGAGGGATTTGGACTCCCTTTACTTCCGGCGGAGGTGTCTTGTAGGGTTGCTCCCCTCTGAACATGATGTTGTGGTTGGGTGGTGGCTGGCGCCCCCATTTTCGGCCCGACCGAGTGGCATGTGCAGCAGTTGCGGCCTCAGCTTTGCCTCCCCCAGCATGGGGTGTGAACCAAATTTCTTCTTCTTCCTCTTCTCTGGGTAGGTTGAATAGTGCTGATAGGGTATTGCAGGAGACAACCTGTGCTTTATTGGCCCCAGCGGCCTTTCTTTTCTTCTTCTTTTGCTTTCTCTTCTTTTTGGTTTCTGCGGGTGCCTGCCCCCAGAACAGGCTGCCCTCTTCAGGGGGTGCTACTTCAGCTTCCTCCACCTGTTTGAGTGAGAGTTGTTCCAGCTCTTGCCATAGGACGTGGTCTCGTACCAGCAGAGGTTTCAATTCGGGCTGCACATATTCATCCAGCCCTTCAATCAGGTACTGTAGTCGAAGGACCCCAGGATTGGTTTCATTGATTATTGGCAGCGGAGTCTGTATCCTCCTGTTAGGTGTATGTATTCTGATGGCTGTACGTGGAGTGACCCATACGGGTGCTACCACCGGCAGAGCAGGCTGGGGTGTAACGCCATGGATATGTGCCCCCTCTTTTGAGCAGGGTGCCCTCTTCTTCTTGTGCTTTACAGGGATCTGCTGCCACCCCTGCTGTTCTTTCACGGGCTCCAAGAAATGGATTTCGTAGGTGCTCCGTGTGCTTGCTTCAGAGATCTACTCAGGTAAGGCCTGGTAGAGGGAGATCATGTTGACTGCTGCTCTCCTGAGAGGGGCTTCATGTGGATGAGGAGGGTCTACTTTGTACTCTCCCAGCTCTATTTCATTCTTCTTTACCATTCCTTCGATGATGTCTTTGAAAACATAATAGTCTTCGATTGGATGTCCCAACATCTGGTGGTAGGGGCAGAATCTTGGACTATCCTTTCTTTTCAGGTCCTCCGACCTCCTTGGCTCAGGCAGAGTGACCATGTTGTATTCTGTTACCCAGTCGAACAGGACTCGGGTCCTAACTTTTGGAAAGGAATAGGCTTTCTTCATTTTGTCCCTGAGCGAAGGACCTTCTTTATCATCTGGAGCTTTCACAGGTTGCGGGGGAGCCGCCTTCTTGCCTTTCTCCTTCTGCTGTTCGAACGCCTTGATATCAAGCGCATTCGCTTCTTTAGGTGTGGGGCGCCGTTCCGCAGCCTTGCCTTTCTAGGCTGTGCTGGCAGCTGACGCCGGGATAGGCTTGGCTAGGAAAGCCTCCACTTCGGCCACCACGTTATTCAGCCGGTCGAACGACCATATTTCCATTCCAATCATCTTCTCCAGGACCTCCCTCATGAGGTTTTGTTTGCATATTTGTACCGCGTCCTCCTGATGTGGGGGCCGCTTGCATCTCATTCCGAGGTTCCTCCACCTCTTGATGTAATCAAGGGCCGTCTCATCTGCCCTTTGTTTTGTTGAGTAGAGTTCGGCCACTGTGACCTCCCTCTCTATGACATGAAATCTTTCTTTGAACGTTCTCTGCATATCCGACCAATCACTGATTGACCTGGCTGAGAGGCTAGAGTACCATTCAAATGCGAGCCCTGTCAGCGAGGACCCGAAGAACTTCAGCAAATATGACTCGTCGGTGGCCAGATCACCCATAACGGTCATATAATATGCAATATGCTCTTTAGGGGATGCTTTCCCATTGAATTTGTCAAACTTAGGCGGCTTGTTGACCCCCAGGGGAAGTCATTTAGCCGCATGGTGTTGAGGGTAGGGCACCCGATAGGCATCAAATGTGACATAGTCACCTTCACTTTTCTCTGCGAGCTTCAGCTCGATCATTCTCTCCACCATCATCCGGTTCACGACCGTGGGGTCAACCGGTTTTGGATAGAAGTGTGCCGGCTGCAAGTATGGGGTGACCAGGGTGGTCGCCTGTGGAGGACGCAGCAGCGGGGGTGTCGGGTGCACCTGAGGGAGCACCGGAGGTAGCAGCGGCTGAGGCTATGGCGGCCACTGTTGTGCTGTCGCCATGCTTGGCTCTGACGGCTGGGATAGTGTATAGAGCGGTGGAGGGTCGTCGCGACGAGCCGCTCCCCGGGATGACTCACCCTGGAATTCGGGTGGTTTAGAAGCCGATGAATGTTCAGTCTTTTCCATCAGCTGCTTCTTCAGAGAGTCTATCTCTCGTTGATATTTTTGTAGTAGCATCAGAACTGATGGGTCTACGGTGGTGGGGATACCCTCTGTTGTCTCCCCGGACGTACCCTCAGGCAGGATGTCGAGGAGGACGTCGTCTTCTTTTTCCGCCGTCACCACATTAGCGGTCAAGACGGGGGCCTTGTCATCCCAATGAGGATAGACCTGGGGCTGTTTCCCTTTAACCATCATCAGAAGCTCTCTTGCTGCTTCTGTTCTGCGGGTAGTCGGCCACGGCCGTGCGGCCAATTGAGCCAATTCTTGGGGGTCTTCAAGAAGCTCCCCATATTGGTTAGTTATACCAGCCATGTTGCAGGTGAAAACCTGCATCCTTCTCTTTTGTTGATAGACCCTCCTTCTGGCTTGCTGCGGAAAGGTCAGCCTTTCGAACACAGAAACTCTTCTTCTTTCTTCCCGCTCGGGGAAGGCTTCATCGGCTTCGACCTCGAAGCCGTCATTATATCCATTGTCGTCGACTGACGACACCATCATTCTATCTCCTATATTTTGATGTGACACAACATGCAGCGGAGGACAATGATACCAATTTGATGTGATATGACTCCCTTGGACCTAGGATAGCAAGCAACACATGAGTTGGCAACGTCGCACTAGCGGACTCACTCGCGTAGGCACACTCGGGTCCGAAGGAGGACCGGCGATGACGGTGAGGGTCCGGGGTTGGACCTCAAGGTTCCAAGGGTTTGGCTAGCTCGGAAGGGACCCCAATGGGCCAGGGATGCCCGATTTCAAGGGTAGCTGGCACACCGAGGGCGTGGGATGTGATGGAACTCTCTCAACTCGCTCCGCGGCGAACACTATAATTGGTTGAATTGAGGATCGGGCGCTCCTCTCACCTCCGACGGACAACTAAAAGCAATACTAAGCTAGCAATGGTAATAACCAGCAAAGAAGAGTGGCCAAGAGCTCACCTGATCGGCGTGAAGACGCCGATCCCGGGCGGAGACGAGGGCGAGCGGGGAAGTGTGGTCCCCGCACACTGCGCCGGTGTAGCTTCTAAGACCTGTCAAGAGTACAATTACTACACCTCGCGCAGGAGGGTGATCTCGGGAGTGGGAATTGATTAATTACAGCAAACACTACCACCACGCAGGGTGGGGCGGTAAGCCGGCCAGGCGGGGATGGGAGGACGGACCGAAATGGTAGAAAGGAAATCAATGTGGGTTCAGCTGCAATTTGGACGGCTGGACAGGGTGTTGTTGTTGGCTCTGTCCCGGGCTTGTCCGGACTCCGAATTGAGCGAAACCACCTCACAATGCTTCCTGACTTGAAGCCGGTGTTGTCTGAATTTTGGGGCGGCCTTTGGAGTCAAGTACTGGCAGCAATGGCGACTGAACCAGGACAGTTGGTGTGGTCTCTGGCCGGACCTGTTCTGTGGAAGTAGGTTGCAGATGCTGTCACGGGCGCTCCCGAACTCCGATTGGCACGAAATCAGCGGTGTCGTCTCCGTGGTCGAGGTAGCTTTCAGCTGGAGTTGGTGGGGCTGCGATCTGAGGGCGTGGACGATCGGTGTGCCCTGAAGAGTAGGCACTGGTCGCTGTAGGCTGCTGGAGGCAGATCCGCGCGACAGAGGGAGAAAATTCGGAACTCTGGCCCCGGATGCTGAATGAGGTTCTGTTTCTTTCTCCTGGTTGGAGACAGATGGAGGAAGAACTTGATGAAGGGCCATGGGTCTGAATCCTCCACGATTAGTCGTGGTGCAGCGACGAGCCGGGTTGCAGACTCTGGCCGCAGTGACTACCAGATACGAGCAGTGGATTACAGAAGTTGTCACGGCCGCTCCCGGATGCCGAATCACAAACCGTCGGAGCCGCTGGAACCGTGGACGAAGCCTCTACACAGCAAAACTGACAGCAACACTTTTTGAAGTCGGGGTGGGCAGGAGGTTGCCGATGAGTGGGAACTGGTCGCTGTAGACTGCAGGAGGCAGACCCGCGTGACTGAGGGAGAAACTTCGGAACTCTGGCTCCCGGATGTCAAATGCAGTTCCGCTTCTTGATTCTGGTCGTGGACAGATGGAGGAAGAACTTTTAAGAAGAGACTTCAGACTGATTCCTTCGCCGTTGGTCGTGAAGCCGCTTCCAATCGGGCTCAGGCTTTCTGCAGGTGGTGTCTGGCGCAGTCGGGGTAGGACAGCTCTCACGGGCGGCCACTAACTCAGAATTGTACGATTCTTTCTCGCCTGCGTAGGGGACTGGACGACCTTTCCAGAAAGGTAAGATACGCCCTCAGATGTCACCGTACAAACTCGGGGCAGCTTCTGCAAGGCGGGTCTTCTTCTGCTACCTGCAGACTTGTCTAGGTAAAGGGGTGGTGGTGGAGCTTGGTTAAAGGGAATGGTGATGTAGCAATGGTGGGAGGGCTGGTGGTGATGGTAGGGGGAGTTTAGGGGTGTGGAGAGGAGTGGAGCAGGGGAGATGGAGGTCCAAGAGGGTGGAGGGGAGGGGAGGCCGCAGCTAGGAGAGAGGGGGATGGGGTGGTCGGCCAAGGCAATGGAGGTGGAGAGGGGTTGAGGGGTTCGACCCTAGGAGGGAGGGGAAGGGGGTGGACGACCTAGGGAGTTGATGGGCTGTATTGGGGAGAGGAAGAGTCTTCTAGGGAGGTGGATGGTTGCTTGGGGAAGGGGGATGGATGCTTTGGGAAGGTGGAAGGGTGCTTGGGGAGGTGGAATGAGTAATGGAGAGAAGTAATGGGGCCTTGGGAGTTGAAGGGACTTGCCTAGGTGGCAAGTGAGGTGGCAAGGGGTGAGGAGAGAGGGGAATTTCAAAATTTAGAGAGAGAGGGAGGGAGGAGAGAGAGGGGGTTCGCCCCTAGGAGAGAGGGAGAGAGAGAATTAGAGAGAGAGAGCTAGAGAGAGAGAGAGAAGACTCAAGGGGATTCAAGTGGGTTTAATTTTCATTCATTCATCAATTACCCTCTTCAAGTGGGGGATTGGGGTCCTTATATAGAAAACCCACAATTTACAATAAGTCCTCATATTGTGGACAACTGACAGAAGACCAAAGGTTGGGGAAGGGGGCGCCCATGGGCCAGGCCCAATGAACAGGCCCAATAACCTACTAAGCTAGTTAATGAAGCTTGGACTTAGGTAAATGACTAACTAACTTCGGTAATAGACTCAATAAAGGGAAAATTACATAGATAAGACTCAAGAAAAATGAGAGAACTACATGGCTATACTCAGAAAATGATGGCGAACAAAATGGCGAGCAGCAGGACCATGTGAAGGGGTAAGCGATGTCCCCATCATACTCCCGGGGTGCGGAGAACTCGACTCCGTCGAGTAAGGGCCCACCGGGGAAGCAGCTCAGGGTGACCTGCAATCTCCAAACCCATCCTGCACCTGCGACCAGGGGACGGCTCTTCATCCTCTCAAGGCGGCCCGGACACACCCTCATGCTGGCGATGGAACCCTGCTTGCATAGTATTGCCCCTTTGTGTACACGTCGGGCTCTCAAGGCTGTTTTGTGGAAGCACTCCGGGGTGTCCCTCTTAAAGGAAGTTATAGGCTCAAAGTACTCACTGGGATTCGCCGCGGTGCCCATGTAGGGTGCCGGATCAGCCGCATGATAATTGGGGTATATCCCATAGCCCATTAGTAAATCTAATCCATAAGCCAGGTTTGCCAAAGCCACTCAGAACATGAAAGGTCCAAGTCCTCGTGCCCTTGATTTGGAGGTGGCCCTAAGATAGAGTCGTTCCAATGCCACCATCGCGAGGTTACCTCCTTGGATTTTAAAATGCCACCCGTGAGTTATAGCCCGTTCATTATGATCGTCACTACCCATATTTGGATGCTTGCTTGAATGAGTATGCTTTGAGTGATGGTGCGGTGGGGGTGGGAAGTATGTGGTATGCAAAGGGGGACCAGGGCAACCGTACATAGACCTATCATTCATGGATGTGATGAGGCATCTTGTGGACTTAGGGGGGCCTGGGAAACCATAGGTGGATCTATTGTGTATAGCTGTGAGAATTACCGGGGGACCCGGACATCCATGTGTGCTCCATTCAAGCGTAAGGGCTATGAAGAATGTGGGTGGACCAGCATAACCAAATGTAGGCCAGTTATGCATTGAGCCTAAACTGTGCGTGACATGCATGGGAGGGCTGGACTCATGACCCTTGTCGAATGATGTGACATGCCAAGATGGGTGCTTTCTTCTCCTAGAGATGATGACCATGTGTGTGGGTATGGGGTGGCCTTTAAGCTCCCATTTGTAAGGGTCGAAGGGATCATAGTAGGTATGAATCATGGGGTGGGGCACTACCTTGTTCCCTAGGTGTATACTGCCCATGGTTATGGTTCCCTTGGTGTGGACTGGGTCTAGGACGAGGTGTGTTGGTTCAAGCATGGTTGGTGAGGGTAGGAGGGAGTGGGTGGTGGGTAGGGCGGCCAGGTCCCATGGATTCATTGTCTTCCACGGGGTGGGATCAAAGGGGTCGTGGAATGTGTTACCAAGGGTGAGGTATTCTTTCACCTCAAGGTCTCCAAATGAGGGTGAGTCCTCCTCCTCAAATGTAGTAATTGAACCGAAGTTCGAGGAGGGTTGGTTGGTCATGTTTGGAGGGCTTGGCATCCTACCCGAAAAAAGTAACTCCAATTCGCGGATAGCATCGGGCTCTTAGGGTATGGGGAGGGATAAAAGAAGGTCGCTAGTGTAGCAACCCATAGTGTAAATGGAAGAGATGGACCCAACACATAGATGTAGGAGGTTAAGACTCCTAGGTTGGTCGGCTACCGTGGTCAACATGCCAGTTAGCTTCATTTGCCAAGTTAGACCCTCAAGAAAATCCCCTAATGTTTCCACCTGATAGGATGATTGGATTGTGGTGTGATAGGTGGATACGGGTACTATAGGAAGATTTTGCTCCATGGGTGGGTAAGCATGGACCACGAGATCTCCCAATGGGTTCTCCTTTAGCCAACGTGAAAGGGGTTCTCCTATGATAAGCTCGGTCCTTATTAACGAGGGTGGTGTAAGGTGAAGACCACCATGTGAAGTTCCTTCTTCTTCCTGGACATGGGCGATCTCTATGGCGGGGGTTGGTGTGTTCACCTCTATGGGGTCGGGTATGGGAATCATGGGTTCCTCTATCAAGGAGGTGAGATGGTTCCTTGAGGGTGGGGTGGTGAGGGTAGGTGTGTGGTACCCCCGGGGTGGGAGGTAAAGGGGAACTTGGTTTGGGATCGGTAAGGGGAGAAGTGGGTGCCTAGGTTGGGGTTGGGTAGGGATTGGTAGTGGAAGATGGATGGGTTGAGGAGGATTGGGTTAATTGGTTTTAGGGGGTGTGTCTCTTTTAGGGGAAGATGGAGGGGTGGTTTTGGGGACGAAGGAAGTTTGTGGAGTGTGGGTTGGTGGGAGAGTTTTGGGTGGGGTGGTGGGGGCCATCATGGGCCTAGGTGGAGTGGACATGGGGTCCATACGGGTTGGAATGGTGAGGGTGGAGTGAGCCATGATGCTTCCTCCACTTGGGATGGGAACTTCTTGGCCTAACCCATGATATTGTGATTCATACTCCTCTTCCCAATCGGGGGAGACCTCATATTCCTCAACTTCAATCTCGTTCCTTTGTGGTGTGGGGGTCTTGCTCTCCAGGGGAGTGGGAAGGCCTTTTGGCGATGGGGTGGTGCAAGTGGGAATTATTTGGGGTGGTGGGGTTTGGGTCCTAGTGGAGGCCTTGGGTTGACTGGGAGGAAAAGGGGGAGTGGGAGTGCTCCTCGGGTTATGGTCCTCACGGTAGGAGTGGGACGGTCGGGGGGCGTAGATCTTCCTAAGCTCACTCTTCATCTCTTCCCATGAGTGAATGGGCTCTTGCCCCCAAACCCTTCTGAATCTCTCTTTGTGTTCCCACATTTTCTTAGTTAGACCCCGAAGTCGTGCCTTGGCCCTGCGGACTCTCTCGGATCCATATACCCAAGTACTCTCAAAGTCCCTTTATATGGTATTCTCCCACCTAAGATAGGCATGAGGATTTCCATCAAAATGAAGGTCCTCATCTACAATGTAGTCCATGTGGAGGGGGTCAATCAGACCACTTGGCCAACGAGGGGTATGCATGATGATCGGGTGATGAATGCAACTGCCCTAGGACAAGACTTAGTAGAGACAAGTCTAGAACTTGCTCTGATACCAATTTGATGTGACACAATATGCAGCGGAGGATAATGATACCAATTTGATGTGATATGACTCCCTTGGACCTAGGATAGCAAGCAACACATGAGTTGGCAACGTCGCACTAGCGGATTCACTCGCGTAGGCACACTAGGGTCCGAAGGAGGACCGGCGATGACGGTGAGGGTCCGGGGTTGGACCTCGGCTAGCTCGGAAGGGACCCCAATGGGCCAGGGATGCCCGATTTCAAGGGTAGCCGGCACGCCGAGGGCGTGGGATGTGATGGAACTCTCTCAACTCGCTCTGCGGCGAACACTATAATTGGTTGAATTGAGGATCGGGCGCTCCTCTCACCTCTGACGGACAACTAAAAGTAATACTAAGCTAGCAATGGTAATAACCAGCAAATAAGAGTGGCCAAGAGCTCACCTGATCGGCGTGAAGACGCCGATCCCGGGCGGAGACGAGGGCGAGCGGGGAAGTGTGGTCGCCGCACACTGCGCCGGTGTAGCTTCTAAGACCTGTCAAGAGTACAATTACTACACCTCGCGCAGGAGGGTGATCTCGGGAGTGGGAATTGATTAATTACAGCAAACACTACCACCACGCAGGGTGGGGCGGTAAGCCGGCCAGGCGGGGATGGGAGGACGGACCGAAATGGTAGAAAGGAAATCAATGTGGGTTCAGCTGCAATTTGGACGGCTGGATAGGGTGTTGTTGTTGGCTCTGTCCCAGCCTTGTCCGGACTCGAATTGAGCAAAACCACCTCGCAATGGTTCCTGACTTGAAGCCGGTGTTGTCTGAATTTTGGGGCGGCCTTTGGAGTCAAGGACTGGCAGCACTGGCGACTGAACCAGGACAGTTGGTGTGGTCTCTGGCCGGACCTGTTCTGTGGAAGTAGGTTGCAGATGCTGTCACGGGCGCTCCCGAACTCCGATTGGCACGAAATCAGCGGTGTCGTCTCCGTGGTCGAGGTAGCTTTCAGCTGGAGTTGGTGGGGCTGCGATCTGAGGGCGTGGACGATCGGTGTGCCCTGAAGAGTAGGCACTGGTCGCTGTAGGCTGCTGGAGGCAGATCCGCGCGACAGAGGGAGAAAATTCGGAACTCTGGCCCCGGAATGCCGAATGAGGTTCTGTTTCTTTCTCCTGGTTGGAGACAGATGGAGGAAGAACTTTGATGAAGGCCGTGGGTCTGAATCCTCCATGATTAGTCGTGGTGCAGTGACGAGCCGGGTTGCAGACTCTGGCCGCAGCGACTACGAGATACGAGCAGTGGATTGCAGAAGTTGTCACGGCCGCTCCTGGATGCCGAATCACAAACCGTCAGAACCGCTGGAACCATGGATGAAGCCTCTACACAGCAAAACTGACGGCAACACTTTCTAAAGTCGGGGTGGGCAGGAGGACGCCGATGAGTGGGAACTGGTCGCTGTAGACTGCAGGAGGCAGACCCGCGTGACTGAGGGAGAAACTTCGGAAGTCTGGCTCCCGGATGTCAAATGCAGTTCTGCTTCTTGCTTCTGGTCGTGGACATATGGAGGAAGAATTTTTAAGAAGAGACTTCAGACTGATTCCTTCGCCGTTGGTCGTGAAGCAGCTTCCAATCGGGCTCAGGCTTTCTGCAGGTGGTGTCTGGCGCAGTCGGGGTAGGACAGCTCTCACGGGCGGCCACGAACTCGGAATTGCACGATTCTTTCTCGCCTGCGTAGGGGACTGGACTACCTTTCCAGAAAGGTAAGATACGCCCTCAGATGTCGCCGTAAAAACTCGGGGTAGCTTCTGCAAGATGGGTTTGCTTCTGCTACCTACAGACTTGTCTAGGTAAAGGGGTGGTGGTGGTGCTTGGTTAAAGGGAATGGTGATGTAGCAATGGTAGGAGGGCTGGTGGTGATGGTAGGGGGATTTAGGGGTGTGGAGAGGAGTGGAGCAGGGGAGATGGAGGTCCAAGAGGGTGGAGGGGAGGGGAGGCCGCAGCTAGGAGAGAGGGGGATGGGGTGGTCGGCCAAGGCAATGGAGGTGGAGAGGGGTTGAGGGGTTCGACCCTAGGAGGGAGGGGAAGGGGGTGGACGACCTAGGGAGTTGATGGGCTGTATTGGGGAGAGGAAGAGTCTTCTAGGGAGGTGGATGGTTACTTGGGGAAGGTGGATGGATGCTTTGGGAAGGTGGAAGGGTGCTTGGGGAGGTGGAATGAGTAATGGAGAGAAGTAATGGGGCCTTGGGAGTTGAAGGGACTTGCCTAGGTGGCAAGTGAGGTGGCAAGGGGTGAGGAGAGAGGGGAATTTTGAAATTTAGAGAGAGAGGGAGGGAGGAGAGAGAGGGGGTTCGCCCCTAGGAGAGAGGGAGAGAGAGAATTAGAGAGAGAGAGCTAGAGAGAGAGAGAGAAGACTCAAGGGGATTCAAGTGGGTTCAATTTTCATTCATTCATCAATTACCCTCTTCAAGTGGGGGATTGGGGTCCTTATATAGAAAACCCACAATTTACAATAAGTCCTCACATTGTGGACAACTGACAGAAGACCAAAGGTTGGGGAAGGGGGCGCCCATGGGCCAGGCCCAATGAACAGGCCCAATAACCTACTAAGCTAGTTAATGAAGCTTGGACTTAGGTAAATGACTAACTAACTTAGGTAATAGAATCAATAAAGGGAAAATTACATAGATAAGACTCAAGAAAAATGAGAGAACTACATGGCTATAATCAGAAAATGATGGCGAACAAAATGGCGAGCAGCAGGACCATGTGAAGGGGTAAGCGATGTCCCCATCATATTTCCTTCATCTGCCATTGATGGGCAGTAGTCTTCCTCAGTGGCGACTGTCTGCATCAGTCGCTGCTGTCCGAGTGAGGGGTTGCCTAGGCCTCGGAAATAATTTTTGACCAAGCAGGTCATCTCTTCTCGACCCCGTTCTTGATGTAGGACGGGGGGTGATTGTCGACCTCCAGCGGGATGGATATAGGCCAGCCGAGCTCTGTCAGCAGGCTGTTGGAATCTTCGTCCCGCAGTAGGGACGTTGGCTTGACGGGCCGTGGCTTGGAAACTTCTGTGGCGCGGAGGATCCGTGACCACCTCTTCTTCCTCCTTCGGGGGCAGGCCCCTTTCTCTTCTCACTTCCGCCTCGTCGTTCACAAGATGACGGCGGATGGGAGTTAGCTGGTGGGCAGGTCGGGTCCGCTTGGGAACCCACACCTGTTTAAACTTCCTCGGTCTGGGTGTCGGGCTTTCCTGGCTATAGTGGCCGGCTTCTTCTATTTCTACCCTCCTTCCGACGAGGGCCTGATAGGCATTGTGGACAGGAATGTTGGGGATGACTCGGTCTGGGGTCACCCGTGCAGTGCGTCCGTTGAGGAAGACGCGCATACCTCCAACTAGCAAAGATTTCCCGGACTGAGACAGAGTTCCGGTGATTACAGCAGCATTCTTGCGGGCCTGGCGACGCTGGCGTCCTCCAGGGTGTTTGTTGATGACATTGGGGTGGGTCCCACGTATGACGTGGTGCACCAGATAGCTAGCGGCCGGGGCCGGACTTTCGGATAAGTCTTTGCAGCAGGGAACCTTCAGAGGCTCCATTTTCTCTACAGTTTCCTTGACAGGTTCTGGGGCTTCGACCTCCAGCATATCTACAAAGGCTAACCCCAAAAAGTTGGGGAAGCCCACAGCGGCAGGGAAGCTGCCGAATTCCATGGGTACCGCCAGGTACCCTTGCGCGTGTCCAGCGACAATCGAAAGATCGAAGTCAACGCCAGCTATCCCGTTGATCGTCATTGATCTGCCTGCACAGACAAACAAGGCAATATTCAGTAGCTCTTGAGAGGGCTTCGAAGCCCGAATATCCTGGCAAAGAGATGAAAGGTGACACTGGTCCCACCGGGCGTGCCAGACTTGTTCGCGACCTTTTCTTTCTTTCGCGGGTCGATCGACCAACTGACTAACTGGTAGTCAAATGATCGATTGACGACGCAGGCGTGCCAGTCACAGGAGTGACAATTTTATGATGCGCTCATTCTGACCCATGCCGGGCGAATGTGAGGTTCGGTCGGGACCAACAGTCCGCCATACCATAAAGGTTATGGCGTTAATTACATCCTCCACGAGGAGAGAACACATTTGATTAATTGCTGAGATAATGGGCTGTCGAAGCCGAATTAAAAAGAGCTACATGATGATCATGATGAAAGCATGCAGGATGCATACATTTATCGTGCAGAAGATGCATAATTTATGGGATTATGGATCCTCGGTACGTGGCGGAGGACATAGGTCCGAAGACCACCGTCGTGCATAGCGAAGACTTCCGACCAGACGTAATCCGGTTTTCTATCGACGCCATTTAATATACCCGAGGATCTATGCATGCATGCGCACATGGCGTTTGTGACTATATTAAGCATGATAATGGAATTCATGGAAGCAAATGGTAATCGACCACATTTATTACTCCCCATCGAGAAGAGGGAAGGCAACACAAGTGTGATAGCGAAAGCACAATGCTAACGGACATGGTGATGAAGATATAATAAAAGTATAGTTTAGGCCCGTTCGGCCCTTCCTTTATTCAATTTATTGACGCTAACCCCAAGGGACGGGAATCACCCAGGGGCAAGTAAGTGATTGGGGCAGCAGGAGGCTTCAAAACCGGCACGAGCGTGCAAGGTAACTTATACGGCGCGATAAAACATAGGTGTAAGCTTTTAATCCGGCGCGGCCATCATGGATATTAACACGGCGTGAAGGCTTGAGGGCGCGCCGGTTTAGGGCGCGCCGGAAAGGCGCAAAGGGAAAAAAATTGAATATGAGTCTAACGTTAATCCGGCGCGGGGGGGTACCGCGCCGGATTAGGGCGCACCGGCTAAGGCCGCGCCGTTCAACCCACCCTTTTTTATGAATTTCGCAACTATTGAGTTTGTTAAGTTTTTGGTGAGGATTCTGAAGTTATTTGGGGCCAATTGCTTATTGAATTGAAGTCCAGAACTATCCAAGAATGACGTGATAAGCCAGTGCAAGGTTACTACTCGAGCACCGGGATAGTTGGGTCCAGAATGAGTATTTCGTTATGGTTTATTCATTATTAATATGTCCAAAATTGGACAGCATCTCCCCTGAATCTGAAGAGTTGCAGGGGAGAAGCGGGGTCATGCCCACCTATGGAACAAGCCCCTAAACCGCCGGTCTACACGAAGGCAGCCAGCAAACCCCATTGGATAGGATACCCCAAGGACTAGCCTGCTACGGGCACCAAGGTTCCATAAGGGAAAAGACAGAGAGATGAAGCCATTGATGATTGGAGCATCACCCCGAGGACTAGCCTGTGAGGGATGGACAACCCACAATTTGTGACTCATCCCGCAGAGGAACTGACCATTAGGAGAGTGGAGCTCCGAGGGCTAGCCTACGAGGAGCACCCGTCCCCGAGTCTCGATCGGGTCCTTGATTGTGGAGGCTGAGCTGATTGAGGTAGGACCCCATTATTGTCTGTTGTGGCCCCGAGAGGACGTCTACCATCAGGAGGTAAAGCCCCCGATCGCCTAGCAAATTCAAAAAGCAAGAGGGAATGTCCCCCTCCCCGGGTGGTCGGGACGATGAGAAAACCTCGGAACAGTTCGGATGATCGTGATGCACAGATGTAGTAAATGCATAAACGAGACGGGCTCGTTGCAGGGGCATATGCTCGAACAGTTGGAAAGCAACGTTCAGGGGATGGACCCTATGCATGGCGGAAAGAGGCACGCGCAGAAGCACGGCTCCATCCGAGAAGAGAAAGGAATGCGAAAACCCTTGAATCAAACGTGAGAATGATCGAAAGAAAAGCCCCCGGGGAGGGGGTGTCTCTGTAGCCCACAATGATTCGGGGCACGATGTAGACCTCGGAGAAACCGGAATTAGAGCTGTGCGGAGAAGAGCTCAGACACACGCATTGGCATAGATAGAAAAGAGGGGGCTGAAGATCATTCATTCGATCTATTCATTTGAGCATTCACACGCGCACATATATTACCATCCCAGAAACGGGAATGGTTTAGCATTTACATGGTGAGAGTACAGCACCGGCACCATTGCTCGGTCGCTGTTCTACAATATCATAGGCAGAGGACGCTCGGAGCGCAACAATAGGGGAAGAACAAAGAAAAGAAATCACGTAGAGGGGGGAGGAGAATCGACTCATATCATCGTCGCTCCTCCCCCCCTCGCTTACATTCGATGGGTGGAAGTCTCAGAAGAGAGATCTGCGAAAAACAGGAAAAGAATTAGCACTCGCGCCCACCTGTTCCTGAAACAGGGTATCGTAGAGGAAGAAGACGACCGGCCGAAGCTCCACCGAAGGAACCCCAAGACTCTCTACTTCAGGAGAAAGCCCTCTCGAGAAGCCCTCTCCCTCCGTTTTCTTTTCTTCCTCTCTATATCTTCTGATCTTTCTTCTTGATTTTGCCTCTCTCCTTCCGTTCTCTTTCTCGAACATCCATCTATATATAGGGGCATGAGTTCGAATGTTAAACCAGCGTGGGATTGGCGCGCTGAGAAGAGACTTCATCAGCCTATCGCACCGGGGTTGGAGCCATCCGATAGGGTGACTTGCGCGCTGGAATAGCCAGGCGTCGAAGGGGATTTAGCACGCCGGGATCAGGGGCATCGAATGAGGGGCGCGCCGGTTTAAGGCGCACCGGGCTAATGCTCCTCGTGCGCTTCAAGCCAGTCGATGAGTCCGGGGATGATTCCGGGAGTCACCGTGAACATTATCTCGCCAATGCCCCTCGAAACCTTGGCGGGATGTCTTGTCGAAGCTCCCAGGTCCACGTACGGCCGTTCCTGAGACTCCAGATAGCTTTGATTTGATCGTACGGGCTTTCCGCCGACACGGCCTTCGACTCTACAATCCATGCTGTTGGTCTGGCCTGGCTCGTACCCAGAGCTCTCTAGGGGGTTGGATAACACCAGAGATAGTTCCGCCTGCGCTGGGCGATCATTCGGCCACTAACAGGCCCATCTTGGCGGGAAGCCGTGCCCATGCCGGGCGATCGGGATCTTCCGCCGACAGAGCTTTCGGTCTTCCATTTTGGAAAGCCAGGGGGGAACTCCTTTGTCTTCAGGAGAGCCTTTTCATGTGGTGGGGGACCACCGGATAGACCATCGTTGATGCGGGACGAGACACGGACACGACTGTTGTGCCCCTTGTGCTTTGTTGATGATGTGGTGTTTTAATGATAGCAACATAATTGAGTCACCATTTTGTCTTGAATATGTCTGATCTATTCTGTGGGAGGTTACATGAGTGTGCCATGTCTGAATTGTGAAGAATGCATGTGTATGCTTGAGTCATGCTGTGATAAATTGGTTTGTGCTCTGTTCTGTGCATTGCTTCTCTGCTGATAATGTTCATGTTGCAGTTCATCAAGTCTATACATCCGTCTCACTGTTCACATGCATCAAGTATGTACAGCGTCCGTCTCATGTCATATGTGTTTACTTCATTCAGAACTTGGTACACAGTTTAACTGTGAGCATGGCATAGATCATGTCTGCATGTCTGTCTTTCACTAATATGGGTGCGGTGCAATGGCTGCGTTGACGCAGTGGATCAGCTGGGTTGATGCCATGCTGCTTTGTCTACTTTTTCTTGCTCATTAAGTCTTAAAGTCTGTACAGGGTAGTTCATGCATCACTCTCTTGGCTAAGTGTATACACTGTCAGTCTCATGTAGAGTCTATACATTGTCAGTCTCATTTAGAGTCTAAGACAAAGTCTGTACATCGGAATGTTCTAAGTGAAGTCTGTACATCCGATTGGCTATGCATCACTATTCATAAAGTCTGTACATCGGACTGTTACAGCAAGTCTCTACAGACTCCACCGTCTCACTTAGCGTATTAAGCATTTTAGGCTAAGTCTATACATTGCTGCATTGCTTGCATGTGTAGAGTCTATACACTGCTACAGGCTTCAAGTCTATACATTGGACCGTGGTTCTCCAAGTCTATACATTGCTGAGCCATTCGACAAGTCTGCACATTGGGCTTTCACGTGAAGTCTACACATTGGTCTCCACTTGAAGTCTATACATTGGCTAAGGGTCTTCAAGTCCATACACAGTCATCTGATGCATATTGATTGAAGTCTGTACAGCATTCCTTGGTATTCACAACCTTTAAAGTCTGTACATTGGTTCAGACTCCTCAAAGTCTGTACAGCGTGAAGTCTAAACATTATTTTCAGGGCTTATCTTCGTGTCGTTTTGTTCCATTGCGTGCAGAACATTGCAGCACCTCGTGTTGTTTTCTGTGCCACCTCGTGTCGTTTCTTCAGTATTTAGTTGCTCATCTCGAGTCATCCTTTTTATTTTTGCTCTTGTGTTCTCGTGTCATTTACTGTAGTTACTCGAGTCGTTTTCCTGCTTTCCTTGTTTTATCACGTGTCGTTGTGGCTGTTCCTGTCTTCTGTCCTCGTGTTGTCTTTCCTAGACCCCGTGTCTTCCTTGCTTTGTGACCACTCTTCGTGTCAGTTTCTACTTTCATCTTTGAGTTGGTTTCAGTCCATGTTGTTTTCGTGTCGTCCTCATCTTCGAGTCGTTCATACGATTCGAGCAACTTAGTACTCGAGTTGATTGTCGTGTGTATTCAAGTCCTTTTAGTAAAGTGTCGTTTCACCTCGTGCTGTTCTGATCTGACTTCGTGTCGATTCTCTTTGTAGTGTTTGTTTTGTTAGAGTGGTGCTTCGTGTCGTTCTCCTTTTACCTCGTGCTGTTTTTCATCTGACCTTGTGTCATTCTCTCTCTTTATTTCGTACTGTAGTAATCTTGTGACTCTCGTGTCATTCTCAGAGTAGTGCATCTCGTATTGCTACCACATACCTCGTGCAGTTTTAGTTTTTGTGGCCCTGAGTTTTAATCATTTTAATTCTTTGCAGGAGAAGAAGAAGGTGGTCCAAGGAAAAATTCCCCAGTGACTGGGCGGCACGTGATCCGAGGCTGGAATGAAGCTGGCTGAGAGACTGCCATGTGGTCCGAATACTTAGGGCTGGAAATGTGGAGGTCACACGTCGGTGCTGCTGCTGCTGCTGCTGCTGCTGCTGCTGCTATATATATGAGCCTTCTTCCACAGAAGAAGATCATCGAAGAAGAAGCCTGGAGAGCAGAAAGTCCTTCGATCCAGAAAAAGAAAAGAGGAAGAAAAAGAGAAGAAGAGAGAATAGCAGAGTGTGTGAGCCGAAAAGAATAGAGGAGCAGAGATCGAGAGAGTGAAAGAGCAGAAGAAGAAAAGAGCTGCAGTAGAAAGCAGAAGAAGAAGAGAAGATAAGAGACAGAGAGAGCCTGCGAAAGAAGAAGAAAAGAAAGAGAAGAAGAGCAGAAGGAGAAGAAGAGAAAGAGAGAGTTAGAGAGCTCGTGAGGGTTAAGAGAAAAAGAAAGTGAGAGAGAAGAGAAGAGGAAGAGAAGCTTACCCGAAGATCTGTCTACTGGACCGTGGATCAAATCCAGGCCAGTCAGCTCCATGCGAGCCACATCTGTGTTATCTTTCTTTACAGCTTTCTGATCGCTGTGTATTTTTCCTTTCTTATTTTTCCTTTTTCATTTGGTTAGCTTTGTACTTCCGAACCTCTGGACTGAGGTCAGGTCCCTCCTGGTCTGGAGGAAGAGAGGTCTGCGACCTCTAGTGTGCAAGTGACAGGTTGTCACTTGTGGGTTCCCTCTGGTTAGAGGAAGGGAGGCTCGTCCTCCGGTTCTGGGCTTGTGGCTGCAAGTCCAGGGGTCCCTCCGGTTGGAGGAAGAGAGGTCTTCGACCTCTGGTTTGCTGGTGACTGGGAGTCACTGGTGTGTTCCCTCCGGTTTGGAGGAAGAGAGACTTTGCGTCTCTGGTTTCCAAGTGACTGGGAGTCACTTGGGGTGTCCCTTCGGTTGGGAGGAAGAGGGGAGTTTGTTCCCCTGGTCAAGCTGTGTGGCAGCACCTGTTGCAGACTGAGTCTGCGGTTTCTAGCATGAGCTAGTGGAAGCCACACTCGAGTTGAGTGTGGGGTGGATGTAGGTCTGCTGGACCGAACCACCTAAAAACCCCTTGTGCACTGTGGTTTGACTTGTCGATTTGTGCTTCCGCTAGGTGATTGCATAGGGGGGCTCCGTGTGTTTGGCTTCTGGTTGAGCAGAAAAGTTTATTAGTTTTCAGATTGACTAAATCTGTCTTGTTAGCACTCTAGTGATCTCACTGTGTGTTTGGTTAGTTCCTCAACTGCCATTTAGCCTTCAAGTTTGTTTAGTTTGCAACCTAGCATTTTTAGTGAGCTAATTTTTAACTGGGCGAAAGGTTTTTAAAAGTCATATTCATTAACCCCCCCTCTGAATACTGCACCGAACCTAACAATTGGTATCAGAGCGGGTCTCTGACTGAACAGATCTAATAATCTGCAGAGGATCCTGCTAATTGTTGGTGCATTTCAGAGTGGGTCTCTTGAAATCGTGTTTTGCTTCATTGACTTGTGCTTTAATTTGATCATCTGGTTTCAGTGCATTTCGTATCAGTTGTTTTACTGCGCTGAATCTGTTTGCCACTTGTTCATATGGGTCGTCCTGCAGTTTATGATGGTTCTAACTTTGAAAGTTGGCTAGGAGGCCTAGCTGTGTACATAGACTCAATTGGTCCACATTTGTGGAGTCTTATATCTAAAGGCCCACACCGTTTACCTAAAGATCAGACCAATTGGTCTACTGAGGACGGCTCTAAGAATCGCGATAACACCATAGTTCTTAATATCTTGAGAGCTGTAGTTAATATTGATATGTATCCTTTTGTTCTCAGGTGTAATTCTGGAAAAGAGATATATGACAAAGTTATCTCTGCGCATAACCAACAGAATGATAGCTGTTTGATGGCCAACCGGGATAATGAAGATTCCTCATCCCAGGTAAATTCTGAATCTGAATCCGAAGAGATTTCAATTGATGAATTGTGGGAAATGAATGAGGAATTGTCTGATAGATGTAAACATTTGAAATCTGAAAATAGAAAGCTGAAAAAGAAATATGATCAGATTAATTCGAATGTTCATTGTGAAAAATGTCAGGAACTGAGAAAATCACATGAAATCTGCTTAACAAATATTGATAAGAGTAAGGAACAAATCTCTTTATTGGAAAATAAAAATGATGAACTTACTGCCAAGATTTCTGAACTAGAAGATAAGCTGAATTCATTAGGAAATGATCAAATCTTAACTAATGAACTAGTTCAGAATGAACAAATAAGAAAAGAAAATGAAGAATTAAGGTTGCTAAATTCTGCCATGTCTGAGAGACTTTTAATTCTTGAAAAAGGGAAGAGTTCAGTTGAAAATGAATGTGAGAGAGTGAGCATATTAATGGAAGAAATAGACAGCTACAAAACTGTCAATACTATGCTTAATGAAAAAGTCACAAATTCTGAAATGCTCATTTCTTCTCTAAAAAATGAAATCACTGAACTGAACAAATCGTTGTCTAAATCTTTTAAGAATAAAGAAAATTTGAAGGCTACATCTAAGAAGAAAGTCTCTGATGAAGGCAGTAAACAGGAAGAGAAAAAAAGACTGTACACAACCTTTGTGCGTAGCTCTAAGTTAGCTAGCACTTCAGCTTCTCCTTCATGTTTGCCTGCTAATCAGATAGAAAAGCAAAAGAAAACTGAGAGCGAGAAAACAAAACAGAATAAAAAGCTGTATGCTGAAACGTCTAAGGCCAAACAGTCTCATGTTAAAAGAAAGAATGTCAAATGTTTTTACTGTGGAAAGTTTGGCCATGAGATGGCTGAGTGTTTTGTGATGAAGAAAGATGAATTGAAGTATGATAAAATTCATGCTAGGAAGCCTACTGTGAAGAAACCTTCTTCTGCTCAAACCAAAAGGCCTCAATGTTTTTACTGTCATAAAATAGGTCATCTCATGCATGATTGTAGACAAATGAAATTAAATGATCTATCTGCTCTTAAAATGCATGATAAACTGTTCAATGTCAAAAATCATGCATCTCATGAAAAGAACACTCAATGTTTTCATTGTGGCAAATTGGGCCACATGGTTGAAAATTGCTGGGATGCTCAGGGAAATAGATTGAATTCTAAATTTATAAAATTCCCTTCTTTCAATGATTCTGTTAGAAATAATTCAATTGATAAAAAGAAAAACTCTGCATGCTTCAACTGTGGAAAGCCAGGCCTCAGAGCTGGTAACTGTTGGCTATCTGGTTATGAAAAGAAAAATTTCCATGTGAATAACAGAACCAATCATGTTCACTTACACCAATCTCATGCCCATGCATATAACAGAAATGTTAATGTTCATGCACATGAACTTAATGATTACAATAAGGTGCATAAAAGGAACTTAAATTCTGTTAGTTATCATGGTAAGTCTGGTCAATTTGGCTATTCCTTGTCCAGCTATAAGTTGATGGGCTATGATGATAATTTTGTTAAGAGATCAGTCAGAACACCTGTTAGGGCTTATACAGGACCCAAGGCAGCTTGGGTTCCTGCAAGATCAAATTGATTGACTTGCTGCAGGTGTGCCTTGGAAGGAGAAATAAAAGGGGTTAACCAAGGCACTCAAAAAGAAAACCCCAGGACTCAATTCAGGTCAGTTCTGAATTCTGTTTTAAATTCATTATCTGAATTTGTGAGTATGAAAAATGTGAATTTCATGTTGATCTACTTGTCTGAATTTTGATGATCTCTTCACTGAATTCAATTCTGAATATATTTGATGCTCTTCTCATGCTGTTGTTTGCACTAAATGAATAAGATGCTAGATGCACTGCATTTTGCACTAAGCTAAATGGTTCTTTAATGTATAGAGTCGATGCATGTGTTTTGTGTCAATGCATTGCATGCTTGTTACTAAATGCATAACTTGCTGATTGTGAATGGTTCAGTTAGTACATACAGTCAATGCATGTGTCTAATGTATGCATACATCATTTGCATGATTGTCAATGAAATTGTTCAATGCATATAGGACAGCTTTGCACTGTATTTCTTTGCATGACCACTTTGGTATATAAATGGTAAGTTACTAAAAGGCAGAGAAATCTGCCCGGAGGTTTCTACCATGTGTGAGATGGTCTTTGAGACCAGGTTCTCCGCCTAGTACCAAGGGTCATGTCTTCATGTAGAAAAGTGCACTGCATCATATTTTTTAAAAAAAAAATCTAAAAAAGGATAAAAATGTTCATGACTAGGATGCATAAACTTAAATTGATTGCATAATTACCTCATGTTTTATTGTTGCATAGTTTGCATATAGAACAGTGTGCTGCATAGCATATCTCTTGCATCATGATGTCAAGGGGAGCTGAGAGTTTAGTTCAATTCATTGAATCCTTGCTACTTCTCATTGTTCCCATTTAGTTCTTTCATATCTTTTGTCATCAGATGCTCCTGGAACTCAATGCCTATTGTTATCATTTCCCTAGCCTTCACTGAACAACAGTTCTGTATCTGGTTTAGTACATTGAGTTGTGATTATTTCAATTGTTCTTTTATAAGATTCACTCTTACAAATTGAAAGGAACTAAAGGTTTAACCTTTATAAATTGAAGAGTCAAATGTCTACCTTCAGAATTGGAGATAAAAGAAAACTTTTATAGCTCTTAATCTTTGTCTCATGGATAAAATAGAAAAAAAAAAATTTTAATGCCTAAATGTGTTTAACTGGAAATATCTAGAACATGCTAATAAGAATGTGTACTGATTTTTTAAAACAATCTCTCTAAAAGAAATCAGGGCAGCAGTAAATAAGAACATTAATGTTAAACTGAACACTGTGACAGAGCAATGGCTGATTGCACTGAGAAACTGTGAACTCCTCCAAAGAAGCAGGAGAATTCACACGTCATGAGGTGCTTTAGACTATCTCTGCTCATAGGATCATATCTATTGGGGGAGTTTTCACCAAGTAACTGAGGGTACTGGCCTCTAATCAAGGTGTACCCTTAATGTCAAAAGTGAAGACTATTCCTTGTGGGTCTTGATCTGAAATAGGTCTACTAGTTTATGCCTAGTAACTGGGGGTACCTGCCTCTGATCAAGGTGTACACCTAATGTCAACAGCATAAATGCCACTGGTCTATTCACTTAGCTCAGTTTCTGAAAATTTCAAAAATGAAAATCAAACTGCTGTAACCCTTTGAAATCAAATGTCAATGAGTGAAAATTATTTTTCTCAATACATATTCAAGTTGCCTTTCTTGAATTTCCTTGTTCAATCACAAAATGGTATTATTTCTGACTTATCTATTAATACCATGTGCCCTAGATTCTTTGCTATAATTGGAGTCTATAAACTCTTTTTTTTTCAGGGGTCAGGTGTCTCACTCTAGATTTATCACTGCTAAACCTGAATTTTTGTCAAAACTGTATGTTGCTGATTCTTATACTTTAACTGTTGTTTATAATCAGGCTTACCTTCTGAACCAATGATTCAGCTGTTGTCAAGTGACCCTCCTACCTTCTCTACCTTTGTATATCTGTCCATTTTCCTTCTCAAAGGGGGAGCTATTATTTAGGGGGAGAAATAATTCAGGGGGAGTCCTATCTTCAGGGGGAGTTTCTTGATCTAAGGGAAGTTTGCATGCATACTGCCATGTTGCATACATGTTCATATTATTTTTCTCTTTTTGATTCTGTCAAAGCGGGAGAATAGTTTGATGAGTCAGTGTGACTCATTATGTTGCCATCATCAAAAAGGGGGAGATTGTTGTGCCCCTTGTGCTTTGTTGATGATGTGGTGTTTTAATGATAGCAACATAATTGAGTCACCATTTTGTCTTGAATATGTCTGATCTATTCTGTGGGAGGTTGCATGAGTGTGCCATGTCTGAATTGTGAAGAATGCATGTGTATGCTTGAGTCATGCTGTGATAAATTGGTTTGTGCTCTGTTCTGTGCATTGCTTCTCTGCTGATAATGTTCATGTTGCAGTTCATCAAGTCTATACATCTGTCTCACTGTTCACATGCATCAAGTATGTACAGCGTCCGTCTCATGTCATATGTGTTTACTTCATTCAGAACTTGGTACACAGTTTAACTGTGAGCATGGCATAGATCATGTCTGCATGTCTGTCTTTCACTAATATGGGTGCGGTGCAATGGCTGCATTGATGCAGTGGATCAGCTGGGTTGATGCCATGCTGCTTTGTCTACTTTTTCTTGCGCATTAAGTCTTAAAGTCTGTACATGGTAGTTCATGCATCACTCTCTTGGCTAAGTGTATACACTGTCAGTCTCATGTAGAGTCTATACACTGTCAGTCTCATTTAGAGTCCAAGACAAAGTCTGTACATCGGACTGTTCTAAGTGAAGTCTATACATCCGATTGGCTATGCATCACTATTCATAAAGTCTGCACATCGGACTGTTACAGTAAGTCTCTACAGACTCCACCGTCTCACTTAGCGTATTAAGCATTTTAGGCTAAGTCTATACATTGCTGCATTGCTTGCATGTGTAGAGTCTATACACTGCTACAGGCTTCAAGTCTATACATTGGACCGTGGTTCTCCAAGTCTATACATTGCTGAGCCATTCGACAAGTCTGCACATTGGGCTTTCACGTGAAGTCTACACATTGGTCTCCACTTGAAGTCTATACATTGGCTAAGGGTCTTCAAGTACATACACAGTCGTCTGATGCATATTGATTGAAGTCTGTACAGCATGCCTTGGTATTCACAGCCTTTAAAGTCTGTACATCGGTTCAGACTCCTCAAAGTCTGTACAGCGTGAAGTCTAAACATTATTTCCAGGGCTTGTCTTCGTGTCGTTTTGTTCCATTACGTGCAGAACATTGCAGCACCTCGTGTTATTTTCTGTGCCACCTCGTGTCGTTTCTTCAGTATTTAGTTGCTCATCTCGAGTCATCCTTTTTATTTTTGCTCTTGTGTTCTCGTGTCATTTACTGTAGTTACTCGAGTCATTTTCCTGCTTTCCTTGTTTTATCACGTGTCGTTGTAGCCGTTCCTATCTTCTATCCTCGTGTTGTCTTTCCTAGACCCCGTGTCTTCCTTGCTTTGTGACCACTCTTCGTGTCAGTTTCTGCTTTCGTCTTTGAGTTGGTTTCAGTCCATGTTGTTTTCGTGTCGTCCTCGTCTTCGAGTCGTTCATATGATTCGAGCAACTTAGTACTCGAGTTGATTATCGTGTGTATTCAAGTCCTTTTAGTAAAGTGTCGTTTCACCACGTGCTGTTCTGATCTGACTTCGTGTCGATTCTCTTTGTAGTGTTTGTTTTGTTAGAGTGGTGCTTCGTGTCGTTCTACTTTTACCTCGTGCTGTTTTTCATCTGACCTCGTGTCATTCTCTCTCTTTATTTCGTACTGTAGTAATCTTGTGACTCTCGTGTCATTCTCAGAGTAGTGCATCTCGTATTGCTACCACATATCTCGTGCAGTTTTAGTTTTTGTGGCCCTGAGTTTTAATCATTTTAATTCTTTGCAGGAGAAGAAGAAGGTGGTCCGAGGAAAAATTCCCTAGTGACTGGGCGGCACGTGATCCTTGGTTGGAATGAAGCTGGCTGAGAGACTGCCACGTGGTCCGAATACTTAGGGCTGGAAATGTGGAGGTCACACGTCGGTGCTGCTGCTGCTGCTATATATATGAGCCTTCTTCCACAGAAGAAGATCATCGAAGAAGAAGCCTGGAGAGCAGAAAGTCCTTTGATCCAGAAAAAGAAAAGAGGAAGAAAAAGAGAAGCAGAGAGAATAGCAGAGTGTGTGAGCCGAAGAGAATAGAGGAGCAGAGATCGAGAGAGTGAAAGAGCAGAAGAAGAAAAGAGCTGCAGTAGAAAGCAGAAGAAGAAGAGAAGAGAAGAGACAGAGAGAGCCTGCGAAAGAAGAAGAAAAGAAAGAGAAGAAGAGCAGAAGGAGAAGAAGAGAAAGAGAGAGTTAGAGAGCTCGTGAGGGTTAAGAGAAAAAGAAAGTGAGAGAGAAGAGAAGAGGAAGAGAAGCTTACCCGAAGATCTATCTACTGGACCGTGGATCAAATCCAGGCCAGTCAGCTCCATGCGAGCCACATCTGTGTTATCTTTCTTTACAGCTTTCTGATCGCTGTGTATTTTTCCTTTCTTATTTTTCCTTTTTCATTTGGTTAGCTTTGTACTTCCGATCCTCTGGACTGAGGTCGGGTCCCTCCTGGTCTGGAGGAAGAGAGGTCTGCGACCTCTAGTGTGCAAGTGACAGGTTGTCACTTGTGGGTTCCCTCTGGTTAGAGGAAGGGAGGCTCATCCTCCGGTTCTGGGCTTGTGGCTGCAAGTCCTGGGGTCCCTCCGGTTGGAGGAAGAGAGGTCTTCGACCTCTGGTTTGCTGGTGACTGGGAGTCACTGGTGTGTTCCCTCTGGTTTGGAGGAAGAGAGACTTTGCGTCTCTGGTTTCCAAGTGACTGGGAGTCACTTGGGGTGTCCCTCCGGTTGGGAGGAAGAGGGGAGTTTGTTCCCCTGGTCAAGCTGTGTGGCAGCACCTGTTGCAGACTGAGTCTGTGGTTTCTAGCGTGAGCTAGTGGAAGCCACACTCGAGTTGAGTGTGGGGTGGATGTAGGTCTACTGGACCGAACCACCTAAAAACCCCTTGTGCACTGTGGTTTGACTTGTCTATTTGTGCTTCCGCTAGGTGATTGCATAGGGGGGCTCCGTGTGTTTGGCTTCTGGTTGAGCAGAAAAGTTAATTAGTTTTCAGATTGACTAAATCTGTCTTGTTAGCACTCTAGTGATCTCACTGTGTGTTTGGTTAGTTCTTCAACTGCCATTTAGCCTTCAAGTTTGTTTAGTTTGCAACCTAGAATTTTTAGTGAGCTAATTTTTAACTGGGCGAAAGGTTTTTAAAAGTCATATTCATTCACCCCCCCTCTGAATACTGCACCGAACCTAACAACGACAAGCTCGGGATCGTCCCTTAACGAGGGAAGCGTCGGACATGCGCGGTTGAGAAACCGGCAAGAGCTAGGGTGGTCGGCTCGCACTTTCGTGCCCGGATCGGGTCACGGGACGGTCACGCTCTCTCTCGTAGCAGCGGTAAATGATAATATAGTGAGCTAACGGACCTAAAGCATGCTCTCTAGCAGCGGCATAAACAAGTGTATATGAAAATAAGCAAATGCCGAGTGTAGGGAGCGAGAACGATACCTCCACGCGCTCGGCGTGGGGAAGACGGACCCGGCCGAAAACTCGTACTCCCGAGAAGCTTAACACACAATAATTACAGCAATGGGAACATGCCCACTCCACGCAGGGAGGTAAAGGGCTATACAAATGGGCCCGGGAGGACCAAATTCGGGTTGACGGGCAGCTTCGTGTGTTGATTCGGCTACACGCGTGTTCACGATTGTGGGGCCCACGTGCTGTCCGGAGGGGCCGTGTGGGACCCGGTGGTACCTCTGTAGTGGAGACACTTGGAGAAGCGCTCCCCGGGCTGGCGGCACGCTGGTTCGCCGGCCGGAGGCCGGGCGGCTCCGTTCGTCACCGGTCAGAAAAACCGATCAGAAATCTGCTGGTTCTGTATTTCAGCACGTGCTCCGGCGGGAACGGACGCTGCGATCAGCACCGGTGTCAGAATGCGACGAGATCAGAGCCATTGGAAAGCTGCTTCGAAGTACTACAATCTAGTGGCCTTCAGAAAAATTTACCAGATTTGTACTTTGTGTTGGCGAATTTTATATGCTGCTGTTATACAGTAACCGAAGACTCAGATCTGCAGAGAACTTTCCTGTTGATTGCCTTTGACCGTGAAGTAGATGTCCGAATTTGAAGATGTGTTCTTCAGCAAGGTTGTCGAAAATCGAACAAGAAAACCAGGACTATTTTTGGATCTGGATTTGGAGGTGGTGGTGATTTGTTCTGATTTTAGAAGTGGAGGGTGGTCGGATCTGGGATCTGACTAAAAACACTGTATCAGAGGAAGAACACGAATTTCTAAAAATAGATAGAAGGCTGATAAAAAATCAAGAAAAGTCATGGAGGTAGGGGGTGATGGACAGAACTCCCAATAAAATTGAGAGGGTTTGGACAAATAACAAATATGGTCGGAGGGGGAGAACTCAGAGGTTCTATCACTGTAGACAGAAACCTGGCAGATCTGGGATGACAGGTTGGACGAAAATGTAAAAATACTAAACGATGGAATTTTGGGGTGAAAATTTAGGTGGATCTTGGGATGTAAGGGCTGAACACACCATAAACAATTCAGATCAATACAAGAACATGGATGAGATAGGAAATTCGTGGAAGCTACTGTGGTCGGATGAAGATAGAACTGCAGAGGCGGCTCGATGGCGGCACGAACGGCGGCGGCGGCGGCACAGACGATCACCGGAGGTTGAGAGGGGATGATAGAAGGTAGAATCACTCTAGAACTTGAGGTTGGAGGAGAGGAACCAAAGGGAGAGGGGCTGGGGGCGCAATATGCTCCTTGCTTACACACAAAAAATCTGATTTTTCATTGAATTTCACATGAAAATACAAGCTTATATATGGTTTACATCAAATGCAATGTGGACCCTTAGATCTAGGGAAGAGGATTGAAGGGCTGGGATTGCATTCTAATAACACACAAAAAATATTAAACTATGGCAAGTGGAATGGGGTGCCCCTTGACCATGTAGTAGAAGGTTGAATGGGGTAGGTGGGATGGGTGTAGAATGTTGACATTCTAAACCCTTTGTCTACCCATGTGGCATATGACTAGTTCAACCTTCTAGATGTCCACCTAGGATGGTTGACCAGCCCCACAAGATGACATGGACCAATGGGAAAGGGTTGAGGGCCCCCTTGCTGGTCCTACTGACAAATTCCATAGAAACCCAAACAATCAGTGGGAATGACGCATTGGCTGATAAAGCCATACAATTGCGCGTATACTTTCCCATGGATATAAAAATAAACTAAAGGATATAAATGTAATATGAAAAGGTACTGGCTCGGTGTCGATTCCCATCAACTCTCCCCGGGTGGGTGGAACTCGACCCCGTCGAGTAGGGGTAGGGATGCTCGAATACTCCGGCGGATCCGTCACCGTGCCAAGTAAGGCGGGTACGCTCCACTCCAAATGATCGTCACCTGTTCATTCCATATATACTCGATATACGCAAACTGCTATGGCCTGAAGGTGGACACTCCGGGTGGGGCACTCTCAAAAGGAAGGGAAGCGGCTCAAAGACTCACTAGGAATCACCGCTGAGTCCCTATAGGTGACTGGTCCGGATATAGATGTAGAATTGACCCCATACTCATCAAGTGAGTCCACTCGCCTCTTACTCATAAGAGACCAACAACGAGCTTGCAGAAGACTCATGCAGACTTACCATGCAATACACACAACAATCGACTCGAAACACACCACACAAACAAACCACACAAGAATACACACTGACTCATGCACGACTCAAGACTAAGGTGGTAGCATCAAGCCCACTAGGTGGCCGCATCCTGGGTGGCAGGAGAGCTGTCCCACTCTTCCCCCCCAAGGCATAGTACTCATCGGCTAGTGCCTCATCGGCCACGTAATTGACACACTCAAGCTCGGGAGGTGCGGACTCTCCAACACCTAAGGCTAGGGTGGCGCGAGCGGGACACTCGCTGGCAATGTGGCCAAATCCATGATAGTGGAAACACTGCACTCGCGATCGACTACTCTCCCCGAAAAGAGGGGCCTTACCCTTATCATCCCGTCGGGTAGGGGGTGTAGGCAGCAATGGGGGAGGTGTAGGTGCCTTGGACAATAGTGGAGGGGGTGCCGATGCCAGAGGACGGGCTATAGGAGTCGGGGGACGGGCAACGGGTGCCGGTGGTTGGGGTGGGAATAGATCCCGGGGTGGAGGAGGACGAGGCTGTGGAGCGAAGTGCTCCTGACGGGTGGGCTCATAAGGTCGAGCCATGGGAGGCCGCTGATGTGGGCCTATGGAGTGACGGGGCTCGGTACTACGGAGAGGGGTGGGGCCCAACCGATGGCTAGACTCGAACTCTCCCTCAAATTGCTCCATCTCGAGAGCAACCTGGTATGCCTCTTCCAACGTCTTGGCATTGCGGCGGAAAAGCTCATACTGGTAGTGTGGCCGCAAATCACGTCGAAAGCGGGACACGGGCATGGTACTCTCCTCCGTGACACCACATCGTAGAAAGTACTCATCAAACTCCGCGATGTATTCGGAGACGGACCGGTCTCCCTGGCTAAGACTTTGCCATCTATCGATGAGTCGCTGGCGGTATGTGGGAGGAAGGTACTTTTGCCGAAGTTTATTCTTCATCTCGGCCCATGTGTCGATCGGGGGTTCTAGCCACTGAAGTAGCAGGCTCTCCACATTCTTCCAATAGGTTTGTGCCCGCCCCATGAGCTTCATGGTGGCAAATCGGACCCTTCGGCGCTCCGACATATCATACCACTCAAAATAACGGTCCATGCTGAACTCCCAATCTAGGTAGACTTTCGGATCCAAAGACCCAAAAAAAGCAGGAGGGTCCGCTCGCACGGTCTTAAGGACCCGGTCATCATCCTCATCTCGTTGTGGCTGAAAAACCACGACGGCGTTGACCATACCCCTCATAGGCATTGTCGGACCCATAGTCCTCGAGACCAAGGTCACGGTGCGGTAGTTCGGGAACCCGAGGAAGGGCGGGTGGAGGAGCCTGTGGTGGCTGGTTTTGGGCCGCGGGAGCGGCCTGGACTTGGGCCATGGGAGCGGATTGGACTTGGGCCACCGCGGGAGGAGGTGCGGGTGGGCCTTGGGCTGCCCCTGGAGGGTCCCCGTGTGACATCCTATCTAACCACCCAACGAGGTCTTGGACCGACCTGTCGGAGGTCTCCAAGCGCCCCTCCATGGCTCTAAGGCGACCATCCATATTATCGGAGAAAGTCCGAAAGTTAGCATCGGATTGGTCCAACCTAGTCATAATGGCCATCATCGCCTCTTGTAGGGAGTGGAAGTCTCCCGAGGTATCCCGTGGGTTGGCCATAGGTGGTGGTGGGGGTGAGTACTGAGTACCCCGACGAGTGGGCATGCAAACACACCGACTAGAAGACGCTGACTAAAGCAAAACACACTAATGCAAAATGATGCGCCTAGACTTAACCAAAACGCAGTACGCGGCGGAGGTAATCGACCCGAAGGTCACTCGTGCAAGTGTGCGGCCTTCCCGATAGGCGTAGCCTAACGTTCGGACAACACCTTTTGATATACCGAGTAAAGGGATGCAATGCAAAAAAACACTCTTTTTTGTTTGTTTGTTTTAAAACAATGATGACCCTAAACACGACTTAGACGTAAATGACTAATGAATGACACTTTTTTTTTGGACACCCTAGACTCAAACTCGCTCTGATACCAAATTGATGCGGGATGAGACACGGACACGACAAGCTCGCGATCGTCCCTTAACGAGGGAAGCGTCGGACGTGCGCGGTTGAGAAACCGGCAAGAGATAGGGTGGTCGGCTCGCACTTTCGTGCCCGGATCGGGTCACGGGACGGTCACGCTCTCTCTCGTAGCAGCGGTGAATGATAATATAGCGAGCTAACGGACCTAAAGCATGCTCTCTAGCAGCGGCATAAACAAGTGTATATGAAAATAAGCAAATGCCGAGTGTAGGGAGCGAGAACGATACCTCCACGTGCTCGGCGTGGGGAAGACAGACCCGGCCGAAAACTCGTACTCCCGGGAAACTTAACACATAATAATTACAGCAATGGGAACATGCCCACTCCACGTAGGGAGGTAAAGGGCTATACAAATGGGCCCGGGAGGACCGAATTTTGGTTGACGGGCAGCTTCGTGTGTTGATTCGGCTACACGCGTGTTCACGACCGTGGGGCCCACGTGCTGTCAGGAGGGGCCGTGTGGGACCCGGTGGTACCTCTGAAGTGGAGACACTTGGAGAAGCGCTCCCCGGGCTGGCGGCACGCTGGTTCGCCGGCCGGAGGCTGGGCGGCTCCGTTCGTCACCGGTCGGAAAAACCGATCAGAAATCTGCCGGTTCTGTATTTCAACGCGCGCTCCGGCGGGAACGGACGCTGCGATCAGCACCGGTGTCGGAATGCGATGAGATCAGAGCCGTTGGAAAGCTGCTTCGATGTACTACAATCTAGTGGCCTTCATAAAAATTCACCAGATTTGTACTTTGTGTTGGAAAATTTTATATGCTGCTATTGTACAGTAATCGAAGACTCAGATCTGTAGAGAACTTTCCTGTTGATTGCCTTTGACCGTGAAGTAGATGTCCGAATTTGAAGATGTGTTCTTCAGCAAGGTTGAAGGAAATCAAACAAGGAAACCATGACTATTTTTGGATCTGGATTTGCAGGTGGTGGTGATTTGTTCTGATTTTGGAAGTGGAGGGTGGTCGGATCTGGGATCTGACTAAAAATACTGTATCAGAGGAAGAACACGAATTTCTAAAAATAGATAGAAGGCTGATAAAAAATCAATAAAATTTGTGGAGGTAGGGGGTGATAGACAAAACTCTCATTAAAATTGGGAGGGTTTGGACAAATCAAAAATATGGTCAGAGGGGGAGAACTCAGAGATTCTGTCACTATAGATAGAAACCTGGCAGATCTGGGATGACAGGTTGGATGAACATGTAAAAATACTAAACGATGGAATTTTGGGGTGAAAATTTAGGTGGATCTTGGGATGCAAGGGTTGAACACACCATAAAAAATTTATATTAATCCAAGCTCGTGGCTGAGACAAGCAATTCATGGAAGCTTCTTTGGTCGGACGAAGATAGAACTGCAGAGGTGGCTCGATGGCGGCACGAACGGTGGCGGCGGCAGCACAGACGATCACCGGAGGTTGAGAGGGGATGATAGAAGGTAGAATAACTCTAGAACTTGAGGTTGGAGGAGAGTAACTAGAGGGAGAGGGGCTGGGGGCGCAATATGCTCCTTGCTTACACACAAAAATTCTGATTTTTCATTGAATTTCACATGAAAATACAAGCTTATATATGGTTTACATCAAATGCAATGTGGACCCTTAGATCTAGGGAAGAGGATTGAAGGGCTGGGATTGCATTCTAATAACACACAAAAAATATTAAACTAAGGCAAGTGGAATGGGGCGCCCCTTGACCATGTAGTAGAAGGTTGAATGGGGTAGGTGGGATGGGTGTAGAATGTTGACATTCTAAATCCTTTGTCTACCCATGTGGCATATGACTAGTCCAACCTTCTAGATGTCCACCTAGGATGGTTGACCAGCCCCACAAGATGACATGGACCAATGGGAAAGGGCTGAGGGCCCCCTTGTTGGTACTACTGACAAATTACATAGAAACCCAAACAATTCGTGGGAATGACGCATTGGCTGATAAAGCCGTACAATTACGCGTATACTTTCCCGTGGATATAAAAATAAACTAAAGGATATAAATGCAATTTTAAAAGGTACTGGCTCGGTGTCGATTCCCATCAATCGTCCTTGATCGGACAACGGGTGTAGTAGATGCAGCACGACAAAGTCGATGCCGGTTCATTGGGCAGGCTTGGTCGCACTGCCGGTTGGTTGTGGATTCATCTCGGCTCTCCTGAGGTGAAGTCCCCACGTCCATACGGAATGACTCGAGGCTCTGGCAGCTTGAGAAATCCTCGAAGTGTTGATCTTTATCAGCTTCCATGCTTCGGTGGGCCGGGTCATTCGTCCTTATGGCTTGGTCGCCGATGATCATATTTTGGGTGCCAACAGTGAGAGTGTGGTGAACCGGGTACCAAAGGTAAAGAAGAGAGTGGAATGGAGAGAGCACCTAAAGGTCATGCCTAAAAACCTCTTCACATGCGCACCAGGGTTCCTTAAGACTCAAGACATCCGCACACTGCTCTCATCCGAAGTGGAGCTTCGACTAGTGGGAACCACCGAGCTAATCCTCTACAATGCTCACCGGTGCCTACCACAAATCGGCCTTCCACATCATCACTTCAAGGAAGCATCTCACCTCCCACCTATCAAGAGGAGGGACCTTGGTTCCAATGAAGATGAGGAGGAGATCAAGACAATTCATGCTCTATGGAGGATCAACAAGCTACACCAACCCATGGAGAGGATTGAAGAAGACAAAGAGCAATGGAAGATCTATGTAATAGCTCTTAGGGGAATGAGACCCAAAGTGGCTCATTGAAATGTAATGATGCTTTTCTTTTAATGAAATAAAGGAT
Organism: Amorphophallus konjac; assembly: GCA_022559845.1. Classification (NCBI taxonomy): domain Eukaryota; kingdom Viridiplantae; phylum Streptophyta; class Magnoliopsida; order Alismatales; family Araceae; genus Amorphophallus; species Amorphophallus konjac. The sequence continues at coordinate 291,511,641 of CM040124.1, read as the reverse complement.
TCTTCCATAATTGAGACAAAGAAAGCATTTAGAATGATCAATTCTTCCTATTTCTGTTCAATTCTATCTTTCTGTACTGAGACGCGACGGCCATCAAGTCGCTAATTCCTCAAATAACGCCCTTGACCTCGTCGTCAATTACTTTAATCAATTTCTTTAAAATAAACAATAAACCTATGATTGGCGCCTTCGCAAACAGGCGTTAATTAATTGACGCCCCACCAAATGGGCGTTGATTCTTTTAAATTCTTTTTATTTTCAAATATTCCCTTAATTTTTTGAAATGACGCCTTGATAGAAGTCGTCTAGTCATCTAATGGTGCCTCTATACGTTGTCGTCAATCACAAATAATTATTACACTCGTCCCATCAATCATATTCACCCCATCATTGCTCTGACAATAATTACAATTTTCCATGCAATGTGAAATGATGACTTTGTGCGCTGTCGCTGAATCTTGAAATAGCGCCTTGAATACAGTCGTCAATTATAATTAATTTTCAAAAACTCAAAAATTCACAAATTAGCGCCTGTGCACACGGGCGTCAATTATCCAAGTGATGACATGGATTATGGCATCAATTCTTTTCGAATATAACCGCCTGACTTTCCATTTTTCTTCTTCTCTTCCGTTATTCAACCTTCTTCTTCCTTCATTCTCTCTCGTTTCTCTGCTACTTTCTCCCAAACCGTGACCTTAATTCCACCTTCCCATCCTCCATTTCTCATCTCCCTTCTCAACCCTATTCTCATGGCGGGCCCCGGCAAATGACAACGGGTCATGGCCCCCGCCGTCATCGACCTAGACGAGGATCAACCCGCCGATGAGGAGCTTCCTCCTGCGGTGGCCGAAGGTGCTCCGGCGGCGGAGCACGGCAGAGAAGAAGAAGATAACGAAGAAGAAGAGGAGAATAATGGAGAAGAAGGAAACGGAGATGAAGAGGACGGCGAAGAGGGAGAAGAAGATGACGATGGAGATGATGAGGACGATGAAGATGATGAAGAAGAAGATGAGGAGGAGGAAGAAGAAGAAGCCGAAGCAGTAGCAGAAGCTCCCCCTCTCCCCCGACCATTGCGGGGAGGATTACTGGAACCAGAGCCAAGCAAGGTAGGTTTCCCACCCCCCACCATTCATTTTATTATTATTTCCATTTTTTTTAATTTTCCATAGCTATCGAGAAAGGGGAACAATAAACCAGAAAAAAACCAGTAAATGACACCCCTAGAGGGTTCGTCAATTCAAATAACGACCTAAGGCAGGTCGTCAATTCATTTTTATTTTTATTTTTTGAAAATAGATAATAAGGAAATAGCGCCCTGAACCATGTCGTTATTTAAAAAGCCCTTTTTTTATTACATCAAACTGCCATTTTTTTATTTTTGACATATTCAATTTTTTTTTATATTTTGAACCACGGGGACAGAAACACCCCCAAAAATAGCGCCCCCCATAGGGGCGTCAATTCAGTGAATGACGGCTACAGGGTGGTTGTCAATTGTTTTATTTTTTATCACCCAGAAATACCCTCAGAAACAGCGCCCCCCACAGGGGCGTCAATTCATCAAATAACGGCCACGTGGTGGTCGTCAATTAGAACAGTGAAGAAATTAAACAGCAGATGAATTTACTTCTTAGCATATATATTTATGTGTTCTATCTATTTGGCAGGGCTTGATGCGGACTCGGATCTCATGGGTCCAAGTCCGGGCAGAATATTATGGGTTACCAGGCTTCCAGAGAGCTAGGGTAGAAGCAATGGGGTTTGGCCCCTTTCTTAGCATTGAGCCTATTCGCCCTGACCTACCTTTGATTCAGGTCCTAAGAGAGAGGTGGGATAGGACCAGTCGGGCATTTTTGATGCACTGGGGGCACATGGTGCCGAGTTTGGAGGATATCGCCCGGATCACCGGGCTGATCGTAGACGGGCAGACTATTAGTGGAGTGACCCTTCCAGACTACGGGGAGCTAGCCCGAAGACTGTTGGGGCTAGAGACGATTGTAGAGACCCCGAGGGAGTGTAGGAACATCTTCCGTACAGATCTGACCCTAGCTATGGGATTAGGGGATTCTAGGCAGAGACAGAGAGAGTCTATGGAGGAGTTTTTAGTGAGGTTGATTGGGAGAGTCCGGGCTGCCTACTACCAGGACCCGACTCAGAGGGAGCGAGTAGATAGAGATCTGAGGTGATTTTTATTCTTGATGCTCGGGAGGCTGTTGTTGAGCACGAAGGGAGATGTGATCAACTGCCGATTCTTAGGCATCCTCGAGGACCTGGAGAGAGTTGGGAGGTACGCGTGGGGAGCCGCCCTGCTGGCACACCTAATGGCCGATCTGTCCACGGGGACAGGCCGAGAGACGATTGTCAGTGGCTTCTCGCCTTTTCTTCAGGTATGCATGTCCTTTTGTTTATTATCTAAATGCTATGAATATGATTATGCATATCTATGAATGTTTACTGATGCAATTAATGGATGCAGGTGTGGAGCCAGTTATACATGCCGATGGGTCGAGCCGACCTACGACCCGGAGATGAGGGGGCCTTCCCACTAGCATGGTGATGGTTACCTCTCGTGACTGAAGCACCACACTTCTACGAGTTACGTGTTCTTCGGTGGGAGTTCTGCGACTACCCGCCTCACTGGTACGTGTGTTAAATATGATGAAATTTTCTTTTATTTCCTGCATTATAAAATATGATGATATGAATGACGTGATGTGAATGCAGGTGGTTTGGAGGCCCTACCTGGGTATGACCGAGGAGGGTCAGCCTTGGGTCGTAGCGGGCCACCTCATTTTGGGCGTGAGCTTTGGGTTCATTGCCTAAACGAGATCGAGCCATTACGGCTCAGGCTGGCGATGAGGACCCTCGGCCTGCACCAGGAGTGGGTCGAGGTTAGAGAGCCATGCGGGATCGGGCGGAAGACCCGAGGGCGCACGAAAGCGACCGACTGGGGGATCCGATTCCCAGATCAGTACGCTGACTGGCAGCGTGGTGGGACCCGTGTTACTTCCCAGGCGGTAGACAGCTCGGAGTACTTGCGGAGCTACTGGGAGGTTTTCACCGGCCGACCCCAGATGAGGGTCACAGGGGTATGTATGAATGCATTTTTATTTTCTTTTCTTAAATGATATATGTCTATTATGCAACTAATATGCGATAAATGTAGGATGCGCAGGATGCAGCAGTGATGGACATGCAAGTCCATCTCCACAGCTTGGAGGCCCAGCTTGCCACTATGCAGGCAGATCTGGAGACCTTAGTGAGTGCAACTACCTATATGCAAAATTATTCCTGATTTATCAATGTTAGCCATTGACAATTTCAATGAATGTAGCATGCCCAGCAGGGGGTGGTAGTAGGAGGTGCAGGAGGGGCCTCAAGCTCGAGGGGGCCGAGTGCGAAGGTCACCGCCTTAGAGGAACGACTCGCGGGAGCAGTTACGTGGGCCGAGACGGCGGAGCGTGACCTTGTAGCATGGGTAAGTCAACAAAATTTGTTTCAAATGTTTATGGAATTGAATATGAAACTGATAATTGAATGAATGATGTAGGTTGCAGAGCTGCAGGACGCGCTTACTCGGGCTGTCCTAGCCGGCACCGAGCTTGCCATCCGCGATCAGCGGGTTGCAGAGCTTGAAGAGGCGTTGGGGCGGCGAGAGGAGCTGCTTAGAGACACGACTGAGCTGAGGATCCTCCTCGAGGTGGAGCGGAGGGAGTGCACCCGAGAGAGGGAGGAGCGGACTCACGAGAGAGAGGAGCAGATGGCGCGTGAGCCCGAGCTCGGGGACTTGAGGACATAGCTGGGAGTCGTACAGGAGCGGCTACGAGTGACAAAGGAGTGCCTCCAGAGAGCCCGAGAGTCGGCGCGAGCCGCGGGACACTCGAGCTCCTTCGCCAGCACGACTTACTTGGCAGGTTCCTCGACTCGATAGAGGAACAAGGCAGAGGAGCAGGCTCGAGCTTCTACTGCTTCTTGGGGGTCCATGCCCCCTCCATAGTCCCGTCGCCGAGACGATGGTGAGGCAGAGAGTAGGAGAGAGGAGGGTGGAGGCGAGAGCTAGAGAGAGAGACTTGTACTCCTCCACCTGCATGCTTTGTACTCAGATATTTATATATATATATATATATGAGATTTTGATGTTACCTGCGTTGTTGACTTGAGCACTTGCATACTTATCTTGTTTGTTTTTTTTCCTTCCTTCTTTCCTCTGTGCCTGCATTTCACACTTAAACAAACAGATTAATTCATCTATTCGTCTTGGCCCCTTGCTCAATAAGCAAGAGGTTGTCACTATTTTGACCTTGATGACGGGTCAAGGGGCCAAGCCTTTAATTAATTAAGGCAAAACAACAAATATATAGGAAAATGCAACACGCAAGCAAGTAAATGCAAACTTGAAATAAAGAATGTCCACACAAGAATGCAACCAAGCACATGACATAGTAAAAGGAAAAGCAGTGGGCTTATTAGGAAATTCCTCTTCTTTTTATTATTATTCTTCTTTTTATTTCTTTTCTTTTAAATGACGACTCTACACAAAGCCGTTAATTAAAGAATTGACGCCCCCTTGCACGGGCGTTAATTGAAAACCATTTTTTACTTTTATTTTATTTTTAAAATGACGCATGCAGGCTGACGCGAATTATTGAAATGACGCCCCCAGAGGAAGGCGTTTATTAAAAAATCATCATTTTTTTTGTTTGAGGCTTAGCATGGTACAAAAGGTCTTGAAACCTTACACAATCACTATCTTAAATTCATTAATCATTCTTAAATAATTTAACAAAGGGTCAACGTGCTTAATGACTTGTGCTTTTACTCATATCCTCATGCGACCCATCCTTCTTAGTCGGTCTTTGCCATCCCTTGAGCTTATAACATACCATAGAGGAGGAAATGAAGAATAAGTTGAGGAGGCTCACGAGAGGTTTCGGAGAACCGGGAAGCTTCCCTTCCCTACCCTAGTGCCTGTTGGGATTCGATCTTCGGCTTAGAGAAATTTTTGTTACCTTTTGCCCTTATTCATGCATACTTACGACTAGGGTTTTTCCTGCGGGACTTTGCCCTCTTGACATACTCTTCTTTTGTAACTTTGCACATCTTTTTCTATTCTCTTCCTTTTAAACAAATAAAGACCTAATTATACTTGGGCTTTGTAGCATTGTTCCCTTTTGGGCCCTGACTTCCACCTACTAGGGCGGCGGGTAGGTCTGGTGGCATTCCCTGACTCATACTCCCTCTCGTGAACCGAAGAGAAGAGAATAGGTAGAGTTTTTACACTCTTAGTTTGGCTCTGACTTTCCTCGAATTTTGAACCACTTGAGTTTAAGAGCTAAGCGTGTAGTATGTGCAGGTATTGACCCCAGGTTAAACTGTCAGAACTGAAGAATGAATTAGGGATTTTGATTTTTCAAGTTCCGCAGCCTATGCACCATGCCAGCCTACAACTTTTAATTTTATTTTTTTCATTTTTCTTCTTTTTCATTTTTTTCCTTTCCCCCCCTTTTTTAAAGACTTAAGGGTAGTATTTCTTAAGGTACAATCCATTCCAAGGGTGAGCCAGCTCTTCCCCTTCGGCGTTAATCAACTTTTAAGCATTGCCAAGATAAACTTCTTTTATTACGTAGGGCCCTTCCCAATTTGGTTGGAGTTTTGAATGACCTCCACCTGGTTTTACAAAAATTCTTTTGATTACCATTTCACCGATTTTAAATTTTCTCTCAATTACTTTCTTTTGATAAAAATGTGAAAGCATGTTTTAATAAACGCGCGCATGCTCGGCGACGGCCAGACGTTTTTCATTCAAGAGTTCTAACTGAGCAAGGAGAGATTCACGACGTTCATCAATAGAGAGCTCCTTGTGTAGTTGTACTCTAAGAGAAGGAATAAGAATCTCATAAGGAACTACTGCCTCCATTCCATAAGTGAGGGCGAAAGGGGTTTATCCAATAAGAGTACGAATGGAAGTGCGGTAGGCCCAAAGAGCTTCCACCAGCTTTTCTGGCCAATCCACGAATTTATTAGCCTCACATATTTTCTTAATGATTTTGATCAAAGTTTTATTAGTTGCCTCTGCTTGTCCATTGCCCTGCGGATAATAAGGAGATGAATGATGCAATGCAATGTTATACCTGTTGCAGAGGTCCTGAATCTCTTAAGAGATGAATTGTGGTCCATTGTCAGTGACGATGGTACTTGGGATGCCGAATCTTGCAATGATATTCTTCGTTATGAACTTGCAGATGGTTGACGCTTTAACTTCCGCGTACGCTTCTGCTTCCGCACACTTGATGAAGTACTTTGTGGCCGTGAGTATAAATGATTTCAGTTTTGTGAGGAGGTTTGAATCACCAAGAGGTCTGATAATATCAAAAGTCCACATGGAGAAAGGCCATGGGGAGGACATAGGGTGAAGTAAAGAAGCAGGAGAATGAATTTTATTGGCGTGCAGTTGGCACTTGACACACCTTCGAACATAGATGGAACAATCCTCTTCTAGAGTGGGCCAATAGAAGCCTAATCTAAGGATTTTCTTAGCTAGCATCTGGCTATTGACATGACCCCCACACACTTCTGAATGTGCCTCTTCCACAACATTCCAAGACTCATCATCGTCGAGGCATCTAAGCAAGACTCCAGTGAGACCTCTTCAATAGAGCACACCTCCAACTAGAGCATATCTCTGAGCAACTCTTCTGATGGCTTTCTTCTCTTCAGCCGTAGCCTCTTCAGGATAAGATTGATCCTGACAATACTTGGCAATCTCATAATACCATGGCTTTTCTTCATCATCCAACTCTTCCTCCAGATCTAATAACATGATCTCCTTGTTCTCAATGATTCCTCTTTCCTTAACCTTCTTGAGCACCTCCTCCTTAATACTAAGGAACACTGGATCTTTGATAGTAGGAGTGAGACGCTTGTGAACAATGATCGAATGGAAGTCCCTTTCGGGGAGGAAAATCAAAGAGGAAGCAAGGGAAGTGAGAGGATCAGCTAGAATGTTCTAATCCCGAGAAACATGGACGAAGATTAGTTTGATGAAAAGCTTGGCATAAGCAGAAGCCAGCTCCTGATAGGGCTTAAGTTTAGGATTGAGCGTGCAACATTTGGTAAGCACTTGACGAAAAATAAGCTGACTATCACCTACAATTCATTATTGGGTAATACCGAATTGATGAGCGGCCTGCAGTCTGGTCAGAAGAGCCTCATATTCAGCTATGTTATTTGTAACTGGAAATGCAAGCTGAGAGGCAAGCGGAATGGGGATCCCCTCAAGTGATAGGAGGACAATGCCGATCCCCTTTCCTTGTGAATTCTGAGCTCCATCAAAATGTAATGTCCACATCGAATCAGGCTGATTGACAGACATTAGTTCCTCATCTGGAAACTCCGAGCGAACAGGATCGAATCTAGGGAGAGGGTGATGAGCAAGATGTTTTGCTATGGCATAGCCTTTAATTGCTTTTTGCTGAATGTAGATGATATCAAATTGGGAAAGAAAGCTTTGCCATCGTGCCAATCGGTCAGTGAGAACAGATTTTTCAATGAGAAACTTGATAGGATTCATGCGAGCAATAAGATGAACCTCATGACCTAAGAAATAATGCTTCAACTTCTGCACTACCCAGACTAAAGCAGCACAAGTCTTCTCCATAGCTGAGTACTTCTGCTCACAAGGGTTGAGAAGCTTAGACAAGTAGTAGGCTGCCCTCTCCTTTCCTTCTTCATCAATTTGCGCAAGGACAGTACCTACAGAGTCATCTAGGACAGAAACATAAAGAACAAGTGGTTTACCTGGAACCGGCGGCCTCAGGACAAGAGGATGGGCCAAATAATCCTTTAGTCCATCAAAGGCTACCTGACACTTGTCATCCCATTTAAATTTGACTCCCGGTTTAGTAAGCTCGTAAAACGGCCTACACCTTTGTGAATGCTGAGAGATAAATCGGCGAATAAATTGCAACCTCCCGATTAATCCTTGAACTTCCTTCAAATTCCTGGGAGGAGGCATATCCCTTATTGCCCTTGCCTTATTTGGATCAACCTCAATACCCCTCTTGCTGACTATGAATCCAAGTAATTTTCCTGACGAAACACCAAACACGCACTTCTTGGGGTTCATCTTTAACTGATACTCCCGTGCTCTTTGCAACACCTTGGCTAGAACCTCGGGATGCTCAATCATTGTCCATGACTTCACTACCAGATTATCAACATACACCTCTATAAAAATATGGATCATGTCATGAAAAAAAGCCATCATGGCCCTTTGGTAGGTGGCTCCGACATTCTTGAGCCCAAACGGCATGACCACATAACAGTAAGTGCCCCAAGGTGTAGTGAATGAGGTTTTATCATGATCCTCTTCAGCCAAGCGGATCTGATTGTAACCAGAGAAGCCATCCATAAAAGAGAGGGTCTCGTACCCTGCCGTATTGTCGATTAGCACATCTATGTGAGGGAGGGGGAAATCATCTTTAGGACACGCGCGGTTAAGGTCCCGAAAGTCTATGCAAATTCTGACTCTTCCGTCTTTCTTCATTACCGAGACAATGTTAGCCACCCAATTAGGATAGAGGATGACTCTAATAAATCTGGCCTTATGAAGCTTATTGACCTCTTCTTTCATCTTTAATGCCATGTGGGGGTGGAAACGTCTTAACCGCTATTTGACCGGGACAGATCCTGGCATGAGTGTGAGACGGTGTTCAACGAGCGCAGGGTCCAGACCCGGCATATCCTCATAACTCCATACAAACGCATCCTTATGTTGTTGAAGAACTTGAATGAGCGCCTCTTCTTCAGAAGGCGTCAAATTTTTACTGATGACGACAATCCTAGGGTTTTCCTTGGTACCCAGATTAATCTCTTTGGTCGGTTCTTCTACTGAGGGTGATGGTTCGTCGAATATTCTCAAACCACTAGCAAAAGCATCAGTCTCGTTCTCATATTCTTCGTATTCTTCATCCCCCTCTTCAATAGGGTCTTCATCATTCATAATCTCGTAAACACCAAACCCTTCATCTAAAGAGCCTACATCCTCACACTCTATTTCTGGCAGGAAGATCGGATCCTCTAAGAAACCGGGAAGAGCTAAACATGCCCGACATCTTCTAGCTAGATCTTGCAAGAACCTACTGGGAATCTGTCTACCCTTTGCTTACTTATAAGTAGCTACCCCAAGACTCTTATTAGAAGAGGAGAAAGAGGAGCAAGATGACAAGCTAGACGAACTACCCTGACCTAGAGGAGGAGGAGAAGAAGAGGAAGATGCAGTGGATACAGGAGAAGGTACAGAAGAAGCCTCCTCATCAGAGGAGAAAAGGTGGTCCGCTAATGAACCTTGAAAGGGCGGCCCTTGGATCGGGGCACACTCCGGAGCAAGATAGGAGGTCTCTTCAATAGAGATGAAAGATTGGAAAGTTTGAATTTTGGCATGTTTTTTTCTTTTTCAAGAACAAAGCAATGGGAGGAAGGAATAGGAGGTGATGCCAAAATTGAAAGATTAGAGAAGGATTGGACGAGAGATTGCCTACGCGGGGGTATAATGGAGAGTTGAGAAAATTACTCGAGGAGCAAAGGAGGAATTGGGGAAGCTTGGAACAGATCTGGAGAGAGAGAAATCAAGACCGCGGGTGTCACGCCCTGACGTGGAATATCGAGGGCGTGAGCGAGTCGTAATCAAGCGTGTCGATCAGAGCATGTACAAATTTAATTCTAAGATAAAGATTGATGAGAAAATGATACTTTTATTCCATCAAAATAGAGGTTTACATTGCTAATTCATAAGCCATAAAGGCAAATTACAAACTTTCAAACCCAAAGTACATGATTCTTGTAAAACACTAATGATCTACATAAATCCTAGGAAAAAGAAAATCACTCTTTCACTCTTGTCCATTCCCTTGTTCAATGTCATTTCCTGCAACAATTTAACCAAAATGTAGGGTGAGCAAAAAGCTCAATAGGATTTTATATCTCTAAAAACCAGGCAATCTTTAAGTGTTTAACAATTTAAGTAATCTTTCCAAGTTGCATCGAAAAGTGTATAACATGAGTGAAATTTTCAAGTAATTGAGTTAACAAGATATCAAGAGAAATTTTCAAGTAATAACTTTGAACAAGTAAAGAATTTCATGTAATTGGCTATTTCACGCAAGTCAAGTAATTCATGTAATTTTTAAGTAATCATGTAAACAAGTAACAAGAACGAATAGTGGAATGCCATAAAAATCTAACAAGTCATGCACTTCGGTGTAATGTCACACCGTGGTCAATCAACTTCCATGGGCACAAGTACTTTCGAGCGCTCCTCCCAGGACCAGACCGAGCCCCATTAATGCCAGGCATTAAGTCGGTGGATCATAAGATCCCAAGTACGTTTAGACATCCACTTAACACTATGGCCAATGAATTTCAAGAATAAGCTCATTTATAAAAAGTACAGATCTGGCAAAAATTTCAGAAGTTGCAAGAGAAGTGAATAATAATTTTAAGGCATCATGTTTAACGAAATTAAGTCGTGGAATTCAAGAACGAATAGTAACTAGGAATAAAATTCAAGTAAATAGAACTAATAGAATTATTTTAATTTCATAATTTAATCTTGTTTTAAATTGATTTAACAAGTGTTTAAGCATGTTTTCAGAAAGTTTTTTATATGCTGGAGGTATTTTAGTTTAACCAAAATGCGGATTTTATAGCCAATCGGATTTCTGTTATGAACGTGGTGTAGGTAAGCACCATGTTCACGAAATCATTTGAGAATTCATTCTTACTTCTGTTAAAATTCAGAAATATTAAGTTTTAGACAAGATGTATATACTTTTGAATTAAAATCATGATTTCACATATTATTGATATTTTTAATGATAATAAGATAGGATAAATGATAATAAGATAAAATAATAGATTTACCATGCAAAAATAATTTAACATGTTAAAAAGTAATTTTTATACACCAATTTGCTGATAACATGAGAAAACAGATTTTTACATGCAGTAGGTAATTTTCATATATTTATTTACTGATATTATAATAAATATAGATTTTCATGCTTAAGAAAATAGATTTATTATGCTAAAAATATTTTCATCGTGCTGAAAATAATTCCAACATGTTAAAGTAATTTTTAACATACTAGAAATAATTTTATCATACTGAGAGTAATTTTATCATGCTGAAAATTAATATTTAACATGCTAAAATTAATACTTAACATGCTAAAATAATTCTCACACATTAACTTACTGATGAGATGATAAAAAGAAGTTTACCATGCTGATTACAGAAATTCTCTGATAACAGAATAAATTTTATCATGTTGAAATAATTTTTTCACATTTATTTACTAATTATTTGATGGGAAAATAGATTTATCATGTTGAAAATAATTTTTAAATAGCTTTAATATGCTGACAATAGTTCTAACATGCTAAAAATAATTCTACCATGCTGGAATCAACTTTACCATGTTGGAAGTAATTTTTAATATGCTGGAAATATTTTTCATGTCTTAGTTTTACTAATAATATGGTAAAAATAGGTTTTTACATGCTAAAAATAATTTTATTCAAAAATAATTTTTAACATGCTGTAAAAGTTCAAACATGCTAATATTACTTTTCCTTATTTTTGGTGATTGAATCCTTACAATTAATGTGGATTCCAAATGCTATAATTCCTATTATATAGTGACTAAACTTTTAGTCCCACATTGAAAGTTAGAAAAACTTCCTTGACTTTATATGTTGGAGAGTTCACCCTTGGGTTAGGACCCAAGGGGCATAAAATGTGGGCTCGAGTTGTGTGTGGATATGAAACTATTAATATATATATTTATTTATTTGTGCCGTGCCATGCCATGTCGAGGTGAGGTTGGTTGGTTGGTTGGTTTTTTGAAGAACGCGACGTGGCACTCAAGTTATATATACAGATATATTTATATATCCAAACCCCGGGCATTCCGGGAAAGTTTCCTGAACGCGCTAGCCCTGAGTAGCGCGATCTGAAGATCGCGCTAGCTAGTGCTAGCACGATTTGGAAAATTATTTAATTATATATATATATATATTTGAAAACTGGGTTTCTGAGAACGCACTGGCTCTAGATAGCACGATCTGAAGAACGTGCTGTCCAAGACTAGCACGATCTGAAATGTTAATATATAGATTGAAAATCTGGACGATGGAAATAGGGTATAGGAATGTGCCATGTCGGGGCAGTGCTTTATGAACGCGCTCCTGATGGGTAGCGCATTCTGGTTCTGAAGAAAAATGGGAATACCCCTCCAATAAAAAGATCATAACTTGCTCATTTCTTAACGACATTTAGGGAAACATGTATCAATGGAAAGAGCACTGAAAAATGAACAAGGTGGCATGCTTTAATTAAGATTTGGCCTGAGAGACACCTACCTTTGAGCAGATCTAAGGAAGAGGTAGAAAAATAACCCCAATAATAAGAAAACCCTTTGATCTCCGAATCTTCCCTTCAAATCCCCTCCAATCTCTGCAGCAGCATAGTCTAGGCCGCCAAGGATGATTTGAGGGTCGAATAGGGTCCTATTTATAGCTAAATTTTTTCCAAATTTGTCAAGATTCCTTACCTAATTTTACTAAACCCATTAACTCTAAATTAGAAGAAAATTTCAACTTCTCCTTTTAATCTAGCCTTAATTTGGTGTGAAACCAATGTAAAAATGGCTGGTCTAAGGTGGCTTGTAAGTATGGGTCGATTCTTGAGTCAATCTTCTAGAAATAGAGTTATTTTAATCCCTTAAATGCCATATTAAACAAATGTTACAAATTTAAGGTTAATTTAACCTTTATTGAATCCTTTAACCATTAATTCAGCACGTTATGGATTAACCAATGGGCCAATTGTAATCCTAATCCATTATATGCACTTTTATTGGGCTTACTATGATTTTTCTAAGGGTTAGAGTATTTAATTTCTATTTACCTTAAGTAAATTCAAGTAAATGCATTTATCTAGTTTATTTCATATAGTAAAAATATAATTTAATTATTTCATGAAGATTTTAATTATATAATTCATTGAAAAAAATTATTTGTCATTTTAATTTATCGGGTTTCTACAGCGGGTGGTCTGGGAATATCGGAGATAAAAAGTTTGGAGCACCAGAAGGTGATAAGTGACGGATGTACAGAATTAAGAGAGAAAAGTCCAGCCCACAGCTTGTCCACAGTGAAGCCTTCTTCATACGGCACATATGGCTCTCCAGTATCGGTATAGTTACTCAAAAGCTGCCTCTTGTCTGTAATCACTGCTGGCTCTTCTATCAGCTCATGAATAAGTGGCGGCCATTCTGCATCGATTGGCATAAACAAACGGCTTAAGGCAATGACAATGTCATTCATATCAAACCAACGGTACCATTCACATTCCAGATCCTCTATCTTTCTTCTTTTGAGCGGCCTTACAGATTCTAGGGCCTTATAAGTGACTAATGGTGCCAGATGACGAGCAAACTGTCGTGAATGCACATCTTGATGGTCTAACACAGAAGTAACCAATGTGGTCTGCTCGTCATATTGAGTAGCCCCTTTCACAAATTGGGAATATAAGGTCCATGTGAGTGGCTATCAGTCTGTTTTGAGAGTGGAAGTCATAACAGCCCATGGCTCTTCTTCATTATCTTTGTCATACTTTTCTTTGCTCAGCCATTTGTATCCTAGGCCACCTCGGGGGATAAGCTTATGATTTTTAATGGGCTTTACCCTACCCTGGAAGTTAACACCTAGGCCTTTGCCGGATCTATACCCCATTTTCATCAAAATATTCTATCCCGGAGTATTTATCAAATTCTTCTTTTTCTTCCCCTTGGAGGGTAGGGGTGATTTCAAAACCGATGCAGGTGTTGTGATTGGAGGCCTTGGCGAATCCTGCCGCGGATCGGCAACATCTAACACTGATAGCAAAGGCCTATTAGCCGGCCATATGGAAGGTGTTGACGTTGCTGAATGTATATCCTCTGACGGCAGAATAGGCATGCTTGTGACTTTGATGATGCGCCCTTTGTGTAGAAACTTTATGCATTGATGATTCGTGGAGGGCACATCATCAAGTTCTTTAATATAAGGGTGACCCAAAATACCATTGAAGGTTGGATCCATGTCCAGAATGTGGAAGTCTGCTGTAATCAAGATCGGACCCAGTCCAGCTTTTAAAGTGATCATGCCCAGAGGAGGTCTCTTTGTATTATCATAAGACATCACTGTAATAGTAGATGGCCGAATCTGACTGTTCGGAATACCGCACATCTTCAGAGTACTTGGTGGCAGCACATTGATGGATGCTCCAATATCCACTAAACATTGTTGATGGGGGCATCACTTACCCCTCCACATTTTGCGAAGCTCTGATGGATCGTCAGTTTGCACCATTGTGTTCTCCACATTTTTTTGAGTCAATCCATGAAATTTTAATATTTTATTTGACTCATAAACTATGTAATTTTCCCTTTATTTGAGTCCGATACCTAGGTATTAGGGTCATTTACCTAAGTCTTGAGTCATGTGATTAATTAAGCAGTCTAATGGGCCCAACTAGTGGGCTAAGCCTAGGGGCGACCCCCCTTGGACTCATCTGGTCATTTAGTCATTAGTCAGGGTCAGTATGGTCATGTGAAAAGTCTAGTCCCTATAAAAATCCCCCTTCTCCCCCTCATTTGTAATCTTTGATCAATCAAAAAATTGAGTGAATTAGTGTAATATTGGAGAGGATTCTCCACTTCTCTCTCTCTCTCTATTGGGGTGGATTCCCCTTCTCTCTCTCTTCTTTCTCTCTCTAAAGAGGGGTGCGCCCCTTTCACTCTCCTCCCCTCTTCTCTCTCTCTCTTCTTTCTCTCTCTAAAGAGGGGTGCGCCCCTTTCACTCTCCTCCCCTCCCAACCACCTTTCTCTCTCTTCCCCCCCTATAATAACTCATCCCCAACTCCCCACCACCCCACCTTAACTCCACCCCAGCCCCAAGGGAGATTCCACCACTCCCCACTCCACCATCCAACCACCAACCACCCACTCCCCTTCCCCAAGCACCCTCTCATCTCCCAAGGGAGAATTCCCCACTCTCCAAGCCCCCCCTTTACCTTCCCCCACACACCTCTTCCCATCCCCAAGACCAGAAATTAATCCCACCCTTAAACCCATTTTCAAATACCATTTCCCTCTCTCCCTTCCAACCAAATTCACAGCTCTCCCTCCCTCCACCTGCTAGACCTCCTTCCAGCCCCAGTCTGCCACTCCCACACCTTACAACACCCCCTCCCAGACCCCCTCATAGCCAGGGGTTGCCCCCACACACATCCACCTCATTTTCCCTCCCATCTACCCCCATTTCCCATCACCTATCACCACTTTGCACAGGCCAGTTCACAGTCAGTAGTGTACCAGCAACTTGCAACAGTGGCATGGCATCATCGTGAAGCTTCAGGAGGCGTACCAAATAATGTTGGAATCTTCGTCCAGTCAGCTTCGCAGCCGAGGTGATTTCATCTTCGTCCAAGCACCGAGCTGCCCGTGAGAGCGATTCTTCCTCGACTGCGCAGAACCACTCAGGCAGAGAACCAGAGCCTCAGATCAAGTTTGACCACAGCCACTCCCTTAAAGATCTGGGTGTGAAACTTGGCTGAGGGATTCTCCTTCAAGTCCTCTTCCATCCCCAAGAAGCAGAGCTAAGTTTGGACCTCGGCATCAAAAGTTACAAATTTTCCATTCCAAGTGCGTCAGGTCAGTTTTCTCGAACCAGAACCGACACATCCCTATTGTTCGGGCTTTCACGATCAGCTCCGACATCTGTCGATGGCACCGTTGGTCTTGACATAAAGAAGACTTGACCACGATCGCAACGGTACTAGTCTCGTCTCCAATAGAGTACGGGACAGTTTGTGGCGCCCCCGTCTTCCAGCTGCATCACCCTGGGAGCAACCAAAACCACCGAAGACCAGCCCTGTTCCAGGCTCTGCCCCGGCCAGCGACATCGTCACGAAATTCCAAGAAAATTCAGGCGACATCTTGGGTTAGTCTAAAAAGTTTCAGCACTAGTTTTGACTAATTCTGAGCTCGGCTAAGCCCGTGGCGGCGCCGACATCAAGTACCTATCAAGCTGTTCCTAAAGCCGGCAGAACCGACAAAGCTCGACAACTCAAATTTTCTATCGTAGTTTCCCCACCCTGCCTGGCTGGCTTATAGCGCCTCCCTACATGGAGGTAGTGTTTGACTATGTCACATTAACCCCAACCCCTTGTCCCACCCTCCTGCGCGAGGAGTAGTGGTGTACTCTATTAATTTTCAGGTCAAGCGGCATCGACGCAGCATGCGGGTGCATACCCACGCCTCCCCGCTCGCCCTCATCTTCGGCCGAGATCGGTGTCTTCACGCCGATCAGGTGAGCTTCGAAACACTTCTCATTGTTGGCCCCTTAATTTCTTAGTTTAGTATTATTTTTGGTTGCTCCGTCGGCGGTAAGAGAGTGCCCGATCCCGAATTTACTTATAATTGAGCGACCACTGCGGAGTGAGTTGAGAGAGCAACCCTACAACCCACGCCCTTGGCGTGCTGGCCGCCTGCGGAATTGGGCATCCCAGGCCCTTAAGGGTCCATCCCAAGCTAGCCAAATCCTCGGAAAGGCGAGGTCCCACTTTGGACCCTCTCCACCATCACCAGTTTGCCTACGGGCCCTAGTGTGCGCCAAGCGGGTGAGTCCGCTCGAGTGAAGTTGGCGGTCCGTTTCATTGCTTGCTTGCTAGGTCCGAGGGGTCTTCGGCCTTGTGGCTATCACCCCCAAGGTGATGCGGGACGGACACGTGACTCGACTCCAATTGGATATGCGATCCTTGGACTCTAAGCCAGCTCGCAATCGCCCCTAACAAGGGAAGCGTACGGATGTGCACAGTTGAGAAACCGGCAGTGAGCTCGGGTGGTCAACTCACAAATTCGTGCCCAGATCGGGTCACGGGATTGTCTCGCTCTCTCTCGCAGTAGCGGTGAAATAAATATATCGAGCTAACGGACCTAACACATGCTCTCTAGCAGCGGCATAAACAAGTATATACGAATAAAGCAAATGCCGGGTAAAGGAGCGAACACGATACCTCCACGCGCTTGGCGTGGGGAAGACGATCCCGGCCGATCTCGTACTCCCGGAATAGTAAGTAATTAAATTATAGTAATGAATATGAATGCCCACTCCATGCAGGGAGGTAAAGGGTGACACAATGGGACCCGGGAGTAGCGGGTTCGGGTTGACGGGCAGCTTCTTACGTAGCTTTGACGGCACACGTACTCACGATCGTGGGACCCACGTGCTAGTCCGTGGGGCCGTGTGGGCCCGGAGTGGCACCGCTGTGACAGGGACGTCTGGAGGGGCGCTTCCTGGGAAGGCGGCGCGCTGGTTCACCTCGCGGAAGGCGAGGAGGCTCCGATCGGTGCGAGTTGGAGTTGCTGCCCACTGATCTGAATTCTGTTTCAGATCTATGCGTCCTGACGAAAACTGATGCTGCGATCGGCCACGACGTCGAATCGACGCACAAAGGGTACCGATGGAAAGCTAACTCAAAATCCTTCGTTCTATGACCAGAGAAAGAAATTTTCATTTCACGTTGATGGCCTTTGTCGAATATTCAAGCTATTGGTTCACAGGATCTAAAAACTCAGGATAGAAGGGCTTTTTCCTGAGAGTTGGCGTTGACCATGATGTAGACCTCCAATTCAGCTATTAAGCTCTTCATAAAAGTGGTAGAGGCCGAAGAGAGTAAAACGGGGATATATTTTATGAAAGGTTTGGTGGAGATTTGACTGGGGAAAAGTATTTTATAGTACCGGGTGGTCGGATCTGGACACCAGAAACACAACTGAATTTTTTGGAAAGGCACAATTTCTAAAAATAGGTAGAGGGCTTTTAAAATTCAAATAAAATTTGTGAAGAATGGAGATGGTGGACAGAACCTCCAGTAAAATTGGGGGTTCAAAAAAATCCAGAAGTGGGTCTAAACTTAGGAATACAGAGCTGCTGTTACACAGATCTAAATTAGGACAGAACTAGAAGGTGAAAAGACATCAAAATGGAGAAATCTAAAACGAAAGGTAAATGACGGGATAATTTTACTGGTGGTTGGGAATCAAGACAGGAACCAACCCTGAAAATATCAGCTCCAGATGATATCGGAGTTGGGAACTAAAATTCTCGGAGTGAACCTCTATCCAGCAAAACAAAACCTGGACAGCACTTCGGAAGCAGCTTCACGGCGGCTCGATGGCGGCACGAACGGCGGTGGCAGAGATAGAAATCAGAGATAGAGGGGCTAAGATAGAAGGGGTCTATACCCTGAAATGCTGAAGGAGGAGGGAGGAATCAGAGGGAGAGAGGGGAGGGGCGCACCAAGCTCCAAGGCTTACACAATTTTCTTCTCATTAATTCTAACAAAATGTGGAAATACAAGTATTTATGTGAAATGGAAGATGACTCAAATTGCCCTTAGATCTAGGGTTGGAAGGGGCACTAAGGGGATAGGAGAAAGTATTTCTCCCGGTCAAAACACATTCACATAATCTATTCAAACTTCACCTACCTTGCCTAATAAGACAAAGAAGGGGGTGCCCCCCTTCATGGGCCATTAGAAGAGAATATGGGCCAAGGCCACATACTTGGCCCATGAACCCATTGTTACACTATGGACCTTCCAATCTAGATAGCCCATGAGAGGGAAAGCCCAATTGGGCCTTATGTGATGTAAAGGTCCATAATGAAGGCCTTAAGTCCAATATGAACTAACCCCCCTTAATGGACCTAACAAATGAAAGCCACTAATGGATTCTACATGGAATGTGGCCCAATGGCTTATTAAAAGCCTTACAAAGGAGGCCAAATGAAGAAAAAAAACCCAAACAAACACACAAATACAAGCCCATACACACTAATACAAGCCCATACACACTAATACAATCCATTAGCCTTTGATGCCCCATCAATTCTCCCCGGGTGGGAGGAACTCGACCCCGTCGAGTAAGGGGTGCTACTACTCGAATAACTCCGAAGAATCCGTCACCATACCAAGTAGCGCGGGTACGCTCCACTCCAAGTGATCGCCACCTGCTCATTCCGTATATACTCGATATGCACAAGCTGCTGTGGGAACGAGGCTAGTGGTGGAACACTCCGGGGTGGGGTCACTCTCAAAGGGAAGGAGGTGGCTCAAAGACTCACTAGGAATCACCGTTGGGTCCCTGTAGGTGACTAGATCCGGGGCATAGATGTAGAGTTGATCCCATACTCGCCTCTCACTCATACGGGACTGACATCAACAAGCTTGCACAGGACGCATGCAGACTCACCATGTACTAACAACGTATGCAAACCACACAAACAAGTCACACAAAACAAACCACACAAAGAAGAAACAAACTAACTCTTGCATATGCAAAGGTGGACCAGGACACCCGAATATGTGCCATGCATGCATTTGACGTAACCAGTGGTTGACGGAATGGAGAATTTCTAGACGTCCAAGTATGACACAGTCATGTATGGATGGCCCTTTGGATTTGGGAGACTTGAGAGGGCTAGGAGAGTCAGGTGTGGGTGTATCGAGATTGGACTTGGTGGGTGTAGATGACCCGACCCGTGGGGTAGGGGTGTCGTAGTGGACTCCCTCGAAGAAGTGAAGTATATATGGTGGGTCTAGGGGTCCACTAGAAAATGGGTCAAAGGGATCAAAGACGGTATGACCATTTGTAGTGGGTTCCCACAAGTCACGGTCCCATGTGTGGAGGTCGTGAGGGTGTGGATGGTCACCATCATGCATTGTGGTAAGTGGGACGGTGATCATATGTAGAATGTATGGGTCCTCCCTAGGGCAAAAGGGTATGAAGTCAGGCTCGGCCGACAGGGGGAGGAACAAGAGAACCTCCGTGGTGATACAACCCACTGTGCATACGGAGGTAATGGACCCTATGGTCGGGTGGGTGAAGCTAAGACTAGTGGGTTGGTCGAAGCCTCGGGCCAATGAGTGTGTCAACTGCCATTGCGTGTCTATTCCCATAATAAGATCATCCAATTTATCAACATGGTGACTAGACCGAAATGTGGTATGGAATGAGTTGACCGGCACTAATGGTAGGGTGGGGTCCATGGATGGGTAAGGAAGTGGGACCAAGCCATCCTTGAGCCAACTAAGAAGCGGCTCAGCTATGAAAAGCGTACCCGTTAGAAACACGGGTGATGGGGACATCACCTCCCATGCCCACGTTCACAGCTCGTCTCCTCGCCCTGGTTGCATCCGGCATGGTCTAGTTATCTAATTTTGAGTCCTACGTAATTTTTATTTGAGTCATTTGATGTAATTTTCATTTTACTTGAGTCATGTCCCTAGGTCTTGTACTTATTTCCCTAAGTTTGAGAGTCATTATGTTGTTTAGTTAGTTATTGGGCCAATTCATTGGGTTTGGCCCAAGTGCACCCCCCTACCCCCTCGGTTATTTGTCATTGAGTCTTTTGTCAAGGACTTATTGTAAAATGTGGGTTGCCTATATATAGGATCCCATTCCCCCCATTTCAATCAATGAATCAATGAATGAAAAACTTGCCATTTTGAGAGTTTACACTTCTTATCTAGTGGAGAGATTCTATTTTTTGGGTGAGAGACCCTAGGGGAGAGATTCCCCACCCTTCCCTCTCTTAATCTCTCTTTTTCACTCCACTTTCTCTCTCCTCCACACCCAATTTCGAAAATTTTCTCTCTCCTCCCTTCCCAACCACCACTCTCCCACCTACCCCCATTAAAGGCCACTCTCCTTCCCCACACATCCCATTACTCCACCCCCTAGCCCCAAGGGCGCATCCCCAATCACTAAGCCACCTTCCAACCACCTCATCCCTTTCCCAAGCACCCTTCCCTCTCCCCCATGCAACCCTCCACTTCCCTAGGCCATTTGAATTCAAAAATCCCCTTCCCTCCATAGCCCTAGGGCGCCCAAGACCCCTCCCCTTTGGTTAGGGGCGGCCCCCTCACATCCTCTCCATCTTCCCTTGTTCCCCTCCATCACCCCCACCTTCTACCATCTAGAGTAAGAGGACCTGCAGAAGACCTGAAGCTTGCAGCAGAAACCCCGACCTCCTCCGGACTTTCCTAGAAGCCCAAGAGCTATCGTTGGAAGCGTCTGCCTGTCTTCTTCGCAACGGCAGTGGTCTCCTCCCCATCGGAGCTCGGTGCTGCCCAGGAAGCCCATTCTTCCACGACTACGCAGATCTGCCCCGGCAGAGGTTCTGAGCCGAAAAAAGAGCTTCACCACGACGAACCTAGGAGGAATCAGGCCACGAGCTCTTTTACAAAGTTCTTCCCCTTCCTGTCTACTTTCAGAATCAAGAAGCGGAACTCCATTCGGCATCCTGTAGCAGGCGTTATCAATTTTCTCCCTCAGCTTCACAGTCCTGTTACCCACAGTCTGCACCGACCTGTCAACAGTGTTCAGAGTTCTATGGTCCTCTCCGACATCATTTGGCCTCCCCATCAGTTTTTCTGCGAAGAGGACTCGTCCACGGTTCCAACGACTCTGACGGTGCTCGATTCCGAGTTCGGGAGCTGTTGGGGCATCCTCTGCAACCTGCTGTTTGAAACCAGGAGCTAGCTCTGTAGAGATCCTGATCCGGAGGGAAAGATTCACCACGACAAACCCCGGAGGAATCAGGCCACGAGCTCTTCTGAAAAGTTCTTCCTCTCCCTGTCTACTTTCAGAACCAAGAAGCGGAACTCCGTTCGGCATCTTGCAGCAGAAGTTACCAATTTTCTTCCTCAGGAGTTCAAATCTGCTTCTCACTGTCTGCATCGACTACTCCTCACTTTTCTGAGTCCTCTGATCTTCACCGGCATCTTTGGGCATCCCCGTTTGTTCTTCCGTAAAGAGGACTCACCCATGGTTCCAACGGCAACTGATTCGTAGTTCGGGAACGGTCGGGGCAGCCGCGTCTTCCTGCTGTTGATAGTCTGTTGCAGACAGTCCAAGATTCAGCAACCCTGTTCGTACTCCCGCCCAGGCCGCCAGCGACCCCTGAAGAAATTGGCAAAATTCAGAGGCACTCCTGTTCCAGAGACGAATAGATCCCACTAGTCTCACCCTCAGCGAAATTCCAGAGAGAGTTCTGCGGCCTCCACACCCTCTGTCTGTCAGCTATTATAGAGAGAAGACTGATTCGGTGTCATCACTTCTTCATCACTCTTAGCACTAGTTTCCCCTCCCCGCTTGGCCGGCTGAAGGCCCCTCCCTGTGTGGAGATAGTGTTTGGATGTAACTATCATCTTCTCTTCCCCACGATCCCCCCCTTGCATGGGGTGTAGTGTTGTAATAGCTTAAATAGGTCAAGCTACCCCGGCGCGGCGTGTGGGGAACCCACGCTTCCCCGCTCGCCCTCGTCTCCAAGCGGGACCGGTTTCTTCAAACCGGTCGAGTGAGTGCTCCAAAACTTTGCTCTAATTCATGCTTGTTCTTTCAATATTAGTTCATAAACTCCGCTGGCCGTGACGAGAGCCCGATCCTTAAGCTCATTTGCTATAAGTGATCATCGTGGGAAGAGAGTGGAACCCGTGCCCTTTGGCACTTCATCGGACCCTTGATTTGGGCAGTCGTACCCTTGGGGAATCAAACCTTGGCCTTGCTGGCCCTCTACCAGCAAGGGCCTAGCCCACACAACCTCCCCTTGGCATTGCCAAGTTACCCCGGGTCTTAGTGAGCATCGGGTGAGCGGTTGCTATTATCGGTCCATTTTTGAATGCTTAATTGTGCTTGCTTGTTGAGTCCTAGGTTGTGTCACATCAATTGGTATCAGAGCAAGTTCACAACTTGTCTCTCCACAAGTTGGTCCTAGGGCATGTTTATGCATTTAGAGTCCTCGGTTGCATCTCCCATGTCCACTAGAATGGCCACTTCATACCCGTCATATCCATCCCCATCAACTTTCTCGAGAAGCCCACATCCTCATGGAAGTTCCATTGCCAACAAAGTGGGTAGCAACACCTCTATCATAGAAGCCCTACCTAATGTCCTTAATCGGCTTGAAGATATCATGTCTCGACTCGACCGACTTGAAGGAAATAGCCGTGCACCAAGAGTGAATGAGAGTGACCTTTGGGGAAATCTAGAAACCATATTTTTAGAACACTTGAAAATCAAAACCCCCGCCTTTGATGGATCCAACAGCCCAAGCCTTTACCTAGATTGGGAGATTTCCATGGACCAATTCTTTAAAAGTTGTCCCTTGAACGAAGGAAGAAGAATGAGGCTAGCCAAGGCACACCTCTCCAAACAAGCTAAAACTCATTGGTTAGTTGTGGAAGGTTTGAGAAAGTTCCGTAGGGAGGCCCCAATTAGCACTTGGGATGAGATGAAGACCGAGCTTAGAAAAGCCTACACCCTCCAACCCTCTCCCTCCTACTCAAATCACCAAAGTCCAAGGAGCACTTCAACTCCATCATCCCCACCCGGTCAATCCAAGACCCCAATCACACATTCCCCACCACTTCCCATCTCTCCTACCCCAACCACTACATTTACACCCCACCTCCAAGTCTACTCCACAACCATAGGTCCCTATACCCAATTGGGCCCTATGGCCAACTCTCCACCTAAGTCCGTGGTAACCCCCACCACTACCTCTCTATCACCCCCAAAAGGGGACACTCCTCCCAAAACCAATCAACCCAAACCCCTTCAACCCACCCATCTTCCTCTCCCTACCCCAATCCAACTCCCACCAAAGCCTCCACTACTACCCTTACCTATCCTAACCCAAGTTTCCCACTACCTACCACCCCAGATACACTATGCCCCAATCATCACCACACCCTCAAAAGCCCCTCTCACCTCCTTGGAAGAAGAACCCATACCCCACCCCATAGTGGTGAACACTCCAAACCCACTCTCTACCTTGGAGGAAACCCAAGTCCAAGTTGAAGAAGAAACAACATGCGAGGGTCTTCACCTTACATCACCATCTTTAGTTGGAGTCAATCTCATCTTATGGGAACCCCTTGTTAGTTGGCTAAAGGAGAGCCCAATAAGAGAGATCACGGCCCACGATTTCCCACCCATGAAGGAAAACCTTCCCATAGTGCCCTTCTTCTCCTATCACACCACAATCCAAGCATCCTATCAAGTGGAGACCTTAGAGGACCTTCTCAAGGGCATAGCATAGCAATTAGAGATGACTAGCATGATGACCCCTATGGTCGAACAACCTAGGAGCCTTAGCCTCCTACACCTATGCATAGGGTCTATCACCTCGGTTTGCACCATTGGTTGCTACACTAGCGACCTCCTTATATTCCTCCCTACACCCGATGAGCCCAACCTTCTCCTCGATTTAGAGCTTCTTATCTCGGGTAGAAAGCCAAGCCCTCCACTCATGGCCGACCCACTTGTCAAGAACATTGGCCCAACTATCATAGAGAAGGATGACTTAGCACCTTTTAAGGATCTTGAGGACATGGAGTTCCTCCCCCTAGGTGACCCATTTTATGATCCATATGATCCATTCCAATGGGAGTCAAGGGACTCATATGACCCAACCATCTTACCAACCACCCACCCTTTCCTACCCTCACCCACCATATTGGGCCAAACCCACCTCATCCATGACCCGGGTTACACCTTGGGAGCCATGACCTTGGGCCACATATCCCTAGGTAATAAGGTTGTGCCCCACCCCATGACGATCACCTTCTTAGATCCATTCGATCCTTTCCAATGGGAGTTCAAAGGTTGTCCCACACCTATGCACACACATGGAAGTCACCTTTGGGAAACGTATGCATGTGTCTAGGCTTACCACACCCCTTGGCATGAACACTATGTTGGGTCCATTCATTCATATCACCCACATGTCAAGTAGAAAGTATGAGTGGTCCATATTCGGATGTCATGGTCCACCTTCATTCATCATGGGTCTTAAGCATGTCAGAGGCATCTACAGATGTCCGGGTCCCCCGATATTTATCACCAATTTGCATGATAGGGCCACCTACGGGTGCCCCGGCCCACCTAGGCTGACCAAAGACTACACTGCATCATTACATGATAGGTCTACTTTTGGTTGCCCAGGTCCACCCATCACTCCTAGAATGTCTGCATTCACAACATTGCATGAAGAGATCCGCAAGCACATTAGCAAGAAGAATGTGACTGATAATAGGGTGGCCGACTCTCATCGGCGTCACCAAGAATTCCACATGGGTGACTTTGTGATGGTGAGGAAGGAGAGGCTCTCCCCGGGAGTCATCTCCAAATTGAGGCTATGTGGGGCTGGTACCTTCCAGGTCCTGATGCGCATTGGCGCTAATGTCTATGAGTTAGATCTCCCCGAGGAGTATGTAGTGAGTCCCACATTCAATGTAGCCAACCTAGTGCCTTATAAGGGACCCACAGTGGTACCTAGTGAGGATATTGAGCATATTCCCTCCGTTGAGAGAGCACCCACCCGTGAGGAGAAACCACCAGCCAAGAGAGCCCAGCGTGAGCGCATTGAACGAATATTGGATGAACAAGTCACTACCACCCGGAGCAAGATATACGAGCGCTATCTCAGCAGGTGGATGGATCGGTCTCATTCGGAAGACCTAAGGGCTGTACCACTTCTACACCCTTCGAGGAGGGAAGGACACTTACTCGACGGAGTCGAGTTCTCCGCACCCCGGGAGTATGATGGGGACATCACCTCCCATTCCCACGTTCACAGCTCGTCTCCTCGCCCCGGTTGCATCCGGCATGGTCTAGTTATCTAATTTTGAGTCCTACGTAATTTTTATTTGAGTCATTTGATGTAGTTTTCATTTTACTTGAGTCATGTCCCTAGGTCTTGTGCTTATTTCCCTAAGTTTGAGAGTCATTATGTTGTTTAGTTAGTTATTGGGCCCAATTCATTAGGTTTGGCCCAAGTGCACCCCCCTACCCCCTCGCTTATTTGTCATTGAGTCTTTTGTCAGGGACTTATTATAAAATGTGGGTTGCCTATATATAGGACCCCATTCCCCCCATTTCAATCAATGAATCAATGAATGAAAAACTTATCATTTTGAGAGTTTACACTTCTTATCTAGTGGAGAGATTCCATTTTTTGGGTGAGAGACCCTAGGGGAGAGATTCCCCACCCTTCCCTCTCTTAATCTCTCTTTTTCACTCCACTTTCTCTCTCCTCCACACCCAATTTCGAAAATTTTCTCTCTCCTCCCTTCCCAACCACCACTCTCCCACCTACCCCCATTAAAGGCCACTCCCCTTCCCCACACATCCCATTACTCCACCCCCAAGTCCCATGGGAGCATCCCCAATCACTAAGCCACCCTCCAACCACCTCATCCCTTTCCCAAGCACCCTTCCCTCTCCGCCATGTAACCCTCCACTTCCCTAGGCCATTTGAATTCAAAAATCCCCTTCCCTCCACAGCCCTAGGGCGCCCAAGACCCCTCCTCTTTGGTTAGGGGCGGCCCCCTCTCATCCTCTCCATCTTCCCTTGTTCCCCTCCATCACCCCCACCTTCTACCATCAAGAGTAAGAGGACCTGCAGAAGACCTGAAGCTTGCAGCAGCGACCCTGACCTCCTCCGGACATTCCTAGAAGCCCAAGAGCCATCGTTGGAAGCGTCTGCCTGTCTTCTTCGTAACGGCAGTGGTCTCGTCCCCATCGGAACTCGGTGCTGCCCAGGAAGCCCATTCTTCCACAACTACGCAGATCTGCCCCGGCAGAGGTTCTGAGCTGGAGAAAGAGCTTCACCACGATGAATCTAGGAGGAATCAGGCCACGAGCTCTTCTAAAACGTTCTTACCCTTCCTGTCTACTTTCAGAATCAAGAAGTGGAACTCCATTCGGCATCCTGTAGCAGGCGTTATCAATTTTCTCCCTAAGCTTCGCAGTCCTGTTACCCACAGTCTGCACCGACCTGTCAATAGTGTTCAGAGTTTCCTGGTCCTCTCCGACATCATTTGGCCTCCCCATCAGCTTTTCTGAGAAGAGGACTTGTCCACGGTTCCAACGACTCTGACGGTGCTCGATTCCGAGTTCGGGAGCTGTCGGGGCATCCTCTGCAACCTGCTGTTGGAAACTAGGAGCTAGCTCTGTAGAGATCCTGATCCGGAGAGAAAGCTTCACCACGACAAACCCTGGAGGAATCAGGCCACGTACTCTTCTGGAAAGTTCTTCCTCTCCCTATCTACTTTCAGAAACAAGAAGCGAACTCCGTTCGACATCTTGCAGCAGAAGTTACCAATTCTCTTCCTCAGGCGTTCGACTCTGCTTCCCACTATCTGCATCGACCACTCCTCACTTTTCTGAGTCCTCTGATCTTCACCGGCATCTTCGGGCATCCCCGTTTGTTCTGATGTAAAGAGGACTCACCCACGGTACCAACGGTTCCAAGTACGACTGATTCGGAGTTCAGGAACGGTCGGGGCAGCCGCGTCTTCCTGCTGTTGATAGTCTGTTGCAGACAGTCCTAGATTCAGCAACCCTGTTCGTACTCCCGCCCAGGCCGCCAGCGACCCCTGAAGAAATTGGAAAAATTCAGAGGCAATCCTGTTCCAGAGATGAAGAGATCCCCACTGGTCTCACCATCAGCGAAATTCCAGAGAGAGTTCTGTGGCCTCCACACCCTCTGTCTATCAGCTATTACAGAGAGAAGGCTGATTCGGTGTCATCACTTCTTCATCACTCTTAGCACTAGTTTCCCCTCCCCGCTTGGCCAGCTGAAGGCCCCTCGCTGTGTGGAGGTAGTGTTTGGATGTAACTATCATCTTCTCTTCCCCACGATCCCCCCCTTACATGGGGTGTAGTGTTGTAATAGCTTAAACAGGTCAAGCTACCCCGGCGCGGCGTGTGGGGAACCCACGCTTCCCCGCTCGCCCTCGTCTCCGAGCGGGACCGGTTTCTTCAAACCGGTCGAGTGAGTGCTCCAAAACTTTGCTCTAATTCATGCTTGTTCTTTCAATATTAGTTCATAAACTCCGCTGGCCGTGACGAGAGCCCGATCCTTAAGCTCATTTGTTATAAGTGATCATCGTGGGAAGAGAGTGGAACCCGTGCCCTTTGGCACTTCGTCGGACCCTTGATTTGGGCAGCCGTACCCTTGGGGAATCAAACCTTGGCCTTGCTGGCCCTCTACCAGCAAGGGCCTAGCCCACACAACCTCCCCTTGGCATTGCCAAGTTACCCCGGGTCTTAGTGAGCATCGGGTGAGCGGTTGCTATTATCGATCCATTTTTGAATGCTTAATTGTGCTTGCTTGTTGAGTCCTAGGTTGTGTCACATCAACGGGTGGCTTGGGCTTTGGTGGCTCCAAATGAGAGGGCTCCGAAATTAGATCGGAAGGTGAGGTTGATGGTAATGGAGCTCTCATGGGAGGGGAATGATTCCACGACTGGGGTGGGGGCCCACGTGGGGGTCCGACAGGATCGAGAATCGGCTGGGAGGTAGGTGCTCGCCGAAGGGCGGCATCGGCTTGCCGGATGGCAGCATCAAACCGAGACTCAAATGGCTCGACCTCCAGAGCAACCTTATAGGAATCCCCCAAAGTTTTCACGTGGCGACAAAATAATTCAAATTGGAAGTGAAGTCGTGAACCCTTCCAGAACTGAGTTCCGGCCTCGATGTTATCCAGCCCGACTTCACATCTTAACCGGTACACTTCGAAGTCCCTAATGTACTTGGACACGGACAGGTTGCCTTGGTCGGGCCTGAGGTGTGGGTTAACCATAGTTGCCAAAAGATGGGAACGGATCCCTAGGAACGGTCATGCAAGGCCATTTTTTTGTTTTTTTGTTTTATAAGCAAAATGTTATGCCAACTCATGCAAGCACCTAGACACGACTTAGAATGCGATGCAAATGTAAAGTTGAAATGAGACTCGACTACACACCTAGATAAAACTAAGATTCGGTACGTGGCGGAGTTAATCGATCCGAAGATCACTCGCGCAAGTGTGCGGCCTTCCCGATAGGCGTAGCCTAACATTCGGACAACACCTTTTTAGATATCGAATCAATGGTATGCGGATGCAACCTTAGACTGACTTAGATGATGACTAGACGTAAATGACACTTTTTTTTGTTTTTGACCAAATACTACCCTAGACTCAACTAACGCTCTGATACCACAATTGATGCGGGACGGACACGCGACTCGACTCCAATTGGATATGCGATCCTTCGACTCTAAGCCAACTCGCGATCACCCCTAACGAGGGAAGCGTACGGACGTGCACGGTTGAGAAACCGACAGTGAGCTAGGGTGGTCAACTCACAAATTCGTGCCCGGATCGGGTCACGGGACGGTCTCACTCTCTCTCGCAGCAGCGGTGAAATAAATATATCAAGCTGACGGACCTAACACATGCTCTCTAGCAGCGTCATAAACAAGTATATACGAATAAAGCAAATGTCGGGTAAAGGAGCGAACACGATACCTCCACGCGCCTGGCGTGTGGAAGACGATCCCGGCCGATCTCGTACTCCCGGAACGGAAAGTAATTAAATTACAGCAATGAATATGAATGCCCACTCCACGTAGGGAGGTAAAGGGCGACCCAATGGGACCCAGGAGTAGCGGGTTCGGGTTGACGGGCAGCTTCTTGCGTAGCTTCGGTGGCACACGTACTTACGATCGTGGGACCCACGTGCTGGTCTGTAGGGCCGTGTGGGCCCGGAGCAGCACCCCTGTGATGGGGACGTCCGGAGGGGCGCTCCCTGGGAAGGCATCGCGCTGGTTCACCTCGCGAAAGGCGAGGAGGCTTCGATCGGTGTGAGTTGGAGTTGCTGCCCACGGATCTGAATTCTGTTTCAGATCTGCATGTCCTGACAAAAACTGATGCTGCGATCGGCCACGACGTCGGATCGATGCACAAGGGGTACCGATGGAAAGCTAACTCAACATCCTCTGATCTATGACCAGAGAAAGAAATTTGAATTTCCCGTTGATGGCCTTTGTCGAATATTCAAGCTGCTGGTTCACAGGATCTGAAAACTCAAGATAGAAACACTTTTTCCTGAGAGTTGGCGTTGACCGCGATGTAGACCTCTGATTCAGCTATTGAGCTCTTCATA
The DNA here is from genome assembly GCA_022559845.1 of Amorphophallus konjac. Lineage (NCBI taxonomy): Eukaryota > Viridiplantae > Streptophyta > Magnoliopsida > Alismatales > Araceae > Amorphophallus > Amorphophallus konjac. The sequence continues at coordinate 291,481,535 of CM040124.1, read as the reverse complement.
AAAGTGGTAGAGGCCGAAGATAGGAAAACGAGGATATATTTTATGAAAGGTTTGGTGGAGATTTGACTGGGGACAAGTATTTTATAGTATCGGGTGGTCAGATCTGGACAGCAGAAACAGAACTGAATTTGGGGGAAAGACATAATTTCTAAAAATAGGTAGAGGGCTTTTGAAATTCTAAGAAAATTTGTGGAGGATGGAGATGGTGGACAGAACCTCCAGTAAAATTGGGGGTTCAAAAATAAATCAATAAGTGGGTTGAAACCTAGGAATACAGAGCTGCTATTACACAGATCTGAACTGGGACAGAACTAGAAGGTGGAAAGACACCAAAATGTAGAAATATAAAACGAAAGGTAAATGATGGGATAATTTTACTGGTGATTGGGAATAAAGAGAGGAACCAACCCAAAAAATATCAGCTCAAGATGATGTCGGAGTTGGGAGCTAAAATTCTCGGAGTAAACCTCTATCCAACAAAATAGAACCTGGACAGCACTTCGGAAGCGACTTCGCGGCGGCTCGATGGCGGCACGAACGGCAGCGACGGCGGCAGAGATAGAAATCAGAGATAGAGGGGCTAAGATAGAAGGGGTCTATACCCTAAAATGCTGAAGGAGGAGGGAGGAGCCAGAGGGAGAGAGGGGAGGGGCGCACCAAGCTCCAAGGTTTACACAATTTTCTTCTCATTAATTCTCATTAATTCTAACAAAATGTGGAAATGCAAGTATTTATGTGAAATGGAAAATGACTCAAATTGCCCTCATATCTAGGGTTGGAAGGAGCACTAAGGGGATAGGAGAAAGTATTTCTCCCATGTGGTCAAAACACATTCACATAATCTATTCAAACTTCACCTACCTTGCCTAATAAGACAAAGAAGGGGGCGCCCCCCTTCATGGGCCATTAGAAGAGAATATGGGCCAAGGCCACATACTTGGCCCATGAACCCATTGTTACACCATGGACCTTCCAATCTAGATAGCCCATGAGAGGGAAAGCCCAATTGGGCCTTATGTGATGTAAAGGTCCATAATGAAGGCCTTAAGTCCAATATGAACTAACCCCCCTTAATGGACCTAACAAATGAAAGCCACTAATGGATTCTACATGGAATGTGGCCCAATGGCTTATTAAAAGTCTCACAAAGGAGCCCAAATGAAAAAAAAAACCTAAACAAACACACTAATACAAGCCCATACACACTAATACAAGCCATTACACACTAATACAATCCATTAGCCTTTGATACCCCATCACAAGGTGGTGTCACATCAAGTGGTATTAGAGCCAGGTTCACAACTTGTCTCTCCACAAGTTGGTCCTAGGGCGCGCATATGCATTTAGAGTCTCCTTGTGCATCACTCTTGTCCACTAGTATGGCCGCCTCATACCGACCTTACCCATCGTCCCTCTCCATGAGTCCAAACACCCAAGAGAAACCCACCACCAACACACATGGCCTCCACGGTTGTGTCATCTACCTAATGGGAGCCCTGACCTATGCCAATGAGCGGCTTGAAAGCCTATCGGGTCGACTCGATCTACTAGGAGAAAATGGGCTCACCCCAAGGGCGACCGGTAGGAGTGCACCTTCCCACCCACCCACCTTTGATGGGTCTAGCAATCTGAGTGACTATTTAGATTGGGAAGTCTCAATGAACCATTACTTCACTTGGTATCCCATGTCCGAGGATGAGAAGGTCTGGTTTGCCAAATTGCAACTTACCAAACGGGCTCAAACTCATTGGTTGAAAATTGAAGGCTTAAGGATAATTAGAAGGGAAGCTTCCCTCACCACATGGGAGGGCATGAAATATCAACTTAGGACTAAATATGTTTCCTCCTCCTACCCGGGTTACCATAACCCGAGGAGCACTCCCACTCCTCCAACCCCACCCGTCCCTCCATCTTCCCCCATAAAGGACACACCTCCCAAGTCCAACCAACCCAAGCCTCCTCACCCAACCCATCTCCCACTCCCGACCCCAACTCTACCATGTCCTAGGCCTCCACTACTTCCCCTCCCTATCCTAACTCAAGTCTCCCTTTACCCACCACCCCGGGTGCACCATGCACCAACCATCATCACCCCATCCCCAAAAGATCTTCCCATTCCCTTGGGAAAGGAGGCCACACCCACTCACATAGGAGTAGATGCTAGCCTGGACCCTCTCCCCACCCATGAGAAAACCCAAGTTCACACCAATGATGAGGAAGAGCCTCAAGCCTTCGCCACTCCAAATAGTCTGGATCCTCAAGAGCCACAAACCTTCACAAATGGCACCATAATCATAGATGGGACCCTAGCTAGATGGCTAAAGGAGAGATCGATCCCTCCCACCACATCCCATGCCTACCCTCCTATGGAGATAGACCTCCCCATAGTACCCTTCTCCTCCTATCACACCACAATCCAATCATCCTACCAAGTGGAGACCTTAGGGGATATTCTTAAGGACTTAGCATGACAAATGGAGTTGACTGGCATGTTGACCATAGTGGCCGACCGTCCTAGGAGCCTTGACCTCCAAAACTTATGTGTTGGATCTATCACCGTGGTTTACACTATGGGTTGCTACACTAGCAACCTCCTTCTATTCCTCCCTACCCCGATGAGCCCGATGCTATCCATAAATTAGAGTTGCTTATCTCGGGTAGAACGTCAAGCCCTCCAGTCATGGCCGACCATCCCACCAAAGACTTCGGCCCAATTATTTCATTAGAGGAGGATGACCCACCTTGTATGGACCTTGTGGACATAGAGTTTCTTCCTCTAGGAAGCCCAATCCATGACCCCTTTGATCCCTTCCAATGGGAGCCTAGTTACCCATGTGATCCACCCACCTTACCCATAACCCATCTTTTCCTACCCCAACCAACCATGTTGGACCAAGTCCACCTCTTCCAAGACTCGGGCCACACAAAGGGAACCATCGCCATAGGTAACATATGCCTAGGAAGCAAGGAAGAGCTCCTCTCCATAATGCCCACCTTCCTAGATCCCTTCGACCCTTTCACATGGAAGTTCAAAGGCCGTCCCACACCCATACACATCGAAGTCATCTTTGGGATAGGAGTGCATAAGTCTTGACACAACACACCACTTGGCATGATTAGAAAGTCGGGTCCATTCATTCACATCACCCACATGTCAAGTATGAAGCATGAGTGGTTCCTATTTGGGTGTAACAGTCCACCCCGATTCAGCATTGGTCTTATGTATGCTAGGAGCCTTCATGGATGTCCGGGACCTCCGGCATTCATCACACCCACGCATAAGCGGGACACCTATGGATGCCCCGGTCCTCCCAAATCATTCAAAGTCTTCATAACATCAATATATGATAGGTCTATATGTGGCTGTCCTAGACCACCTTTGCATACCACACATTTCCCACTCATACTGCATCATAGTGCATGACATATGCATCCAAGCAAGCATCAAGCAATGAGCGGTGAGATTTACAAGAAGTGGGCAAAAGGTCACGACCAGCACTTGGAATTCCAAGTTGGGAACTTGGCGATGATGACTTTGGAATGGCTCTACCCTAGGGTCACCTCCAATTTGAGGGCACGAGGACTTGGACCTTGCCAAGTTCCGAGTGGCTTTGGCAATCTGACTTTCGGGTTGGACTTACTAATGGGTTTTGGGATTCACCCCATTTTCCACGTGGAGGATCCGGCACCCTATATGGGCACCGCGGTAGATCCTAGTGAGTGCTTTGAGCCTATACCTTCCTATAAGAGGGACACCTCCGGAGAGCCACCACAAATCAGCCTGAGAGCCCGACGTGTGCACACGGAGGCAATACTAGGCAAGCAAGGTATCATTGCCAGCATGAGGGTGTGTCACTGCCACTTTGTGAAGCTAAAGCGCCATCCCCCGGCCATGGATGCGGGGTTGAGTTTGGAGATAGTGGCTCACCCAGAGCTGCATTTGGTGTACCACTTCCCCGGTGGACCCATACTCGACGGGGTCGAGTTCTCCCCACCCCGGGGGTATGATGGGGGCATCACTTACCCCTCCACATTTTTGCGAAGCTCTGATGGATCGTCGGTTTGCGCCATTGTGTTCTCCACATTTTTTTGAGTCAATCCATGTAATTTTCATATTTTATTTGAGTCATAAACTATGTAATTTTCCCTTTATTTATGTCCGGTACCTAGGTATAAGGGTCATTTAGCTAAGTCTTGAGTCATGTGATTAATTAAGCAGTCTAATGGGCCCAACTAGTGGGCTAAGCCCAGGGGCGCCCCCGCCTTGGACTTGTCTGGTCATTTAGTCACTAGTCAGGGTCAGTATGGTCATGTAAAAAGTCTAGTCCCTATAAATACCCCCCTTCACCCCCTCATTTGTAATCTTTGATCAATCAAAAAATTGAGTGAATTAGTGTAATATTGGAGAGGATTCTCAACTTCTCTCTCTCTCTCTATTGGGGTGGATTCCCCTTCTCTCTCTCTTCTTTCTCTCTCTAAAGAGGGGTGCGCCCCTTTCACTCTCCTCCACTCCCAACCACCTTTCTCTCTCTTCCCCCCTCCAATAACTCATCCCCAACTCCCCACCACCCCACCTTAACTCCACCCCAGCCCCAAGGGAGATTCCACCACGCCCCACTCCACCCTCCAACCACCCACTCCCCTTCCCCAAGCACCCTCTCATCCCCCAAGGGAGAATTCCCCACTCCCCAAGACCCCCCTTTACCTTCCCCACACACCTCTTCCCATCCCCAAGACCAGAAATTAATCCCACCCTTAAACCCATTTTCAAATACCCTTTCCCTCTCTCCCTTCCAACCAAATTCGCAGCTCTCCCTCCCTCCACCTGCTAGACCTCCTTCCAGCCCCATTCTGCCACTCCCATACCTTGGAACACCCCCTCCCAGACCCCCTCATAGCCAGGGGTTGCCCCCACACACATCCACCTCATTTCCCCTCCCATCTACCCCCATTTCCCATCACCTATCACCACTATTCGCACAGGCCAGTTCGTAGGCAGCAGTGTACCAGCAAATTGCAACAGCAGCCACGGCGTCATCGTGTAGCTTCAGGAGGCGTATCATATACCGTTGGAATCGTCGTCCAGTCAGCTTCACAGCCGAGGTGGTTTCGTCTTCGTCCAAGCACTGAGCGTCCCGTGAGAGTGATTCTTCCTTGACTGTGCAGAACCACTCAGGCAGAGAACCAGAGCCTTAGATCATGTTCGACCACGGCCACTCCCTTAAAGATATGGGTGCAAAACTTGGCTGAGGGCTTCTCCTTCAAGTCCTCTTCCATCCCCAAGAAGCATAGCCAAGTTTGGACCTCGGCATCAAAAGTTACAAATTTTCATTCCAAGTGCGTCAGGTCAGTTTTCCCGAGCCAGAACCGACACATCCCTGTTGTTCGAGATTTCACGATCAGCTCCGACATCTGCCGATGGCGCCGTTGGTCCTGACGTAAAGAAGACTCGACCATGATCGTAATGGTACTAGTCTCGTCTCCAACAGAGTACGGGACAGTTCGTGGCGCCCCCATCTTCCAGCTACATCACCCTGGGAGCAACCAGAACCACCGAAGACCAGCTCTGTTCCAGGCACTGCCCTGGCCAACAACATCATCACGAAATTCCAAAAAAATTCAGGCGACATCCTGGGTCAGTCTGGATAGTTTCAGCACTAGTTTCGTCTAATTCTGAGCTCGGATGATCCCGTGGCGGCGCCAACATCAAGTACTTGTCAAGCTGGTCCTGAAGCTGGCAGAACCGATAAAGCTCGGCAACTCGGTTTTTCTATCGTAGTTTCCCCACCCTGCCTGGCCGGGTTACAGCCCCTCCCTGCGTGGAGGTAGTGTTTGACGTATCACATTAACCCCAACCCCTTGTCCCACCCTCTTGCACGAGGAGTAGTGGTGTACTCTATAAATTTTCAGGTCAAGCGGCATCGACGCGGCGTGCGGGTGCGTACCCACGCCTCCCCGCTCGCCCTCGTCTTCGGCCGGGATCGGTGTCTTCACGCCGATCAGGTGAGCTTCGGAGCACTTCTCATTGCTGGCCCCTTAATTTCTTAGTTTAGTATTGTTTTTGGTTGCTCCGTCGGTGGTAAGAGAGTGCCCGATCCCAAATTTGCTTATAATTGAGCGACCACCGCGGAGTGAGTTGAGAGAGCGACTCTACAACCCACGCCCTTGGCGTGCCGATCGCCCATGGAATTGGGCAGCCCAGGCCCTTCAGGGTCCATCCCAAGCTAGCCAAATCCCCGAAAAGGCGAGGTCCCACTTCGGACCCTCTCCACCATCACCGGTTTGCCTACGGGCCCTAGTGTGCGCCAAGCGGGTGAGTCCGCTCGAGTGAAGTTGCCGGTCCGTTGTATTGCTTGCTTGCTAGGTCCGAGGGGTCTTCGGTCTTGTGGCTATCACCCCCAAGGTGGTGTCACATCAATTGTTTAACTGCCACTTTGTTAATGTCCACTATGATGCACAAGGCATACTTCCTAGCTGGCCTTGGAGCTAATTCGTGCTCATGAAAAATAATGGCCGGCTGACCACTTGCTAGTGTCAAGACTGATGTAATTTGTTCTGTTGGAATGTCCTCATTAACCATCACCTTCTGTAGGTACTCTTTCAAAGCCTGCTGGTGAATGGTGGATCTTTTTATCAGTTCCAAAATAGAAATCCTTGCCGGGGTCTTGTCTAGGTGCTTTAGCAAGTCATACTGAGTGCCCGGTATGGATTCCTGTTCTTGTTCCTGTTCCTCTTGCCCCTGTGTGGGCTCTGACTCCCTTTGTGGGAATTCACGATGGAACATCCATCCACTACGGAGCACCATGGTTTGTGACGATCGCGCCTCTGTCATGTTTTGATTAGGTGGAGGGTTGATGGATGAGGAAGAGGGGACGTTGGGGTTAACGGATGTTGGAAGGGTGACCAAAGGAGGAGCCCTTATGAGGCACCTTCTTGGCTGAGGTGTAGTGGTAGTTGGAGGGATAGGGGTGCATGAACGGCTAAAGGAGGCGTAGGCCGAATGAGGAGAGGTCTAGGTACAAATGAGGGATTTGCGGGTTGTAGTGTAGGAATTTTTATTGGCGGAGGGTTGGTGGTAGTGGAGGGATTCGGTGTTGGTGAGGGGCGAATAAGGAGTGGCCTAGTTGGTAAAGGTGAGAAGTTGATGATTGGAGGGGGAGTTTGTTATGGTGTGGAAGATGGTGGAGGGCGAATGAGGAGGGGGTAGTTGGTAAGGGGTTAGTGGTAGTGGAGGGAATTTGGTTAGTGGTGCGTAAAAGGGGATGGGATGGTTGGAGAAAGGTGTTGGATGGAGAGGTGTCCTTAACAGACGGGGTGGTTGAGTTGAAGTTTGGTTTATAGCCCCGATAGAGACGTTCTCTTCATGCCACCCTTGTCCTCTTTCCACCTCGTGGAATAAAGTAACATGGTTTACTTGCTGGTTCGGAGGGTGCTCTGGCAATGGATTATGGACAATCCCCATGTCCGGTTGAGGTGCGGGAGCTTGCTACTGTTGAGGAGGAGGTGGAACTTGTTACTGGGGCGGCTGCTGAGCCTGTTGCTGCCGAGGAGGTCTTCGTGTCTTCAAAGTGGCAATAAACTGCCTCATTTCATCCCAATTAATACCACCCTGATCATTCAAATCATAGATATAATCCTTGAAATGAAAGCAATGATCTATATTGTGACCAGGTTGTCGGTGGAAAACACAATACCGAGAGGTATCCACATTAGAGGGTCAGGCCGTTCTTTCTTTTGGCAAGGTGAGCAGATTGGCGGCCATGAGGGCATTGAAGATATCAGGAAGTCTTTCAGGTAATAGCGGGTATTGGGCCCTTTTGGGGCCTAGTGGTCTTCTTGGCTGCTGGGGGCCATAATTGGTGGGTGGCGGAACCTGGTGGTATTGTTGAGGAACTGGTGGGTTTGGGTGGATGGCTTGATTTTGTGGAGGAGGATGGAAGGGTCGAGGGGGAATATTCGCTTGGGGAGCGGGATTAAAGAAGGGGAGTTGTTGTGGAGGTTGTGGAGGTCTTGGGTTAGGGTGGCGGAAAGGTACGGGGTTGCCAACCACGCCCACCGGCTCATTAGTCATGGTTCTCTCGGTTGTGCCACCACTATTGTTAACATTGGTGTTCTTCCTGACCAACCTTAGTCTTTGTTCAAACATGCCCATGATGGGCGAATCTTTCGTTTGATTCTGTATGTATCTTGCTCTCTCATAGAGCTCTTCCATAGTGCTCAGCCTATTCATGGCCAGAATGTGACAGAATTGTGGAGTAGAATTTGATATAATCATCTTAACTTGTTCCGTCTCCGAAAGGGTGTCTTTCAATTTTTCGGCCATAGCTCTCCATCTATCGGCAAACAGAATGAAGTCCTCCTCGGGCTTCATTTTCTCAGCAACAAGATCTGTGACTGACAGGGATGGACCCACATGGTCCTTGTATTTCTGTAAGAACTTTCGCTGAACAACATCAAAATCACTAGCTTCAGCTGGTTCCAAAGAATAAAACCATTCAAGTGCCGGACCATCTAGGGACCTTCTAAATAGATAGGCCAGGGAGATCTTATTATCCTGCCAGAAGGATGTCTCATACATAAAATCTTTCAAATGAATGAATGGATTACCCGTTCCATTGTAGCGTCAGAAATTTGGCATCTCGGAAGGAGGCAAATGGAAAATCGGCAAAGTGGGGAGAGCAATCTCCGGAGCATTCTTCGGTGCCGTGACCTTCTTAATCTGCTCCTCCATACTAGCTATCTTCTGGAGGAGTATGGTGTTAGTATCAGACTCGACCGGGGCCGGATTAGAAGGGAACAGATTCGGCATAGTCCTCCTTAAGAATTGGGGAGGTGGAGGATATTGGGGCCTAGCCACTGAGTGGCTTGCCAGTTGAGCTGGCGTGATCATGATGGGAGTTGATGGACGCAAAGGATTCTTGTGTGAGACCGCCTGGTCGTTAGGAGATGAATGGCCACCCGCGGCCTGAGGAGGGTTTGAAGATGAAGGGACAGATTTCCCTTTTAGAGCAGCCTGGACCGCCTGACGTTGGGAATCATCCAATTGAGATAGAGCATGGATCAAATCATTAAGATTGAAAGATGGCGAAACGTCCCCAGATGTATTTTGCGTGGTAGGTTGAGCTTGGGAGGAAGGCTCAACCTCTTGAATAGTGGTATCTACCACATGGACTTGGGAATAATAAGCATGGGAGGGAGCATAGTTTCCCTCATAATGGGTAGAATCTTGAGGGGGAACCTCATTGGATGGGTCAAATTGACCCTCCTGATAACCATCATAAGAGTACCCGTAGTTGGCCATGTTAATGATTTTACCTGAATGAAGTTGCATGTTTAAGGAAAGGCAAATATCTTAAGCCAACAAATATAAGTAAGAAATAATCACCCAATCAAGCAAGTTGTTCACATAAGTTGTAATGAACCTGAGATTTTAAGATTTTCTTTGAGATTAAGATGGATTTTTAAATGTGTAATCAATTCTCTCTCTTCAATGTGGGTCCTAGTTTCAAGTTTGTGGTGTAATCTCCGGGTCAACTAAGTTCTTTCTCTATCCTTACCAACGGATGGGTTGACTAAACTTCGGGTACTTCAAATGGTACAACCGGCCCGACATCCGTGAGGGAATCCACGGGTGCGGGGACTTACGGAGGCCTTGGAAAAGGAATTTTCAGTCTAAAGAGACGGAATGCTCAATGGAGGGTCCTTCCAATTCCAAGAAAAGGGTGTGGAATCCTAGGAGTGTAGAGAGAGGAGGTCTCTCAACCAAATGCCCTAGAATGCAAGGTAATGCAAGTAGATCAATCAGTAATAATCAGATAATCAATAAATGCAGCCAACAGGTGAAGATAACAGTAACAATCAAGGTTATGTGAAAACAGAACAAAATGGCGACCTGACAGCAGTCGCTGCCTCAATAAACAACATCTATGTAACAGTCGCTAATCACTGTAAACAATGGTAAATAGTGAACAGTAAAGTGAAATAGCGCCTTGGTATGAGGTGCTGAATATGTGAATAACGCCTCTATGGAGGGGCGTCAAATAGCAGTGAACAGTGACCGCAGAAAGAAGAATCAATAGTAATTGAGAAATGACGTCTTGGAATTAGGCGTTAAATGCGTGAATGACGCCTCTGTGGAGGGGCGTTGATTATAATAAAAATAAAAATGCCAAAAATGATGCAAACATCGCCTCTGTGCGTGGCCGATAATTATGCAAATAGCGACTGGAGAACAGTCGCTAATCAGTTCCAGAGAACAAATAATAAGCTGAAAGCTCACAGAAATCAAATTTTCTTCTCAAAATGCTAAGGATAATTTAAAAATTGGCTAATCTAGTGGGAGGTGTGCACGTGGTGCACAAAGGGAGTGTGCTATGTGGAGCACTAAGGAGGGGCACACGTGGGTGCCAAAGGAGGGGCACGCGAGGATGCCAAAGGGAGGGGCACACGTGGGTGCCAAAGGAGGAGTAATCAAAATAAAAACAGCAAGAGTCCCACTGTGATCTCCAATTTGTGAACGTGTCACATAGACATTAAAAAAAGAAAATTTTAATTTTTAAAAAAAATAAGTTAAGAAAAGAAGAGATGATAAGATATGATGGGAAATAAGAAAAAGGAATAAAAGAGAACATGTGATGCTCTAAAGGAGGGTGATCGCCAGAGGGGTTACCTCAATGTAATAAAAGAATGATCGCATGTACCTTGTGAAGAAGCGGGTGAGATCGTGAGTCCTTTCTTCCTCCTTCTACCGGCCGGCCGATGAAGGGGGTTCTTACTTTGATTATCCTTGTAAGACAAGCAAAGACAAACAAATATTATGGATTAGCCAAAGTGTAGTATCAATGCTCACAATAAAGAAGGCTACGCAACATAAACATTAACACACCTGGTGTGTTTTATTTAAACCCCTCGGAGGAGTAAAGGGATGGGAGATATATGCTATGAATGCAAAGCACGTATGATATGCAGAGAAATATATATGATGCAAAGATGTATTGAAGGCTCCTAGCAAAGATGGCTAGAAAGAGATGTGTGAGATGAATAATAAGGAAAAAAACTAAAGAGGAAGAGGGTGCCCTTCTGCTGTTGCCGCAACAGTAAAGGGAGAGAACAAAGAGAGAGTGCTTCAGCCATAGCAGGAAAACCGCAGGAGGAAGAAGAACACGAGAACCGCACCGCCGTGAAAGCACAATAGAAGAGCCCTGCAATTATTAGTGAAACACTCTTGCTACTCTCATTGAACAGAAATATCTCTTACTCGACAGGATCCTCTCAAAAGTCTCTATCTCTGCTAGAACTCTTCTTTTTTCAATAGAAATTTTCTTTTTTTTTTTTGTGGGTGGCCTTCAAGGGAGGGTATTTATAGAGCTTAAGATCTAGTTCTAATGGGATTAAAACTAGGGATAAACTTCCATAACATGGATTTACTCCCATGGAAAGGATCGAGATCAAAAGATAGAAGGATTGCCCTGCGAGAAAACAACAGCAGAGACGGACACGGAAGCCAAATGATGACATCAGGGTGGTCGCTAATTGAAATGACAACCGCACACGCAGCCGCTAATTCCTGGGTTAATTTATAGAAACAAACGACTTTCCATATTTAAAAATAGGAAATGACGCCTGCGTGGAATGGTGTCAATTAATGAGTGCCTTCGAGACAGACGTTAAATCCTTACATTTTATTTTAAATAGAATTTGTAAAATCAGGAAATGACGCCTATGCGCACGGTCACCAATTGTTGAAATAACGACACCTATAGAGTCGTCAATTAAATAACGACATGCTGACAGTCGCTAATTACAAATATGATAGAAAAATTAGAAAAACTTCATATTAAGCCAGTATTGAAGTTCACTTTGGGGCATCACATGGTGACACGAGATTTGATCAACATAGTATCAATTTTAGCGTGTCTACAGAGCAGCCCATTGGCCAGCCCATGCAGCTTAAGAAGCCTGCCCCTCAAGGATACAATGAGTCCCACCGGCTAACAAAAAGAATTAAAGGAAAGGAGAGGGTGTTCAATGCACCAAGCAACCTACTATGGGGGCATATGTCAACCATAGAGGGGAATAAAAAGAAGCACACAAAGGCTGAAAGGAGATATATGGCTCTCTCCTGCAACACATTGTCAGCCTTGTCTGGCGGGATGCAAACCGCTGATGAGGAAGATGAAGAAATCTGCTTCATGCTAAAGGGAATAATTCAGGCTGAAGCTTCCTCCTCCCACTCATCTACTGGGTCCGGGAGAATGTCAAAACAACGCCTGTCAGCTAATAAGGGGTTTCAACACCACACTCCTCCTACGCTCGGAGGCATAAAACACAAAGATTTCATCTTGAAGGAGCTACCTACAGTCGGCAATGATGGCAGGATGCCATTCATCTCATACAAACCAGAGGCGAAAGGCAGTAGCACTCTTGGCCCCTTCTTACAAGACTCCGCCTTGGTGGCGCTACTACACCAAAAACATCAAGAGATTGAAATGTTGCAGAGGCAGCAAGATGAAATGAATGTAAGTCCACCCGTGCCTCAATTGGCAAGACATCGACATGAAGCGGAACAAGTTGGTACTAGCTCACCTGAAGCCTCAACACGGCCAGCCATGCTCCGAATAATGCCTAAACACACGGGGGGCATTCCCCCTCAGCCATTCCAATATCCAGTCCCTCAGGCATGTCAGGGGGCAATCAAAGCGTCTACGACGATGGTGCCAATGGGGCCGCATATGAAGCCAACTGCCTTATACCTGAGCTCAGCGAGTCTGGCGATAATAAACAAATCAAGGGCAGAACGAATAACGAATATGGCCAAAGAAGAAGTCACTGAGGCTGAACTACAAGCAACCAAACAAAAAGATAATGAGTCTGCCATGGACTACATAGGAAGGTGGAGGAATCTCCGCGAAAGGTGTCGGCATCCGCCAAGCTACGAGGACTCTGTCCAAATGTGCAAAGATAATTTGAGAACAAGAATTCTATGATGGGTCATTGACATTGAGGTCACGACCTTCGAACAGTTAAGTGACTTCATGGCTGATGTCGAAGCAGTTCGGGCAAAGCTTTGTCCGGCTTCTACAGCCTCGAGCCAGAAGAATAAACTAACCAGTAAATGCCCGACGCAAGAAGAAATATACACTTCAAATTTTGAAGTCTCCAAGCAACAAAAGAAGAAAATGAAAGAGGCAACCAGCCTTTCTTCTGCCAAGTCGGCAAAACAAGGGTCCTCATTAAGGGGCAGGATGATGAAACCATACTCCTTTCCGAAGGATAAGACTAGGGCTTTTTTAGAGTGGGCCCATGAATGTGGTAAAGTGGTGCTTCCAGAGCCAAAGAAACTGGGCGATTCAGCAAGGAAAGATGATCCACGCTTCTGTCCTTATCACCAAATGTTGGGGCATCCTATTGAGGATTGCTATGTGTTCAAGAGCATTATTGAAGACTTTATCCAAAAAGGTGAACTGCAGTTGGGTGAGTACAAGGTGGACCCACCGTGCCCTCATCAAATGCCCGTCTTTAAAAGAGCAGCCCCACGCAGCATCGCTCCCCCAGCTACTCCTCGCAGATTTGGCTGAAGCCAACATTTAGTATCATCCCGCAGCTTGAATGCAGATGTTTACAAAAAAAGAAAAAGAAAAATGATGAATGAAGGAGGCCTTGATGGCTGCATTTACTAGGGGAAATATCACTCCCCTCACGACTTGGCCCATGCCCAATAAGAACCTACCATTGTGGGATTGGTATGGTGGAGCAAACCACTCATCTCCTCTCTGAGGAGGTGAGCGCTCTTCTATACATCCACCTTGGTCTGTTTAAAAATAAATGGATGAAGGGTAACGGCTCTGCACTGCACTGCACTATCAGCGCCATCCGAGTTTGTCAGTTCAAAAAAAATAGATACCAAAAAAAATGATGAAAATGAATGCAAAAGAAAAGAAGAAAGAAAATTATGAGGTCAACAGGGCCTCCCCATCCGCCCCGTGGGCAGAAGACTCCCTAGTAGCATGATATGGTGAATGCCTAAGGGAAAATAAAATGACTATGCTATCTGCGGAAGTAGGAAAACCCTGCAACCACAGCTTCTAAGAAAAAGGGTCAAGAGGATGACACTTGGCGTAAGCGCCGGGAGCCCGAGCCAAAGCTACTAAGAGCATCTCCTAAAGAAATCAATGACAAAAGAAGACAACTGTCGATCTGATGCATAGCTGTCGTCGAATATCCCCAAGGGGACCACGTTAGTCAACGGTCCCACCAATGTAAAAGAGCCCTCATTGGCCACTAGGCCTCCTGTTTCAAATACGGGTCCGTGCCCGTTGAGGGAAACAAAAAGAATAGGCCATACCGACGCCTCATCCTACGGGGTTACTCCCCACTTGTCCCACCGGGACTGAACCTCTACCCTTGATTTGGGACCTATGCCCCCGGCCAATGCATTCTCATTATTTTCTAGCATTCGGCCAACAATGATTCAGATACACCAAGAAACACCATATTTGTCTCATGGGACTCTCCCACTGTTGCCGGTTCTGACCCTTTGCCCAATGTCGGCCCAATAAAATCTCCCTTCTCTTGGCATAAGGCACTTTGCCCTTGTTAAGCTCTCAAAATCTTTGCCCATCAGTCCCGTCGGGCTGGATCCACAAAGCCTTTTTCCTTGGCCTAAGGCGCCCCGCCCTAGCCGAGCTTGAAAATTACCTTTTGTCCCATCTGGCTGGGTCAACAAAACCTTTTCCTTGGCCCGAGACGCTTCGCCCTCGTCGAGCCCTAAAATTACCTTCTATCCCACTGGGCTGGGTTCATAAAGCCCTTTTATCAGCTTGAGGCGCTCCGCCCTCGCCGAGCTCGAAAATTGTCCCTAGCCTCACGGAATTGGGCCCTCGAACCCCTTCCTTCCCAGCTCGAGGCACCCCGTCTTGGCTGGACTCTTGGACATTAATCCCTAGTCCCACCGGCGTAATAAACAATGAAAGTCACCAATAGTCCCACCGAACAATATGTCCCGCCACGCAAACGAGTCTATGCCAGGGAGACCAAAAATAAAACAAAAAAAAACACAGCAAAAAAAAGAAAGAAAAAGAATAAAGAAATAAACAAAAAAATGAAGAAATGAAGATGATGATTTAAAATAAACTTAATGAATCAACAAACTCAACAAATTCAACAAAATCAATAAATTCAACAAATTTAGCAAACTCAATAAACCCAATAAATAGAGAAAAATCAATCACCAAAATAAATCAATCAATCCGGTGAACTAAATAAACCACGATAAACTTAATCAATTCAATAAATCAAACAAGCAAAATAAACTCATGGGGAACTAATAAACCCAATGAGCCCAATAAATCCAATAAAATCAATAAACTCAATTGATACAACAGAATTCAATAAACCCAATGAACCGGGCAAAATCAATCAACCCAATAAATCAATGAACTCAATAAACCTAATAAAACCAATAAACTCAATGGAATTGACAAAATGTTCAACAAACCCAATAAGCTCAAAAGACTCAATGAATCAACAAACCGAATAAACCAAATAAACCTTAATAAACTCAACCAATAAATTCAATAAACTTAACAAATTCAACAAACCCAATGAACTCAACGAACTAAACCAACAAACTCAATAAACCCAACAAGTTCAATAAAACCAATAAATCTAACAAACCCAATAAACTTAACAAATTCGATGAACTCAACAAACTCAACAAATTCGATCAATATAAACAAATAAACTACCAAAAAGACCTCTTCGCTTTGTCTCAGACCTTCTGTCTGGGCAAGGTTTGTTGACCCCGACCTGTTCATGGGTCAACGTCCATATTCTATCCTGGCTTAGACCTCACGTCTCTACTGGGTTGGTCAACTTCGACATGACGTCAGGTTGACATCCTCATCTACACATTCTACCCTTGTTTCCGACCTTTAGTCTGGGCAAGGTTCGTTGACTCTGATATTTCATCGGATTAACATCAATATTTAGCCCTGGGTCTGGGCCTCTCATCCGTTTACCATCCGGTCGGCCCTCACCCCAAACCTTTTATCGGGACAGGGCCCGTTGACTTCGACATGACGTCGAGTCAACACCTATTCTATATTCTGCCCTTGGCTTAGGCCTCACGCCTCTACCAAGTTCGTTGGCTCTGATATGACATCGAGTCAACACTTATCCTATATTATACCCTTGGCTTAGGCCTCACGCCTTTGCCAAGTTCGTTGGCTTTGACATGACGTCGAGTCAACACTTATCCTATATTCTACCCTTGGCTTAGGCCTCACGCTTCTGCCAAGTTTGTTGGCTTCGACAGGACGTCGAGTCAACACTTATCCTATATTCTACTCTTGGCTTAGGCCTCACGCCTCTACCAAGTTCGTTTGCTTCGACATAACGTCGAGTCAACACTTATCCTATATTCTGCACTTGGCTAAGGCCTCACGCCTCTACCAAGTTTGTTGGCTTCGATAGGACGTCGAGTCAACACTTAATCTATATTCTGCCCTTGGCTTAGGTCTCACGCCTCTGCCAAGTTCGTTGGCTTCGACAGGACGTCAAGTCAACACCCATTCTATATTCTTCCCTTGGCTAAAGCCTCATGCCTCTGCCAAGTTCGTTGGCTTCGACATGACGTCGGGTCAACATTTATATCCTATATTCCTTCCTTGGCTTAGACCCCACGTCGTCGCCAAGTTGGTTGACTTTGGCAGTCTGTCAAGTCAACAACCATTTTCTTCCTGGGCCTAGACCCCGTGTCTCTCCCAAGCTGGTCATTTTTGACATGACTTCGAGACGACAACCGTGTTTTATGTCTGCCCTAGTCTCTGACATACCATCTAAGCAAGGTTTGTTGACTCCGACATCCCGTTGGGTCAATGCCCATATTTCACCTTTGGTTCGGACTTTCCGTCCGGTCAAAAAACAAAAAGACCCTTCTTCTACCTCTGGCTTAGACCTCTTGTCCAGCCAGTTAACAAAAAGACCCCTTTCACCTTTGGTTCGGACCTTTCGTCTGACCCCATAACAAAAAACCCCTTGACATTTGGTTCGGACCTTTTGTCTAACCAAACAACAAAAGACCACTCCTTCACTTATGGCTTGGACCTTTCGTCCAGCCAGTCAACAAAAAGACCATTCTTTCACTTTTGGCTCGGACCTTTCGTCTAGCCATATAACAAAAAGACTCTTCTTCTACCTCTAGCTCGGACCTTCCGTCCAACCAGGCAACAAAAAGACCCTTCTTCTACCTCTGGCTCGGACCTTTCATCTAGCCAGACAACTAAAAGACCCTTCTTCTACCTCTCGCTCAGACCTTTCTGTAGACACGCCATTCCTGACGTCTCCTGAGAAAGTCTCATATTACTATACGACGCCCCGCGACGGCTTACGCATTTTGAATCGCTCGAGTGCTTCCTTTTCTTGAGTCTTCTTCCGCCCTTCTCAGCATCCGGAATCGTCTCGTCACGGCATTCGGATGGCATCAACACTAGTCGGACGCATCAGAAGTTCCGAACCCAGGAAGGGTGTCTGCCGGGCGGCTGTCAATGCCTGAACTAAGGACCCGGGTGGGTCTTTTTGGGGGCGTCCAGGCCCCTGGACTCCCCCATTCTTTTAATTTAATTTATTTTTATTTTTCAAGGCCTAAAAATAAATAAAAAATAATATATTAATGGAGGCGTCCAGGCCCCTGGACGCCTCCATAAAAACAAATATAAAAAAATCAAAATGCCAGTTGGCATAAAAAACAAAACAAAAATAATAAAAAAAAATATTTTCTTGGAGGCGTCCAGACCCCTGGACGCCTCCATCAACTCCCTCACGGGCGCCAGCCCACCGAACGACGGTTTGTCGTGTGTGAAAGAATCCAAATTATAGAGACGTCCAGACAGCTGGACGCGCCCATTTCTGAATCACGAGGCGCCGCTCATGAAACCACGCGTTGTGCCAAACCGTGTGCGGCCGTCGGTGGGGTTCGGTGGACCTGTTGGAGGCGTCCTGGGACCTGGATGCCTCCATAAAAATATTCTGAAAAAATAAATAAAAATAGAATAAAATATTACTTCGGCCCTGATTGAGGTGTCCAGGGTCCTGGACGCCTCCACTCTCCGGAGCCATATAAATAGAGGCCCACCCCCTCAGTTCTGGAGGAGCTTCTAAAGATCCGATAGGCTGCCGGAGCCCAGAGGCTACCGGAGTCATTTCTAACCCGTGGGGTCTTTTGTAGGTGGAGGTTCTGCCGGCTTCTCGGGTGCCCACGCTCGCGAGAGGAAGGTCGTCTTCATCCACCGCGCTTCCACATCGTCCCTACGTTGCCGGAGCTCCGCCGGATTTCACCCTCGGCTCATCCAATAAGCTTTTTCTTCCCCTTTTTCTCCATAGTTCTTTACATTCATCATACTGCATCCTCTATCTCCCTACATAAGGGCGCCGTCTCTTGCATACTTCTTACATTCATCATCGCATTTTCCTCCTACTCGAGTCCGAGAGGGGTTTAAAACCACACCAACCAGGTGTATGTCAGGTCACGATCCCGTTACTTTTATTGCAAGGAATTGTTACTACACTGCCATTTTCTAATTCAGTTCGTTTATTGTCTACTGTTTTGCAAGGGTAACCAAGGAAAGCCCTCTCCGTCGGCCGGCCGAAGGGGCAGGAAGAAGCAACCCGCCATGTCCCGCTCTTGAGGTAGGCGCGATCACTTTCTTTATTTTGGGGTCTTTTGGCCCCTGGCGATCACATCTTGTTCTCGAGGCCGCGGCGAGTCACTGCCCCAATGGCCGTTTAAATTCCCGTTCTTATATATTATATTCTTATCTATTCATATTCTCGAGGCCGCGGCGAGTCACTTCCCCAATGGCCGTTTAAATTCCCGTTCTTATATGTTATATTCTTATCTATTCATGTTCTCGAGGCCGCGGCGAGTCACTTCCCCAATGGCCGTTTAAATTCTCGCTCTTATATTCTCTTTATATTCTGTTATATTCTTATCTATTCATATTCTCGAGGCCGCGGTGAGTCACTTCCCCAATGGCCGTTTAAATTCCCGCTCTTATATTCTCTTTATATTTTGCTATATTCTTATCTGCTCATATTCTCGAGGCCGCGGCGAGTCACTTCCCCAATGGCCGTTTCAATTCTTGCTATTTAATTTCTGCACCATTCCCGTCCCCCCCGAGGTCGCGACGAGTCACTTCCCGCTATGGCCGTTTAACCCCCATATCTTGCTATATTACATTTGTCCCGCTCGCCCCGCCGGAGTAATCTCCCGTGGTGGCCCCTTCTCTTTCCTCTTATTTCTGTGTTACAGCAAACAAAAGAGGAGCCCGCGCGCTCCGCGTCTTCTCCGCTCCCCGAACCGCGTGACGTCGCTCATAGATTGGCGATCACGGTGGGACTTCTACTACTTCCTTTTGGCTACCCTTGCAAGTTCGGCACCGTCCGTGCCTCTCCACCTTGGCGCCCTCGCGCGCCCCCATTGTGCTCACGGCAGCACTGTCAGTTGTGATTGGTTGGGTGTTTATCATATGTTTGTTATTTCTGTTGTTTTCTTACTCTATATCTCTGTCAGCATTCCATTGCATACATCCATCCCTCTTTTATATCCTTTTTCATTTTTTTCTAAAGATCACCCTTTCCCGGTGAAGGAAGGACTCTCTGTTTGAGAATTCCTCTCAACATACTAGAATCTCCTCCACTGGGACCTCCGTAAGTCCCCGACATCGAAGAATCTCCTCCTCGTTCACTAGGCAGGTTGTACCATTGAAGTTCCCCGGAGTTAGTCATTGCATTCCTGGTGAGACGAGAGACCCTAGCTGACACGGCGGTGAAACAAAAATAAACTAGGGTCCCTATTTTGTATGAACTTCGGATCTCGCTAAAAGCACAAAAAAAAATCATCAAAATCAAAACAAAAAAAGGCGTAAAGGCATCCACTTGTTTGATAATCTCTGCTACCTGCTTGCTAGTGTATGTTTTTGCGTTCTGGGAAAACTGTGAGCATGGCTCACGAGTCTTTTGAGGAGAACCACCCTAGTCGTGGTTTGTCAGCCGACCCGCGAGTCTATGCTATGGACTCGGGTCCCTCTCATGAGCCCTCGCATGAGGTGCAGGTTATTGCCGGGGACACGTCCCCACCATAGGATATCTCTTCCTTACTGGGCGTCCTCGCCAACACGGAGCTTACCTCTGAACAGCTCCGGGCCTTCCAGGCCATTCTAAAGGGGAAATCTGTTTCCCCCACGCCCCAGGAATCAACTCCGGCCATCGCACCTCTCCAAGAGTCCGTGCAGGCCATTCCATCTCCTTCATTGGCACAAGCCATCCAATGTCCCTCGCTTCAAGGACAAGCGAGCCAACAACCACCCTCGTTCCAGTTCCCGTCACAATCTCAAACTCCCGTTGTTCCCCACATACCGCTTCAACCGGGGCCAACTGTCGGCGGTCCGACAGCTCCCTCCCATTCGGGGTTCCCCCCTCAAGTCTCCGGGAGACAGTTTCTCCCCCAGTGGCAAGTGCCACCTTCACCTCCAGAGGAGCTCGCCCAATCGCTCCTCAATAGGTTCAATCGCATGGACGAGCAGTTTCAAAATCTGAGAAGAATGGTGGACGTGAAAGCCACCCCGGAGGTTGCTTTGCCAATCCTTCCCGTCATTCATCTTCCTCCCTCCAAAATGCCCACGTACCGCAGATACAATGGTACCGGCAACCCCTTCATTCATCTCAAGGATTTCATGTATGAATCCTCATATTGGCAAAACGATCAGAGGTCCCTAGCATACCTCTTTCGGAGATCATTGGATGGTCCCGCGCTTGAGTGGTTCTATTCCTTGGAGCCCCGCGAGGCCGAGAATTTTGAAATAGTCTAGAGAAGGTTCTTGCAGAAATATAGGGATAGGGTCGGTCCCTCACTCTCCATTACCGACCTAGTGGCCGAAAAGATGAAGCCCAACGAGGATTTTGTCCGCTATGCTGATAGATGGAGGTCTCTGGCGGAAAGAATAAGGGATACCCTCTCCGAGCCCGAACAAGTGAAGATGATTGTGTCTAATGCAACCCCACAGTTCAGACACGTCCTGGCCATGAATAAACTTACTACAATGGAGGAACTCTATGAAAGGGCCCGGTACATCCAAACCCAGTTAAAAGACTCCCCCATTATGAACATGTTTGAGTCGCCGAAGCCCAAAGTGGTCAGAAAAATAGGCGCTGGTGTCCCGGGCGGAGCCACAGAAGGGGTTGTGACAAATGAGCAAGTGGGTGCGGTCAACAATACCAACTATGCAGTCAACCCAAGGCCTCCACAAATACCCCGACTTCCCCTCCAACCAGGTCCTTTCCCTCTTCGTCCTCCACCCCAAAATAATCCACCCCAGGATAATATGCCTCCATTACGCCAACCCCAGCAACAACAACCACAACCTCAGCAACAACAACCACCGCTTCAGTACAACCAAGTTCCACCCGCGGGGAACTATGGTCCCCAACAGCAACAAAGGAGGCCGCTCGGTCCCAAGAGAACCTACTATCCACCATTGCCAGAAACCTTAGCAGACATTTTTAATGCCCTCATGGCATCAAACCAACTCGCCCTACCCAGAGAAAGGCCCGTGTGGCCCCCGAATGTTGATACCTCCAAATACTGCGTCTACCACAGGCAGCCAGGACACACAGTAGATTACTGCTTCCATTTCAAAGATTACATCCACGATATGAATGACGAACATCAAATAGATTGGGATGAAATGAGACGATACGTCGCCGCTCTCAAGGCTAGAAGACCTCCTCATAGGCCACAGCAGCAGTTACAACAGTAGCAGCAGCAGCAACCACAACAACAACAACAGCCTCAGCAGGCCCCACAACAACAGCCCGACATGGGCATAATCCAGAATCCATTGCCGGAGCACCAACAACCCAATCATCAGGTTAACCCCATCTCCTCCTTCCCGGAAGTCAGGAGAGAGCAGGTGTGGCACCAGGAAAGTACCTCCATTCTTTCTACCGCCAATCCTATCATCACGCAACACCCTTGCCTTGCCCGAGTAGCACCTCTCTCTCATCAACCCACGTCAGTATCGCCTTCACCATTTCCACTACCATTACGCCCTCTCATCCGTACCCCGATCCCCTATCAACCGACACTCTCCACTACACCTTCACACCCTCTCATCTTCTCCCACTCCCCCACTTTACCATCCACCTCTACCACATTTACCCCTACGCCTTCTAAACCCCTTATCATCCGTCAACCATACATAACCCCGTCTTTCTCCACCGTATCACCACTAATGCCTTCAAAACCACTCATTACCCATCACCCATCTCAAAATCATTGCCCGCTTCAAGCCCTACCCACTTCTACTTCATCTCCACCTCCACCTTCCAGACCCCTTATCCTTCATAATCCGCGCGATATCCCCTCTACCTCCACCGTGCCTCCACCTAACAAACCCCTCATCAGAATCCCTGCTCCCGTCATCACCCCTGCTTCATCAACCATTCCTCCACCACTACCCCTCAAATCCCTGTTAAAACCCACTGCTACCCCCACAGAGGTACAAAAGCCGCAGGCAATGGTGCTCCGGAGTGGAAGGATTTTCCACAGGGTTTTCCCCCACAACAGTCAGAATCCTGAGCAATCTCAGCCAGAGAAGGATGATGAAGAACAACCAGAAAGAGCTATCCCTGGAACACAGTATGATCTATTGAGACACTTGGACAAGACGCCTGCTCGGATCTCCATCCTGGAGCTACTTCAAAGATCCACATCCCACCAGGCAGCCTTAATGGAGTACCTTCAAAGGGTCATGGTGAATGAGGACCTCCCTGTAGAAAAGATCTCTACCGTCCTGACCCCAACAGACACACAACCGGCCATCATGTTCCACAACTACGAGCTCGCTCCCAAGGAAGCTCGGAAATATGCATTGTGCATTTCAATAAAAATTAATGGGGTATCCATAAACCCGTGTCTTGTGGACACGGGTGCGTCCATAAATGTGATCTCCATGAGCACTCTTCAGTTGTGTGAGATCGACGAGGAACAAATAAGACCTTCCTCGATCACGGTCACGGCTTATGACAATAGCAAAAGGCCACCGCAGGGGATGATTATTCTGAAGGCTGAACTAGGCCCCATGTCAATTCCCACGGAATTCCATGTCCTCGACATGGACCCCACATTCAAGGCTATACTGGGTCGCCCTTACATCGAAGCCATGGACGCTGTGCCTTCCACCAACCATCAGTGCCTGAAGTTTCCTTACAATGGGAGAATTATTAAAGTGGTCAGTACACCTGTCCTTCACACAGTGGATGCTATCAACACCTCTCTGCCCTCTGTTTGGTCGTCTCATCGGCCCATATTATCACTGCTGGACGTGCGTGATCTATCTCACATTCAACTAGCACTAAAGGAGCCGGTCAGGACAACCGCAACATCATATCTCCCTTTTCACTCCAAAGGGTGGGAGATTATGAGGAACATCGGCTACCAACAGGGTAAAGGTCAGGGCGCACAGTTACAGGGTAGGCTCAAACCGCCAAAGGAAATTAGGCCGAACCGCAGGTCTGGCCTAGGCTTCAAAGGACCGTTCAAGGTGGATTGGAAGCCCCTCACATGGACTCTATTAAACCACTTCAACAGAGGGCCCGTTGTTCAGATGGGAGATTACCCACGAGAAGCATATGGGGGATCACATGCTGTATATTTGGCTGAAAAATATCCGAGGATCACCAAAAGAGGTAAGATCAAAGATCTGGAATGCGAGTGGGACAAATGGTTCGACATACGGGACATTTCTGTTGCACTGGAAAGGATGTTCTCGTCTCCGCAGCTTGAAGGACCACCATTGATCTCCGGAATACCAGAGAATATTACCACTCTTGCCAAGGTTCTAAACTATCCTCGTCCTCGCCAGAAGGACCCTGTCATCGACGGATCTTCGTCCGTCCTCAACATTGCCGTCGACGGCTCATTAGTCGCCATCTTCCCCATCCACTTGTCTCAGCCTTTGCTGATATCTTCTTCCTGGGCCAGACAATTATCTGATGATCTTCCCAGGTCCCCTTCTTTGCTTACATACCTGCGCGGGCTTTTCAACCCGCGCCAGGTCTTCAACCATGATCTGCTCTATGAGCCTCACAATCCTCTAGCCATAACCACTTTTCTCTCTCCTCCAATCTCTTTTCACTGCTTTGTCATTAAAACTGAAAATGAAAAAAAATGTCATTTTTCTAACTCCTCAACAACACATCTTCGTTGAGGAAACCTCTTACATCTCCCACGGGTGCGTCCCGCCCTGTGGACCACCCGTCCAAGGTCCGATGAGCGACCTTTTCTACCCCTCCTCTGAGGGGTCTTCTCCTGTATATTCTACACCATCCTCTTCATCTTCCTCTTCTTCTGTAAATATTGTCAGTCAATCTAGGAATGATAGGCCAAGGGTAGTACCTAGGAAGAAATCCAAGGGTAGGCAGATCCCTCGTCGATTCCTTCTGGATTTAGCTGCCAGATGTCAGGCCCTTCTCGCCATCCCCCAGTTGTTAGAAAACCCCATCCAGCTATCGGAAATAGAATGTGAGGGCGACTGTGCATTTGATGAAGGGTATGGAGTCTACGAGATCACGGATGAAGAATGCCCCACTGAAGATGAGGGTGAAGAATATGAGGATGCGGCGGGCGCATACGCTCGTGGAATGAGGAGATTCGACGAGCCGTCAGCCGCCGTAGAAGAATCCACCAAAGAAGTCAACTTGGGAACTGAGGAAGACCCTAGGATCATCCTCATAAGTGACAACCTACCACCCTCTGAAGAAGAGGCATTAATTGAGGTTCTCAAGGAATATAAGGACACGTTTGCATGGAGTTATGAGGATATGCCGGGTCTGGATTCAACCCTGGTCGAACACCGTTTAACCTTAAAACCAGGGTCCGTCTCGGTAAAACAAAGGTTTAGGCGTTTTCACCCTCAAATGGCTTTGAAAATAAAAGAAGAGGTCGATAAGCTGCACAAAGCCAGGTTTATTAGAGTCGTCCTTTATCCTCAATGGGTGGCGAACATTGTCCCGGTCATGAAGAAAGATGGGAAAGTCAGGATTTGCATCGACTTCCGGGACCTTAACCGCGCGTGTCCAAAGGATGATTTTCCCTTGCCTCACATTGATGTGTTGATTGATAACACGGTAGGCTACGAAACCCTCTCATCATGGATGGATTTTCAGGATACAATCAAATTCGTTTGGCAGAAGAGGATCAGGAAAAGACGTCATTCACTACCCCTTGGGGAACATATTGTTACGTGGTCATGCCGTTCGGATTAAAGAATGCTGGAGCTACTTACCAGAGAGCAATGATGGCCATATTTCATGACATGATGCACATATATCTGGAAGTGTATGTGGATGACTTATTGGTGAAATCAAGGACCAGGATGGAACATCCAGAAGTTTTGGCTAAGGTCTTGCAGAGGTCAAGGGAGTTCCAATTGAAAATGAACCCGAAAAAGTGTGTGTTTGGTGTGTCGTCGGGTAAATTGCTGGGGTTCATTGTGAGTAAAAGAGGGATCGAGATAGATCCCGACAAAGCTAAGGCCATCAGGGATATGCCGCCTCCCAAGAATTTGAGGGAAGTCCGAGGTTTAATCGGGAGGTTGCAGTTTATTCGTCGGTTTGTGTCCCAACATTCACAAAGGTGTAGACCTCTCTACGAGTTGACCAAGCCAGGAGTAGAATTCCACTAGAATTCTAAATGTCAGAAAGCTTTTGAAGGGTTGAAGGAATATCTGGCTAGTCCACCCGTTCTCATTCCACCCAAACTAGAAAAACCTCTGATCCTTTACGTCTCAGTCTTGGATGACTCCGTGGGAGCCGTCCTCGCACAAGCTGATGAAGAAGGCAAGGAACGGGCAACCTATTACTTGTCCAAACTTCTCAATCCCTGTGAGCAGAAGTACACCGTCATGGAGAAAACCTGTGCTACCCTCGTTTGGGTAGTGCAGAAATTGAAGCACTACTTCTTGGCTCATGAGGTCCACTTGATTGCTCGAATGAATCCTATCAAATTCCTTCTAGAGAAATCCGTCCTTACGGATAGGCTAGCACGCTGGCAAAGTTTTCTCTCTCAGTTCGACTTCACCTACATCCAGCAAAAGGCGATTAAAGGCTATGCCATAGCCGAGCATCTCGCTCACCATCCTCTTCCCAAGTTCGATCCCGTCCAATCAGAATTTCCAGATGAGGAACTAATGTCCGTCAACCAATCAGATGAGCCAATGTGGACGTTATATTTTGATGGAGCCCTGAATTCTCAAGGGAGAGGAATCGGCGTCGCCCTCCTGTCGCCTGAAGGCCTCACATTCCCATTGGCATACCAGCTCAAATTTCTAGTTACCAACAATATAGCCGAATATGAAGCTCTTCTAGCTGGCCTAGAACTCGCTCATTCTTTTCGTATCACTGAGTTGCGAGTCGTAGGTGATAGTCAACTCATCCTTCGCCAGGTGCTCACTAAATATCGCACTCGCGATCCCAAACTCAAGCCATACCAAGAACTCACTGCTGCCTTTGCCAAACTGTTTGCCAAACTGATCTTTGTTCATGTCCCTCGTCATCAGAATATTCTCGCCGATGCCCTCGCCTCTTTGGCATCATCCATAAGGTTCCCTCTAGGAAGATGGTTTAAGTCCATTTCCATCTACAAACTTCACGCCCCTGCAATCGATGATGCTTCCTACGTAAATATCAAAGACATGATAGCAAGAAAGATCCTGCAGGAAGATATCCTTGAGAAGAGGGAGATCATGTTGGCAGAGGCCGAAGAAGAATTGGCTGATGAAGAGAAACCATGGTTCTATGAAATCGTCAAATACTGTCAAGATCAGTCTTATCCTGAAGGGGCCACCACAGAGGACAAGAAAGCCATAAGAAGGGTGGCTCAGAAATATAATTTGGTTGGAGGTCTACTCTATAGGAGGAGCCTTACTGGTATTCTGTTAAGATGTCTTGGTGACGATGAGGTTTGGAAATGTGTAGAGGAGACGCACTCGGGTGTGTGCGGTGGCCACGTGAATAGTCAGATGCTCGCCAAGAAGATCATTTGGCAAGGCTTTTATTGGCCCACTATGGAAGAGGATTGTGCTGTCTATGTCTGTAGGTGTGTCAAGTGTTAACTTCACGCCGATAAAATCCATTCACCATCTTCCTCACTTCATCCAATATCCTCCCCATGGCCTTTCTCCATGTGGGCATTCGACATCATTGGTCCCCTAGGTGATCCCAATTCCCTCACCAAGCAGAAATCTTTCATCCTTACTGCAACGGAATACTTCACCAAATGGGCCGAAGCCGAAGCTTACGCGGAAATCAAGGCGTCAACAGTCTGCAAATTCATCATGAAAAACATCCTCGCCAGATTCGGCGTCCCAAGCACAATCGTCACCGACAATGGGCCACAGTTCATTTCTCAGGACCTATAGGACCTCTGCAAACGGTACGCAATTGCATTGCATCATTCATCGCCTTATTACCCACAAGGTAACGGCCAAGCGGAGGCCACCAATAAAACATTGCTCAAAATCATCAAAAAAACCTGCGAGTCTAGTAAGTTTTCAGACTGGCCAGAAAAACTTATCGAAGCCCTATGGGCCTATCGCACTTCAATCCGTACCCCCACCGGGCAGACTCCATTTGCCCTTACTTATAGTAGGAAGCGGTAGTCCCGTACGAGACTCTGATCCCTTCTCTCAGGGTACAATTGGACGAGGAATTTCCCCTCGACGATCGTCGTAATTCACTCCTCGCCCAGTTGGAACTCTTGGATGAGAAGCGCCTGGCCGCTGCCGAACACGCGCGTGTGTATCAAAATAGACTCGCTCGCTTTTACCAAAAGAAAGTCATTGAGAGAAAATTCAAAGTCGGTGAGATGGTCGTAAAAAGAATTTTTGTCAAACCTGGAGGGCCACGTTCTAAGCTCCAACCCAATTGGGAAGGACCTTTTGTAATTCAAGCCGTGTACCCTAGCAATGCCTACAAGCTAATCAACGTCGAAGGGGCCGAGTTATCCCACCCTTGGAATGGGCTTTATCTTAAGAAATACTACCCTTAGCACAAAATAAAACAAAAAAATGATGAAAAGATAAAAAACATCAAAAACAAAGAAATACCGAAAACCACTAAAAATACGAAAAATTCAAAATGCCGATGCCTGGCAGTCACCATGTAGTTAAGTCCCTGCATCTAACCTTCATGTTAGGATAGGGCCCACTAAGGCTTGGTAGGCACCGGGTCTTGGTTTGCTAGAACCGTGGAGATCCCTGTCCGGCCACGTCAGCCTATGCTCGCTCGAAGGAAGCTAACATCTGCTCACTTATGTATTTTATTCAAAAAAGTCGGTAGCATCACCTACGGTGGGGCCCCACCCAAAAGATCTCCGGAAGCTATAATCTTTATTCTTTTCTCTTCGACCAAGTGAGACAGTCGGCGCCCTTAAAACGCTGAGCATGAGAAACCGAAACTCAGACCCCAAAGGTAAGAGTAGGATCCATTTCCTCGAGCATCTCAGAGCACGAGAAGAGAGCAGTGTCCCCGCAGGCATACAAAAAGGGAGCCCACAAACGTCAAATGACTGTATCTCCCTCACAAAAAGAAATACAAAATCAAAATCAAGAGAAAAGCCTGGTCGTGACCGTGCCTGTTGCGATAAACGGAACCCCTCAAAGCAAAAGTCTGAATCCACAAAAGGGGCCGTGGAATGTAAATACTCGAGATTTGGTCCGAAGTTGTCTGAAAGGAAAGAATTAATGGGCCCTTATTCGCTCGCCGGGTTAACGGCTTTGCCGGTCCTCTCAGGAGGTTTATCCCCTACACTCTTCCTTCTCCCTCTAAAGATGAAGGTTCGATGGAGTTTCTGAAGGGTGAAAACTGCCCAGGGTCTGCGACCTTAATATACACATTTGGTTGCCTACTTTGAAAAGAAAAAGCTATCGCTGCGAAGGAGTCTCTGTGTTTCTGGCTGGTCAAGACCCATGTTTACCACCTTGATGTCTTCTTGTTTAACCTCGGGCTTAGGCCAATGCAAGCGTGTCACCTATGGGTGCGACGGCGTCTGATTCCGGGTCAGCGTCGCGTAGTTGGTCGTTAGGGTTCCAGGGTGTTCCATCATATACCATCTAGAGTTATGAGGAAATAGACCCGGGTCGGGCAAATCATTTACCTCAAACACCTTTTGGGTGAATCCCTGTGGTCGGAAGCAACTGGGAGCCTAAGCATGGCATGACAGTATTGTCATCAGGGTAAGTCTTAGCCGGCGGGATCATCATTCGAGGGGTCTAGAGGCCCAAATCAACCTAGATGTGCACTTAGGATACCTGGGAGGTTAGTAAGAAACCCCTTTTCTCACGTAGGTTAGGTGCCATGTGGGTGCTTGCCGGGCGTTAGCAATAAAAAAAATCGAAATGATAAAAATAACAAAAAAGGGAAAAAGAGAAAATGTACACATTTGCGAACAAAAAAATCTTTTTTATGATAAAACAAAAAAATGCCAAATATAAAAAAGAAAATGAATCAATTTTGCATGATTGCATTTGCGTGCAGCATCTCACTTTTAATACCGCTTGCATTCGTGTGCTTGCCTGTCGCATTTATCATCACTGCATCTTTCTCTCGCCTTCCTTAAATAAAGGCTTGGCCCCTTGACCAGTTATCAAGGATAGTCACAGTGACCATTTGCTTATTGAGCAAGGGGCCAAGTCAGAACAGAAATTCTGATTTGTTTGTTTCAGTGATGTGTGCAGGGATTCAGGCAACAAAAGTAAAGGTGAAAAACAAACAAACCGAACCTTGTATTTTATTCCAAAAAAACCAAAAAAATACATCAAGTTCCGCCCTCTCTCTCTGCATTACTCGTCCCACTACTCTCCGGGCAAAACGCTCTCAAAGGCGCTACCCAACTACGAAAAGCGGTACTCCTACCGCTCTGTACTCCCCTTCCTATTCCCACACCCCGTCATTGATCCACAGAAGCAGTAGAGAAGCTACCAACACGAAAGCCACGCTCTCGTGCTCTTCGGTAGCGCTCCTAACCATCTCTCAGCCACTGTTCAGTAAGACCAAGGCTGATTCGGAGTTCGAATAGTTGGGCCTACATGGCCCTTCGTTCCTCCCTTTCAGTCAATCTGTTGGCTCTTTCTCTCTCTGCGTCTCTTTCTTTCTCTGCACGTTCTCTCTCGCGGTCTTCCCTCTCCAACTGTAGAGTGATCCTCAGTTCCACGGCATCCCTGGAGGAGTCGTCATCAGGATGACGCCGCAGTTCCCTCTCCAGTTCTGCTATCCTAGCCTCCTTCTGCGCAGCTTGGGCAAGCGCTTCTTCCGTCTCCTTTTCCTGTCGAGTGTACCATCTCAGATACGCGATAAGGCGTAAGCAAAGAGAACTCAACACTGAAACTTTTACCTGTATGCAGAGCATCCCTTCTGCCTCCGCAGCACGCTGCGTGGCGTGAGCAAGTTGCTCATGAAGCAAGTCAAGTTCTGAGGTGGGAATCCACAAGCTGGAAGAGGCACCACCTACTCCCATCGCTGGGGAGGCCGCGCCAATCTGGGCATGCTACGACCGCGTGAATTAGCAGCCAACATCTAGAATCTGGGGTTTTAATTAGGAACACACTGTACACCTACCAAGGCACTCGTAGCCCCGTGGACATCGCCCAATTGTTGCTCCATCTCTGCCAAGCGAGTTCGTAAATTCGCTATCATGGCATCCCGGACATCCTGCAGCCATACGAGTCAGCATTTTCACCAGAAAACCAAAAAAAAGGAGAAAGAAGAAAAGAGAAAAAGGGGAAACCTACCTTTACAAGTCCCCGGGGTTGGAGCCGCTCTGCGTACTTTGTCCTATATAGACGCAAGTAGTCCTCGCTATCCCGCGCATGCGATTCTACAATCGTGCCACCCCATTGCCAGTCTTCATACTGATCAGGGAACCGCACGCGCCAGTCAATGCAGGTCGCCGATCCCCGCGTCTTTCTCCCGACACGAGGTGGCGCAGCTGAATCCACCCATTCTTGAGCCAGTCCTAAAGTCCTCATAACTAATCGTAGCCGAAGCGGCTCGATTTCATTCAGGCAGTGCATCCACAGTTCCCGTCCGAACCGGGCACGACTTGCTAGAACCCACGGCTGGTCGGCATCGACCATGTCTGAGTAGGGTCTCCAGTTTACCATCGCTGCAGGGAACTCCTGTAGCTCCCGCCTTAGCACCATCAGTTGGTAGGTTAGGGGTGCCGCACTCATGATGGGTTCCCACCGCCTGGCTAGCGACACCATCGCGGGTCGCCAATGCCGAGCTCTCCCCATAGGGAGGTAATAATAGCTCCACAGCTGCTCGGCACAGGTCATCAGTACCTTGCAAAAACATAAAAAAAATATAAAACAAGCAAAATCAAAAATACCTGGATAAATGGTGTGAAACCACTCACAGTCATCTCACGGTCTGCTTCTTAGAACTGGCCTGCAAACAAGTGTGCCAGCATGGCGGCTCCCCAGGCATAGTACCCTACTCTTTCAAGGTCTAATAGTAGCTCCAGGAAGCGACATTGGATACCGTCCCCTTTCGAGCTCAGTACCAATCTCCCCAAAAGGAAGAGGAGAAATCTCCTCAAATCTATGTTGCATCTTTCCCAGTTGCCGAAGTCTGTGCAGTACACGGCACGGCATCCTATATCCATCCTTTCCATGAACTCTTCTGAGGATTCATCGTCCCGACGACGAGTGTCGGTGAGCCCTAATGCATCCATGAGGGACGCCCTAGCTACCGACCTATTTTTCCGACCATCTAGGTCCAAACCCAGTAGCTTCCGAGCACCTTCTCGGTAATCCGCATAAGTGACTCCGGTCACTGCCTCGCCATCCACCTTGAGGCTCGTAATTTGGACCACATCTTCTAGGCTGGGCACCATGTGCCCCCAGGGCATCAGGAATGCCCGACTCACTGGGTCCCATCTCTCACACAAGGCTTGGATCAGGACCAGGTCGAGCTGGATCGGCTCGATCCGAAGAAAGGTGCCAAAACCCATCACGTCTAGCCTGGCCTTCTGAAAATCTGGGAGACCTCGGTATGCTGCCACTACCAACTCCCATGAGATCTGTAATTTCATCACACTCTACGCATGCAGGGAATGGAGAGGAGGTTTGGTCAGAAAGAAAGGAAGAAAAAAGAATGGAAAAAAGGGCAGGAAAACTTGGCTTACGAGTTGTGATTGGGCCCTTTCGCTGAAGTGCCCTTCGAGGTCCGAAAGCCTCCTGGAACTACTACCACTGGACCTGCTTCTCTTCGAGGAGTGGGAAGATTCGCCCTCCATCTAACTCTCAGAATTTTGAACTCCTCCTCTCCCGTGAGAACTTGTGCTCCTCGAGTTAGCTCTCGATATACCTGGGAGGATAAAAGGGACAAGAATTTATAGAAATGGAAGGAGTGCGGGCCAAGATTGCCTCCATCACCTTTTAATGATATCCCTCGCGATGAGGCACCTACCATGCAGTCCCGTGTGTCACTTCACCGCTCGCACAGGGTGATTGATTGGACGAAGAATATGACAACTAGCCCCCTATGTTGTCTAGGAATACCCTATCATGTTTTGGAGGACGTCCGTAAAACTTGACACAACATCCGGGAAAAGGGACTAGGGCCATCATTATTGACTTCGACGGCAGATTCCCGTGGAAAATGGTCACAACAAGACGCGATTCTTCGCTTGGGGTGGAGTCTCGGCGGACCCATCACATGGGAACAGTGCAAAGGAGAAGAAGTGTAGGGAAGAAGGAACGCACAAGAGAACAAACAAGCAGCAGAAAATCAAATCACTCCATTCATAATTCTACATTAGCTGTCATAAACACTACAATCATAGAGATGAGGCGGGTCCACTGGCTCGCCAACTTGTGCCATTATTTTCATGCTCATCCCTCTAGGCGTCCCACTCCTCTCCCCTGAGGTGAGGATCCCTCAGAAGCCTCCTGGATCCCCGTGCAGTAGCACCCGCCTCGCCTCGTGGCACCGGCTCCACAGTAATGACTCGCTGCTCCTCCCCTGGCGTGGCGAAGAAGCCACTAGCAGCAAAGCGGCTGGACTGGCGGAGTCGCTCCCCGAACTCTCGCGCTCTCTCGTAGCGCGTCTCCATCCCTCCTAGCCTCTGCACGACAGCTTGAAGGCCTAGCTGGAGCTCCCTCACTTGGGCCTCCAAGGCCCTCCTCTCGGTCTGATCCCACTGTCGCTCGGACCTTCTCTCGGCTTTCTCTCTCTCTGCCTCTCTCCTCATCATTTGCAGAAGAACCCTTAACTCCAGGATGTCTGGAGAAGGCCTCTCCTCACCGCGATGTCGCAGCTCTGCTACAGTCGCCACCCAGGCATCACGCTCCTCTTCCGCCCGGGCAGCCCGAGCCACTGCACCAGCAAGTTGCTCCCAAAGAGAGGCAATCTCGAGAAAAGGGGCCGAGGAACTGGAAGATGCGCCGCCAGTCACTCCCACCATCGCTGTCTGCTGGGCACGCTGGAATGAACAAACAACAGCCGTTAGCTAAGCTCCACATTTAAAAATAGAAAATGCAGCACTTAGCTTACCAAGAGCGACAGTTCCTGTTGAGTGGCGGCCAGCTGCCGCCTGACCTCGGCTAATTGGGCACGTGACCCGTCGACGTCGCGCTTATCCCCAGCTTGGGGAAGCCCCGCATAACTCTCTCTCTGCCGCCGCAGGAAGTCGACACTATCCTGCACCAGTACGCTCCCTTGCTACCCAGGGAAACGTATGTGCCAATCTTCAAGCTTCGCCTTGCCGCGACTCTCCTTCCTAATGTGGCTCAGCTCGTCTGCACTTGCCCACTCATCGGCCAGGCCCAGGGTCCTCGCCATGTCCTGCACCAAGAAAGAAGGGCCTTGCATCATAACAAAGAACGCGTCCCCTGTCTAGGACGCGTCCATCACTTGAGTGCAACACTCGCCGAACCCTTTTCCCCCTCGCGCGGCTCACTTCAAAACTCAAAGTGGATCAAAAGAGGAAGAGATCGGAGGACCTACCAGACCGTGTTCACCTCCCTCCGCCACATCGGGCCCCTCGGGTCCCTCGGGGCCCCAAAGCGGCCCTTCCTCCTCCATAGACGCCGTTTCGTGCTCTGGCGCGTCCCTCCTTGGGCGAGGGGTCCCGCGTCCCTCTCCACCTTCGCTGTGGTCCAGACCTCCGAGCTCTATCGATCGAGGGGAAGAAGACAAAGACGGGCGAGCGAGTTTCGGTGGAAGGCGGGCTCGTTTACGGGTAAGGCACGGGAGAAGAAAGGCCACCCGTCGCTTTAAGTTTGAATTCGAGGATTAAGACGCGTCCTCGCGCCTGGACGCGCCTAAAAAAAAGGGGGGGGGGAGAAAGGAAATAGAATCCTTCCGTGCAAAGCATAGTTCCCCGCTGTTCAGGGCAAGGTCTCGTGGAGCGTGCCTCGAAGGACAACTCAGTGTAAAGAAGAAAGTGTGGGAGAGAGAAAACTACACACAACACAAGAAAGCCATTTTTATTTCATATAATAGCCGAAAGTACATCATGCAGTAAGGAGGGTGGAGTGTACAAGCAACTCTCTAACTCTCACCATCACCCTCCTGGTCATCTCTCTCCTCCCTCCTCTGACGGGGATCCCTAGGGGGCCTCTGTGACCTCTGCGAACCCTAAGAAGCCGTGCTCGCCTCTCCAGGGGGCACCATGCCGGCCTCCAAGGTGCGGCGACGCTCCTCGGCTGAAGAAACTAGAAAGCTGCCCACAGAAAAGGAACCGGACTGACGAAGTCGCGCCCCGCGCTCCTTCGCCCTCTGATACCGCTCCTCACTCTCCCGAAGTCTCCCCTCCGCCGTGCCAAGACTCAGCCAGAGCTCCGACACCAGGGCCACCAGAGCTCTCCTCTCGTCCCAATCTCGATATCGCTTTGCCATCCTGTACTCCCTCTCTTTCTCTATGGTCTCCCTATCCCTCTCCCTCTCTCTCTCTAGAGTCTCCCTATCCCTCTCCCTCTCTCCCTCTTGGGTCTCCCTATCCCTCTCCCTCTCTCTCTCCACGCTCTCCCTATCCCTCTCTCTCTCCTCTCTCTCCCTCATCGCCTCTTTCCTCGACAGCTCGAGGGTGATCCGCAGATCCACTACGTAGCGAGGAAGCTCCTCAGCCTCACGTCGCCGCTCCTCCTCTAGCTCCGCAATCCGGGCGTCACGCTCTGCCACCCAGGCATCGCGCTCCTGCTCAGCATGAACAGCACGGGCCAGGGCCTCCCGAATCTCGGCCACCTGTCAAAGCATGCATGCACCGTAAGAGAACAGTGATAGAAGGAGAGCAGCCAGAAGGAGAGTCGAGATCAGGCAAACACTCACTCGAGCCTCGCGGTCACGCTCGGCCTCCTCAGCCCGAGCCACCTCATACGCCAGCTGCTCCTAGAGGGCAGAAACCTCCGGAGGAGGGCCCCGCGAACTGGAACCCGCTCCACCAGCCATCCCGACTGCCGCTGTCTGGTGGGCCCGCTGAAACACGGGGCAAACGTCGGTCAAAGGCTAAGCATCAAAAATCCAGGTCACAAAAAAAATGCATTGTATAGACTCACCAGGATCTCCAACTCCTGTCGGATAGCCACTAACTGCCGCCTGGCGTCTGCCAGCTGGGCCCGCAGATTAGCAATCATGTTGTCACGAGCATCCTGCATTGCACATAAGTCGGTGCCACATGCATATACATATAGAAGGGTGAAGCATTTTAATTTCACTTACCCCTGCCATACCACCAAGGAAGAGGCGGTCCCCGTACGTAGCCCGGTACCGTCTCAGGTAATCAGTACTGTCCTGTACATGGGACACCACTGGGACCCCTCCCTGCTGCCAGTCCTGGTACTGTGCCAGGAAGCGCGTACGCCAGTCCACGATCTTCTCCTTCCCCTTGGTCTTCCGCCCAATGCGGACCGGCTCATCTACATCGACCCACTCCTGGGCCAGCCCCAATGTCCTCATAACCAGTCTGAGCCGCAGCGGCTCGATCTCGTTCAGGCAATGGACCCACACGTCCCGCCCGAAACGAGGAAGACTTGCTACGACCCAAGGCTGACCAGCGTCACCCATGCCCAGGTAGGGCCTCCACACCACCTGCATCACCATACATACATCATATTAGTTGCCATTTAGTCACATAAGAAAACACAAAAAATCATACACATCATACCATGGCCTCAGGATACTCGCTCAGCTCCCGACGAAGCGACGCCAGCTAGTAGCCGTGGGGTGCTGCAACCACGACCGGCCTCCACCGCCGCGCCAGAGGCACGGCCCTCCTGTTCCCATGCCTAGCCCTCCCCATCGGGAAATAGTAATAGCTCCACACCTGCATCCATCATACATCATTGGTACAATAATTGCATATTTAACTGTGGGAATGCATAAATGAAATGTTTACCTGGAGAAAAGGTGCGAAGCCACTGACTGTCGTCTCCTTCTCCGAAGTCTGGGAGAGATCAGCAATCAAATGGGCAAGCAGAGCCGCTCCCCACGCGTAGTGTCCCACTCTGTCCAGATCCTCCAAGATCCCGAGGAAACGGCAGTGGATGCCATCCCCCTTCGTCCCCAGCAGAAGGTGGCCCAAGAAGAAGAAAAGAAACCTCCGGAGGTCTAGATCCACCAGCTCCCGCTCGCTCGGGTCCTGGGTGAAAGCTGCACGAGCGTCTCCCTCCAGTCGTGCCAGAAACTCCGCTCCAGTCTCGCTAACCCGCTGGCGCGGGTCGACGAATCCGAGCGCCTCTATGATCTCCACTCGGCCAACTACCCTGCTGTCCCTGTCAGTCACGCTCGTCTCTAACCACAACAGGTCCATGACACTCTCTCGGTAGTCGGGGTAGGTGACCCCGCTCACTACCTCTCCGTCAACCCGTAGCCCGGTGATCCGAGCCACGTCCTCGAGTGTCGGCACCATGTGCCCCCAGGGCATCAGAAACGCCCGGCTGGGTGCGTGCCACCGCTCCCTCAATGCCTGGATAAGAGGAAGGTCGAGCCGAAAGGGCTCGATCCTAAGGAAAGCTCCAAAGCCCATGGCGTCTACACGCGCCCTCTGAAAGTCTGGCAGCCCACGGTATGCCGCCACCACTAGGGACCAGCCGATCCGGCCCTTCATCACGCCCTGCACACCACAAAACCAACAAAGAACACATCAGCATCATGAACAGTAATAAACAAAAACACTGTATATACTACTTATTTATTTTATTTTATTTTCAAAAAAATATATGTTTTTTTTGGAGGCGTCCAACACCTTGGACGCCTCCTTTACATTTTATTTATTCTTTTTTTAGAAAAAACCCAAAAACCAAAACAAAAATAAATAAAAAATATATATTATCATGGAGGCGTCCCAGGCCCTGGACGCCTCCTTATTTTTAATTCTATTTTTATTATTTACGTAAATAAATAAATAAAAAAAAGAAAAAAGAAAATGTGGAGGCGTCCAGGCCCCTGGACGCCTCCTTCCCTCACTCACAGGCCCTCACCACACGGCCTCTCGTTCGCCTATCCAGCCTATTAAACCAACAGATTGAAGTTCCGAAGGGCTTACCGGGTCGTGATCATCCTCTCCCGCGTCGCCAGCGCCTACTGCAGCCTCTACGGCCAAAGGAGGAGCCTCCTCCTCCACGGCAATCTCCTCCGCCGCAGCAGCCTCCTCGGCATCATCCCTCAGCCTCCTCGGACGACGAGCCCGTCGTTTCCGCTTCTCTCCACCCTGGCTCGATCCTCCTTGCTCCATTGGGACTAAGAATGGGTCGTCTGGAATGACTGCATCGTCAGAATGAACAGTACAAGTGAGCAGGGGGTGAGGCCCCCCCATATATATAGAATCACCTTTCTTTGGGGCGTCCAGGCGCCTGGACGCCCCCACCTTTTGTATTTTTTTCAAAATTCAAAAATTAGGGGCGTCCAGGCGCCTGGACGCCCCCAAAATAAAAATTTCAAAAAAAATAAAAATAAAAACTTAGGGGCGTCTAGGACCCTGGACGCCCCCATAATAAAAATTTCAAAAAAAAATAATAAAAGAGAAATAAGATAAGAGTATGTATATAATCCAAACAAAAGCACCAAATAAAAACACAAAGAAAAATAAAAATCACCAAAAAAAATAATAATTAAGGGGACAAGGGTCCAAAACATCCAAATGCCAGATTTTATTCCATCAGAAAAGCAGAATGAGCTACATCAGGGGCTTAGGCGCCTTAGGCCTTAACTTCCCCATTTCGGTTACATAAGCCCTCCACAGCTCGCACTCTTCCCCCACGTGCGCTAAGGCCTTTCCCGCAACACTTGTCTTCCAGGGTGCTTTGACGGCCTTCGCTTCCTTCGCGTCCGCTTCCGTGCCCAACTCCCTCTTCTTCAAAGGGACGATACCAGTCGGTAGTGGGAACGAATGGCGTGGGATGCCGATCTGGAGACAACACCGATGCGCATTATAAAGGACGAACTCGGTCGCGCCAATCAGTTGAAGATCAACTTCGGGGGAAGGCCTCATGAGGAGATCAAGCGAAATCAAACATGCCGGTGCGCAAGTAAAGAAGCCTTGTGTCACGGTGCGGAAGTGAGACTGCCAGTCTTCACATTTCTTCAGCCACGGAACGCGGTTCACTACAGTACCACCGAACCCTAACATGTCGGCTATGTGATGAAGAGGGCTTTGTTGGAAGAGCTTCGAAGCGGTTGGCATTCCCTCACGGTGATCAAACTTGAAATGCAAATCCAGCCAGCAACTCAAGACAAGTGCGCAACCAAAAGGAGGCTTACCCATGCTCGAGGCAGTAAGGCCACTATACAGGTAGGCGAGGACAGCGGGTTCCACCCTCTTTCCACGCCAGATCCCACAGATAGCACTCAGTTGGTCTTCCTCCACCATGTTGTCGGTATAAGGAAACAAGAGAGCACCCGCCAGACAAATGGTGAACCCCTTCATGATTCCCTCCAAATAGTCATCGTCTGGTGACCCTCACAGGGCGTCCATGACCCACTCCGCAAGCTTTTGGAGATCGATCCCCTTTTGAGTACGGACCTTTCTGGCTGCGTCGGGTGGCATGAAGCTTCCAAGGACGCTTTCGGAAGTCCCCCGTGTCAGCATCCGCATAGCCTTCACCTTTCCGTCACTCTTGAATTTCTTCAATCCGAGCAGAGGTTCCACCTCCTCGAGGAGGATGGTCACCTCGAAGGTCGGGAAGATAAAAGTGTGGGTTTGGGGATGCCAGATCTCCACTAGTGCGTCCATAGCCGCCCAATCCATACGAATCTTCTCATAGTGTTTGGCGTGAATAAGGAGCCCCTGCAGATGCCACTTCGAGAGTATGACCCTCATGACGATGGAGATGTTGGAAGTTAGCTTTGAAAGCCATGGCAGTTTGGAAAACTTCCTCGGGCCTGGGAAGAGTGGATATGGCTGGAAGAGAAAGGAAAGAAGAAGAAATGAAGGAAGTAAGAAGAAGGTTCACGTGGAGAAATTTGAAAAGAATCAGCTTACCATATGCGACATGATCGTCCCACTCAAATGACCCTCGAGGTCGGAGAGTCGCCTGATCTCGCTGATAGGCCTGCTCCTCTTCATAACGCGGGAAGACTCTCCTTCCATCCTGAAATCTCTAGATTCTCCTCTCTTTCCTCTCCTGAGCTTCTGAAACCCACCTTGATGCTTTGGAATGAACTAGCCTAAGGGGAGTTCTTATAGGAAGGGTAGGGCGCTACATGACGGAACATGTCACATCAGTGGTCAGTGTCAGGATTTTGGCTAGATCTCCTTTCCATTGTGGTGCGATTCTGTTATGATTCTGTTACTTTCTGATGTTATTAATCCATGCTGGCCTATGCAGGTTTTACTAACGGACGTCTTTGTCCTATCTCCTGTCCCACCTTTCAATGGTTGGTCCCACCATGTCATGCATCATAGTATATGATACCTACGCTACTAGAACATGTCAAGGACCTTGCGGCCCGAACGAATCTGGGATTTGAGTTCCCCTTCAACAAAAACAGTGATGATCCCGGAAGAATTTAGGTTGTATGGATAGGTCGTTAACTTGTGGTAGCATGGGGACGATGGTTCCATTCAGTGAGTTGGTGCGCAGATAAACGGGCCCCAGCCCAGTATCAGCTCACCGGATCGGTATCCTGACCCGTTCTTAACAAGTTGACAATATTATCCTTGAGTATTTTTCTATTTTAGTTTGTTTTAAATTTTTCTTTAAACCCAGCATGCATTCATATAGGACTTTGATTTATTGCGGAAGATCATTCAAGTGATTCGATTGTGAAAGCCGTTGTGTTTCAATTCTTACAAATAAGAGATATTCCACTCCGAATGAAATAACTGAGTTTCCTTGAAGCGGCCCTACGCTGCTCTTCCAAAGGTGACCCTTGTTTGGACAGACCCTCAGATATTCCTTTGCTTTTTACCTTGCTTGACCCACCTTGGCCGCAGCACTTCCACGTTGGCTGGTAACCGCTCCCCAAAGGTGAAACCTGCAGGTTTATGACCCAGGTACTTCCACACCGAGAAGTTGGTCTCTTTTTGTTTCGTGCCTGAGCGCACATCTCACCCTCCCTTATTTGATCTTCGTCCAAACAAATCGTCAAAATTTGAAAGACCTCCTTCAAGGTCGCCTCATTGAAACTTCAGGAAAGATTCCAAACAGTAGCGTCAAAAGCGTGTCTCATCACACCTTGGCATCAACTTATCAGTCCGCTCCCACTTCATTTCACTCCACTTCGATACCATTCCACTACATGTCGCTCCCTTGCAAAGTAGACGCCAAGGCGGGGCAGCTGTAGACACGCCATTCCTGACGTCTCTTGAGAAAGTCTCATATTACTATACGACGCCCCACGACGGCTTACGCATTTTGAATCGCTCGAGTGCTTCCTTTTCTTGAGTCTTCTTCCGCCCTTCTCAGCATCCGGAATCGTCTCGTCACGGTATTCGGACGGCATCAACACTAGTCGGACGCATCAGAAGTTCCGTACCCGGGAAGGGTGTCTGCCGGGCGGCCGTCAATGCCTGAACTAA
The DNA here is from genome assembly GCA_022559845.1 of Amorphophallus konjac. NCBI lineage: Eukaryota > Viridiplantae > Streptophyta > Magnoliopsida > Alismatales > Araceae > Amorphophallus > Amorphophallus konjac. The sequence goes on along the minus strand of CM040124.1, from coordinate 291,440,458 downwards.
GGACCCGGGTGGGTCTTTTTGGGGGCGTCCAGGCCCCTGGACGCCCCCATTCTTTTAATTTATTTTATTTTTATTTTTCAAGGCCCAAAAATAAATAAAAAATATTATAGTAATGGAGGCCTCCAGGCCCCTGGACGCCTCCATAAAAACAAATATAAAAAAATCAAAATGCCAGTTGGCATAAAAAACAAAACAAAAATAATAAAAAAATATTTTCTTGGAGGCGTCCAGACCCCTGGACGCCTCCATCAACTCCCTCACGGGCGCCGGCCACCGAACGACGGTTTGTCGTGTGTGAAAAAATCTAAATTATGGAGACGTCCAGCCAGCTGGACGCGCCCATTTCTGAATCACGAGGCGCCGCTTACGAAACCACGCGTTGTGCCAAACCGCGTGCGGCCGTCGGCGGGATTCGGTGGACCTGTTGGAGGCGTCCAAGGCCCTGGACGCCTCCATAACAATATTCCAAAAAAATAAATAAAAAAAGAATAAAATATTACTTCGGCCCTGATGGAGGTGTCCAGGGTCCTGGACGCCTCCACTCTCCGGAGCCCTATAAATAGAGGCCCACCCCCTCAGTTCTGGAGGAGCTTCTAAGAGATCCGATAGGCTGCCGGAGCCCAGAGGCTACCGGAGTCATTTCTAACCCATGGGGTCTTTTGTAGGTGGAGGTTCTGCCGGCTTCTCGGGTGCCCACGCTCGCGAGAGGAAGGTCATCTTCATCCACCGCGCTTCCACGTCGTCCCTACGTTGCCGGAGCTCCGCCGGATTTCACCCTCGGCTCATCCAATAAGCTTTTTCTTCCCCTTTTTCTCCATAGTTCTTTACATTCATCATACTGCATCCTCTATCTCCCTACATAAGGGCGCCGTCTCTTGCATACTTCTTACATTTATCATCGCATTTTCCTCCTACTCGAGTCCGAGAGGGGTTTAAAACCACACCAACCAGGTGTGTGTCAGGTCACGATCTCGTTACTTTTATTGCAAGGAATTGTTACTACACTGCCATTTTCTAATTCTCTCGTTTATTGTCTACTATTTTGCAAGGGTAACCAAGGAAAGCCCTCTCCGTCGGCCGACCGAAGGGGGAGGAAGAAGCAACCCGCCATCTCCCGCTCTTGAGGTAGGCGCGATCACTTTCTTTATTTTGGGGTCTTTTGACCCCTGGCGATCACATCTTGTTCTCGAGGCCGCGGCGAGTCACTTCCCAATGGCCGTTTAAATTCCCGTTCTTATATGTTATATTCTTATCTATTCATGTTCTCGAGGCCGCGGCGAGTCACTTCCCCAATGGCCGTTTAAATTCCCGTTCTTATATGTTATATTTTTATCTATTCACGTTCTCGAGGCCGCGGCGAGTCACTTCCCCAATGGCCGTTTAAATTCCCACTCTTATATTCTCTTTATATTCTGCTATATTCTTATCTATTCATATTCTCGAGGCCGTGGCGAGTCACTTCCCCAATGGCCGTTTAAATTCCCGCTCTTTATATTCTCTTTATATTCTGTTATCTTCTTATCTGCTCATATTCTCGAGGCCGCGGCGAGTCACTTCCCCAATGGACGTTTCAATTCTTGCTATTTAATTTCTGCACCATTCCCGTCCCCCCCGAGGTCGTGGCGAGTCACTTCCCGCTATGGCCGTTTAACCCCCATATCTTTCTATATTACATTTGTCCCGCTCGCCCCGCCGGAGCAATCTCCCGTGGTGGCCCCTTCTCTTTTCTCTTATTTCTGTGTTGCAGCAAACGAAAGAGGAGCCCGCGCGCTCCGCGTCTTCTCCGCTCCCCGAACCGCATGACATCGCTCACACTTTCGTCCAGCCAGACAACAAAAGACCCTTTCACCTTTGGCTCGGACCTTCCATCCAACAATAGAATAAAAAGACCCTTTCACCTTTGGATTGGACCTTCCGTCCGACCATAGAATAAAAAGACCCTTTCACCTTTGGCTCGGACCTTCCATCCAACCATAGAACAAAAAGACTCTTTCACCTTTGGCTCGGACTTTCCGTCCGATCATAGAACAAAAAGACCCTTCTACCTCTGGCTCGGACCTTTCGCCTAGCCTGACAATAAAAGACCTTTCTTCTACCTCTGGCTCGGACCTTTCATCTAGCCAGATAACAAAAAGACCCTTTCACCTTTGGCTCGGACCTCCCGTCCGACCATAGAACAAAAAGACCATTTTACTTGTGGCTCAGGCCCCTTCCATCCAGTTAAAGAACAAAAAGAGCCCTTCATCTTCGGCTTGGGCCTCTGGCCCAGTCGGGAATAAAAAGACCCTTTTTACCTTGGCTATGCCCTTCCATCCAGTTAAGAGAACAAAAAGACCCCTTTTATCTCTAGTATCATGACCTTTCGTCTAATGTGGCACATAAACCAACAAAAAATAACTCTCCTTGTATGGCGTCATGACTTTATGTCTAAGCCGTTAAATATCCTTGTCCGGCATCATGGCTTCTCACCTAAGCCGGTAAATATTATATCATGGCCTCATGGCCTTCCACCTAAGTCAAGTTGTACGGTGTCATGACTTTATGTCTAAGCCGCGAAATATCCTTATCCTGCGTCATGGCTTCTCGCCTAAGCCGGTGAATATTATATCTTCACGTCATGGCCCTCTGCCTAAGCCAAGTTGTACGGCGTCATGACTTTATGTCTAAGCCATTATATATCCTTATCTGGCGTCATGGCTTCTCACCTAAGCCAATAAATATTATATCTTGGCATCATGGCCTTCCGCCTAAGCCAAGTTGTACGGCGTCATGACTTTACGTCTAAGCCGTTAAATATCCTTGTCCCGCATCATGGCTTCTCACCTAAGCCGGTAAATATTATATCTTGGCGTCATGGCTTTTCGCCTAAGCCAAGCTGTCCGGCGTCATGGCCTTCCGCCTAAGCTGATAAACATTATTTCTTGGCATCATGGCTTTCCGCCTAAACCAAGCTGCACGGTGTTATGACTTTATGTCTAAGCCGTTAAACATCCTTGTCCGGCGTCATGGCTCCTTCCGCCTAAGCCGGTAAATATCATATCTTGGCATCATGGCTTTCTGCCTAAGCCAAGCTGTCCAGCATCATGGCTTCTTGCCTAAGCTGGTAAATATTATATCTTGGCTTCACGGCTTTCCGCCTAAGCCAAGTTCTACGGTGTCATGACTCTATGTCTAAGCCGTTAAATATCCTTGTCCGGCGTCATGGCTTCTCGCCTAAGCCGGTAAATATTTTACCTTGGCAACATGACGTACTGTCTAGGCCAAGTTGTTTGGCGTCATGGCTCTTTGCCTAAGCTGGTTAACATTCTTCCTTGGCAACACGACATTATGGCTAAGCCAACTTATCCGGCGTCATGGCTCTCTGCCTAAGCCGGTTAATAGTCTACCTTGGCATCACGGCCTTCCGCCTAAGCCAAGTTGTCGGGCGTCATTGCTCTGTGCCTAAGCCGGTAAATCTTTCTCTCTTGGCATCATGACCTTCCATCTAGGACAAGTGGTCCGGCGTCATGGCTCCTTGCCTAAGCCGACGAATGATCTCTCTTGGCGTCATGGCCTTACGTCTAAGCTAAGTCATTCGGCGTCATGACCTTTTGTCTAAGCCGACAGTCATCTTATCATTGGCCCAAAAACTATCATCCAACCCAATGAACAAAAAGACCTTTCTACCTTAGCATTACGGCTTTACATCCAAGCCAAGTCTTTCGATGTCACGACCTTCGAGCGATGCTGACCACCACCTTACTATTGGTTCAGAATCGTAGTCCGAACCAATGAACGAAAAGACCCCTCCCTTGGTTTCACACCAACTCCTGACCCCTCTCGGGATTCACAACAACATGTAACATCCTCTTTCCATTGCCGTGGCATCAGCCACCTACCTCTCAAACTGTCGACCTGCGGGTGCGCCTATTAAGCCCCATATAAAAAAAGAGGAAAAAAGAAAAATAAAAAGATAAAAAAGAGAGTAAACAAAAAAAGAGAGAAAAAAAGAAAAGAAAAAAGAGAAAGTAAAGTAAAAAAAGAAAAGAAAAAAAAGAGCATAACATGGCTTACTTGCTTGCTTGTTTCGCGTGCATGTTTGCCTATAATATAGTATTAATACACTTCTTTCAAATTTCTAAGACTGCATGCTTCCTTGCTAAATAACGCTGCCTGGATTCTGTGTCTATGTGCGCCACGGCACATACTAGGAGATGAAAAGCCAATTCTCGGTGAGTGCATATGGCCAGGGGAAGAGTCGTGGCTATGTTGCTAGCACAACTCCCATGATACACTCTAGACGAAACTCCCACACTTCACACACGATATGAGCAGTGGCCCCTAGTCGTAGGGACGTCATAAATTCTTCCTAACACTTCATGGAAGCTTAGAATCTCTGCACTCGCATGAAGGGTAATCGTGAGGAAAAAGTTGCCTAACCCCTTTAAAAAAATATATATATGAATAAAAGGACGAATCCTATTGGCCGGGAATCCCCATTGAGACACATGAGGAAACTCACATCGAACGGTGGAGTCCATAATAGCACTATGAATAAAAGGATGAATCCTAGTAGCTGGGAATCCCCATTGGGACACATGAGGAGACTCGCACCGAACGGTGAAGTCCATAATAGCACTATGAATAAAAGGATGAATCTTAGTAGCCAGGAATCCCTATTGAGACACATGAGGAGACTCGCGCTGAATGGTGAAGCCCATAATAACACTGCAAATAAAGGGATGAATCTTAGTAGCCGAGAATCTCCATTGAGACACATGAGGAGACTCACGCCGAATGGTAAAATCCCGAATCAAGAATAAACAAGGGGGATGTGCGAAGGTACCAAAGGTCGAGAACCCCAAATGCATGTGTAGGCGATAAAGTAATCCTCTAATATTACTTAGAACGTCTGAATGTCCCTATGTTTAGGGCTCGCTACCCGTATAATTGCACTTTCACTTTATGGAGGAATAGTCTTGGGTGTGGATCGTGTCTTATGCTATGCATATACTCCACGCAGTCTCCTCTTCACGTATGCCCGTCTCCCTTAGTTGTGCTTAGTGAGCCGCACTCCGTCCGTGAATTTTGGGCATTGTCCTTATCCTATCCCTGATAGAGAGGATCTATATATATGCTATGCCTGCGGATGATGAGTGCTTGCGTGTTTGCGTGAGAATAAAAATGATGATGATAGAGAAATAAATGAAATAAAAATGATAATAAAAAAAAATAAATAGAATAAAAATAACGATAAATAAAAAAATGAATGAAAATGATGATAGTAATGAATAAAAAATGAGGATAATATCATAATAATAAATGAAAAAAAAAGATATTTTCAAATGGGCTACACTCGTAGGTCCCGCTCTTTCATCTCCCACTCGCGACACCCGCGGGTGGGGGGCATTTGTTGACACTGAAAATATTTCTAATTTTTCTTGACCTTTATTTTGGTAGGTCATAAACGTTGGCCGAGTGCCCCTACACCCCCAAAATGGGAAGCCGAAGGCTCAATCAGCGGAAAACTCAAGTGATCCGATCAAGACACGTGGAATGCCGAAGTGGTCCGTAAGTGGACGAAGAATTATCCCATGGGGGTGAGAACATCTGGAGTGGTTGCCCAATCAATGAAGATGCTTCCTACAAGCATAAAATAGGCCTGAGGGCATGATTTGAAGTGCCGCAGGTGATTTCAATGAAAAACCTGGGAAATCCGCTCATCACCTACGAAATGCCGGAACGGTCCGTAAGTGGCCAGAAAGTCATCCGATCAGGGCAGAAATGCTTCGAGGGATGGCCCTCCTAATGAAGACACCCCACGTGTCCACAGTGTGGAGTTGGCAGCACGAATCAATGTGCCGAACACCAAATCAGGAGAAAACATGGGTTACCCAATTCGAGTACACATGGCACCGGAAAAGGCCCGTAAGTGACCGAAAGGACACCCAGTCAGGACGAAAATACCTCCAGGGGTAGTCCACTCGATGAGATACCCCGCATATCGGTGAAGTGGAGTTGTTCACACTAACCATTGTGCCGATGGCCGAATCAGGACAAAACTCGAGAAAATCGATACGGGTTCGGCATATGCCCGAGTCACCGGAAACTGCAAATTGGGGCCTGAAAATGAAGAAATATACACTCCAAGTCTACTGCATCAAATCCAAGGTTGCACCGGACGTCAGGCTTCCGACGGGGCCAGTTTCAGGATAAAATGATGAAAATTGTGAAAATGCCATTGGATGATTCGGTGGCACACTTTATTTAAAAGGAAAATGCATTGACAACAAGAGAAAGTGATGGTTCAGTGGCACACTTTGGCAAAATGAATCGATGGAGCACTTTTAAAGTGAAGCTTTTTCTTCAAAGTAAATCGGTGGCATGTTATCTTTGAAATAAATCGGTGGCATGTTGTCTTTAAGGTGAATCGGTGGTGCACGAAGAAGAGGCGGGTCGGTGATTCGGTGGCGCCCTTGGCGCGGTAGGCCGGCAAGTCAGTGACAATGGCACCGACTCCTCTGCTCCCAATTCACCTATAAAGAATGAAGGTTCGCCCTCGATCAAGAGGAAAAGAAAGAAAAAGGGGGAAAAAGAGAAGAAGACACCACGAAGAGAGCCACAGAGAGCACGGAAGCAGTGAGAGCGTCGAGGCAAGGAGAGCTATAGAGAGTCGAGGGAGCAGATTAGAAAAGGGATTCAGAGGTGGGTTCTGCTTCGAGGGAGGCAACACTCCTTTTGTATTTTGATTTTCTCGTGCGAGCCTTGTATTTTATCCTCTCTGTAATCCTTGCTCCACTCCCCCTCTGCTATCAAGGAGAAGAATAAAAGCCTCATTTATTTGCCTATTGAGCGTGCATCATCTGCTTCTCTTCTTCTCTTTGTGTGGTTTCATCGATTCCTATCTGTACCTCTCTGGGTGTGAGGAAGCCCCAGTGGGCTACAGTTGTCCCAAATCCCATGACCACTCGGTAGGGAGGAGAGGCGTGATCGTCCTACGATAATGGCCCGTGGCCGCGCCCGACTGGGCGATTGCAAAGTTTCCCTCCCTGGGGTTTATCCTTACTATCGACCAGTTTATGTGTTTACGTAGATTGATTAAACAATGTGCGTGAGTAGGCTACCGGAAAGATGATCTGGTAAGGGCAATCGTTGAGTGGCCTCTCATTCCCCCGGATGAGTTGTAGGGGCCTCAGGCAATCCTTCTCTTTATCCATTCTGGAATGCTACCCTATCTCCCCCTCAAAGTATTCGATAGAGTGCTTTAGAAAGGTTGTGATTACTTGCTGGATTTCGGTTCTCCCAGTCATCCCTACGCCGAGCACGAGCCCAACCAAATGGGCTAGGACTGCTCGTTCTGGCTTAACGGGGATGCACTGATTATTTGCTCCGATTACCTCATTCGATTGTGCTCTGGTATTAGATAGGGAAGTGCTTCTCAATGGAGTTAGGTTTTGTCCCTGATTGAGACCGCAGATCAATTATCAGGGAGGGGGACAGTTCCCCATCCGTTGATTTCCGTTCTACTACCCTCTGGTCACTCCGGGTTCTAGGGGGTCTATCGTACCATGGTATGTTCCCCTAGAAGTGCATCCCACAAGGTGAAAAACAAATGCCAATCAGATGGCAACATTAGCTCTGTCGCCTCTTGGTTCAACCCCTGAATGGCCAAGGACTCTTAGTAGGCAAGCCCTCAGAGTCCCTTATTAGCTATTTCAGGTCTTGAGATCGCCGCATTTGACCTCTCAACTTTCATGGACTTACACCGACTTCTCCCGTACGTGTGTATGTCCCATTGCTCCCTGAACACTCTGGTGTTGGGTCCCGTGAGGTGTAAACGGATCTAGAAGGGGGGGTTGAATAGATCCTTTCACAAATTTTGGCCTATTTAAAAACTCTTAGCTAGCGGAAGCTTAAACCACTCTTATAAAGTAAATGAATCACTTAGGCACAATGCACAGCAGAATTAAGTAGAGTGGCTCAAATGAAAAGACTTGAATTACAAGCTATGAAACGTTCACACTTCTTTAAGTAAATTACAAAGCATAACACATAGATGAACATGCAATAGCTTGCAACAACCGTGTGCATGTGTGTATGCTATGTTGATCACTCAAAGTGCATATGTGTGTGAGCAATATAACCAAGTGTGGAAGCACACGAACCTGCAAATGGGGTTAAGAAATATAGATCAATAACACACAATAAACAACCCACAACATAGGGATTTTTAAGGTGGTTCAGTTGCAACCCCGCAACCTACGTCCACCCCTCACCAAAATCCGGTGAGGCTTCCTTGCTGACTCACAGCTTGACCCGGGGACACGCCCCAAACCACAGAACAGAGAAAACACTCTTTCTGTCTTCCTACACACAAAGCCGGTAGGGACGGCTACACCGCAGATCGGACAACTCCTGATTGCCTTCCTACTAACCACCGGTAGGGACGTCAACCGCAAATTGGAACACCCTCCAATTGCCTTCCTACTAACCACCTGGTAGGGACGAATCACAACTTCAATGTTTAACAATATTGAAAGTAAAACAGATGTGAAGGAATTAACACAAGAGATTGAGTAAGAAGGAATTGGCCCTTGTATCGATATGCTTTGTTGATCAGCAGCAGGGATCTCTTCTTCTTGCAAATCAATCTTCTTGTAATCACCCTTGAATGGATGATTGTTCTTCACGGAGTACTATTCATGTGAACAGTAACTGTTCTTCCAATCCTCCTCTTTTGATCTTCCTTTTGATCTCTTTGAATGGATGAAGAAGTGAATAGATGCTACCTTGATCCTTGCTTCCTTCTTCACAGATCTTGGAAGATGATCTCTTTGATATGAGCTTGAATACCTTGGATTGGATGAAGATGTTCTTCACAGAGTATTGTTCACGTGAACAGTAACTCCTCCTCTTGCTTTGAACACCCCTTTGAAGCCTCCTTTGATCTTCCCTCTTAGCCTTACTTGCTTCTACTCTTTCTTGCAGGATGCTGGATTGAGATATGAGCTTGAATAACCTTGAGTTGATAGAGACGATATTGGATGTAGATTTGATCTTCTCTTGAATCTCCTTGAGTTGATGAAGAGGTGTATGGATGTAGCTTTGATCACCTTTGCAAGTCTTGAATGCTTCTTGCTTGATTGGAGGTTGCTTGGCTTCAGATCTCACCTTGAATCACCTTGGAGGGATGAAGAACTCCTGCCCGAAACACTGTTCACGGAGGTGCTACAGTACTCTCGAAATGGCCTCCCTTGATTCACTTCATCAACTCCATCAACTAGGGTTTCTAACCCTCTTGTAATGGTTTTATAGACTTTGAATGGTCTATAAACAAGCCCCAGACCAGATCCACAAATCATGAGAAGTTAGGTGAGGTTTGATTAACCAAAACCATGGAAAGGGGCTGGCCACGAGGTGGATTTTGAGGTCAAACATGGTTGGCTCGGGGCTGGCGGTCGACCTACAGCTCTTGGCGGTCGACCTACACTGAGAAACCTGTAAACGGGCAATCCCTGGGACTAGCGGTCGACCGCTACTGGCTAGCGGTCGACCGCCAGCTGCCAGAACTGCAGCTGGGTGGTCCCTGGCTAGGGCGGTCGACCGCCCCTGTGCTGGCGGTCGACCGCCAGCTGGGCAGAACCGGGTTCACCCCGGGTTGGTCCGTTAGCCGATCTAACTCCGCCGCTTGACTTCTTTTGCAGCCCATTCATGTCCGTGGCATCTCCCTTGATAGTCTTGAACGTATCAACGCAGTCTTTAGCTTTGGATTCTCTTGGCTATACTTCTTTGTGCATTGACCTTGGATTTAGAACATGTAAACCAAGTGTTTGAACCTTGATCATCTTGGATGAATGCTCGGACCTTGTAGAAGCTTGCTTCCTTTCTTGGACGCGTTCCTTTCATCGTGCCAACTTCATTCCAGTCATTCACCATCCAATGGTTGATCACATGACAAGAGTTCTTCTTCCTTAGCTTTCACCTTGACATCTTCACTCCATTTCTTTTGGCTTAGCTCAACGAGCTTTCACCTTTGACATATGGCTTATCTTGTTGAGCTTCTATCTTGCTGAGCTTCTGATGTGGCACAGCCCAAAGACCACTAAATATGATGAGATGACCCTAGGACTTAGACCCGCAAGCATACAAGCGCTCAATGATTCTCACAATGACGATTTTTGCTCACTCGGCTCACACGTTCACCCGATGGGTCCGGGAGATGATGGTGAGGGTCCGAGGCGGGACCCAATTGTCCTAATGGACTTACAATGCTAAGGCTGACCCCCAATGGGCCTGGGAGACCCAGCTTTGTGGGTGGCTGGCCCGCAAGGCGGGGTGTTGGGTGGCACTCACTCACGGGCCGCGGTGGGCACGAAATCACTTAAAATTAAGTCCGAGCGCTCTCTTACCGTCCGACGGGCATTCAAGGCAATACTACATTTTCAGAAATGAAGCTACAAGGGTGTGATCAGAAGCTGACCTGATCGGTGTGAAGACACCGATCCCATTCGGAGACGAGGGCGCGCCGGGAAGTGTGGGTAATTACCCGAACGCTGCGGCGATTGTCGCTTGAACTGAAACTTAAAGAGTACAACACTACACCTCACGCAGGAGGGATGAACTTGGGGTGGGGATTAATCTTATTACACTCAAAACTACCTCCACGCAGGGAGGGGCCTTCAGCCGGCCAAGCGGGGTGGGGATTTATGCAAAGGAAAAGCCGATCTTCCGAGTCCGCCGGTTCTGCCAATCTGCAGGTTTGCAGGATAGGATGTCGCTGTTGATGCTGCCACGGGATCCACGGGGCTCCAAACTTGACGAAACCACTGCCAAAAGTTTCTCAGCTGACAGGGGATGAAGCTTGAATTTTTGGGGCAGCTTTGACACCCGAGGCTGGCAGTGCCGGTGATGGGAACAGGACAGCAATGTCTGGCTCCTGGCAGGTACCGAACTGATGCAGCAGGTTGCAGACGTCGCTGTGGCCGCTCCTGAACTCCGATTGGGACGAGATTGGCGGTGACGCGATCGTGGTCGGAGTAGCTTCGAGCAGCAGTTGACGGGGCCTCCATCCAAGGTCGGAGAAGAGCGGGTAGCTGGAAGAGTAGGTACAGGTCAAACCTGGTCCCACAGTGGGCAGACTACCCACCCTGACGAAGAAAATGTTAACTTGCAGCTCCGGTGGCCGAATGAGGCCCTTCTTCTTGGAGAAGACAGCTAACTGGTAGTAGTTTCAGCCCTCCAAAAATGGCGCTCAGATCTTCAGGGAGGAAGTCGTGGTCGGACTGTGACTGCAGCTCTGGTTCCCTACCTGAGAGCTTCTGCGCAGTTGAGGAAGATCGGCTCCTGCGGACAGCTCCGACCTCGGATGTTGACGAAACCACCTCGCCTTGAAATCTCTCTGGACGCCCTTTCCAGAGATGTAGGCTTTGACACCAGGAGGACCAGGGAACGGCCCGTCCTGTTGCGATCTTCAGGACCCAACTCTGCAGCCTGCGACCTACTTTCTGAAATGGCAAACTAGCAAGAATGAAGGGAGTGGGAGGGGGGTAATAAAGCTTGAGGATGATGGCTGAAGGTTTAGGGAGGGGGGGAGGACGTGGCTAGGGCTCCAGGAGGTTAGGAATGGCAGTGATGGAGGGAGAAAGGGGGCTGGAACTGCTAGAGGTGGAGATGGGGGAGTGGATGTGCACAAGAGAGAAGATGAGTGTGAGGGAAGGTGGGGGGCGAACTTGGCTATGGGGAGGGAGTGGATTTTGACCTAGGGTGAGGGAGCGATGGGAGAGGGGAGGGTAATTCGAATTTGGGCTTTGGGAGGGGTTAATTTAGCCTTGGGAAGGTGGATAGGTGCCTTGGGAAGTGAAGGGAGGTGGGTGGTAGTTGGGAAGTAGAGTTTGGATTGGTGGAGGGTTGTTGGGACTAGGTGGAGAGTAAAGGAGGGTTGTGGGAAGTTGTGGGGTATTAATGGAGGTAGGTGGGGGTTGGAATTGAATGAGAGAGGGGGAGGAGAGAGGGGAGGTTCGCCCCTTGCCTTGTTGGAGAGAGAAGGAGAGCTAGAGAGAGAGAGAGGAATGGAATAATGAGAGATTTGAAAGAGTTTTCTTCAATATTCATCAAAAGTTAGTACATGGAGGGAGATGGGGGCTATTTATAGGCAACCCATCTTTACAAGATAAAAATAACCCTGCCATTTAAGGCAAAAGACCAAACATGTCCTAGACTCAGTCCAATAGGCCCAAACTAAGGTATTAGGACCAATTAGACCAAATAGGGGAAATGGACTAGTACAACATGACATAATAAAAGGAAATACATGCGACATGACCCAATAAAAGGAAAATTACATATGATAAGACTCAATAAAAGGAAGATACATAAGATGAGAATGAGTCGACCCAAATCAAGGGTGTGCAGGCGACCCGAGCCATAGCGAGTGTCGTGAGATGTCCTCATCAAATCCCCCGGGGTGGGGAGAACTCGACCCTGTCGAGTGTGGGTCTGCCTGGCTGTCATAGTGCTCCAGAGTGTCGGGATCCAACCGCAGCAGGTCCTCCCGGCTCACCCAAGTATCCTCCGTCGGGGAACGGTTCTTCCACCTAACCAAGTAGCGCTGATACACCTTGTGCCTCGTAATGATGCTCTGCTCATCTAGTATTGCCTCTATCTGCTCTCGTCGGTCTCTTAAGCTGGGAAGTGGAGTCCCTCCGGGAGTGTCTCTCATAAGGGGGGGTAAAGGCTCAAGCTCCTCACTGGGTTCCACCGCGGGGCCTTTGTAGGGTACCAGGTCCGCCACGTTGAAGGTAGGGTGCACCCCATAGCTCTCTGGTAGGTCAATCTCATAAGCATTGTTGCCAAGTCATCGTAGAACTCGAAAGGGTCCCGACCCTCGTGCCCTCAACTTGGAGGCTGGCCTGGGAAGGAGCCGCTCCGTCCTCACCATCACCGGGTCTCCCACTTGGAATTCACAGTGGCGCCGGTGAGCATCTGCCCGTCTTTTGTAAGCCTCATTGCTTTTCCCTATATGCTTGCGGATGTCATCATGCAACTCTTTGATATGCTGTGCAAAGGACTCAGCTGAGACTGACACCCTAGCATGTGGGGGAAGGGGAATGAGATCCGAGGGCTTTCTAGGCCTAAAACCATGCACTGTCATGAATGATGATCCTATAGGGATGAAGGGAGGGCCTGGACAGCCAAATTCAGCCCTATCAAGTGTTAGATTGGTTTTGACAGACTTAGGAGGACCAGGGCATCCATGAATTGACCTATCATGCTTAGAAACCATGTGGACCTTGATGCACTTAGGTGGACCGGGGCAGCCACAAGTGGCCCTATCATGCATGGGACGGATGATGAGTGGGGGAAGACCAACTTGTCCAAATGTAAGCCTATCATGCACTGGACCTAGTGTGTGAATGACACAAATGATGCGACTAGCCTGACCACATGATGCAAAAGGTTGTGATACATGGATTCCTATCAAGATGGTCCCATCTGTGGGATTTGGGGGTTTCCACTCATGGGGGTCGAAGCGGTTCCAAGGGGTGGACATCTTGGGATGGGTCACTCCCTTATTTCCAAGGTTGATGCCATCCTTGGCATTGACTCTCATAGTGTGGGCGGAATTTTGGAATGGGTGGGTTAGGCCTGACATGGTGGGTGAGGGTAGGAGGGAGTGGGTGGTGGGTGAGGAGTACTTGGAAGCCCGTAGGGAGTGGCCAAACAGATCAAGATGGGTTAAGGGGTGGGTGATGTGGAGGTGGGTTTCAATCCAAGTGGTCGCCCTAGGGTCCCTAGCACACATAGGGAAGTGAAAATCATGAACCCAGTGGGACTTATCGTAATGCTCCTTGCAAAGGGGTGAGGGGTAGGGAGAGATGTAGGAGGGCCAGGAGGTGGGTTGGTAATGAGGGGCTAGTGGGAAGGGAACATGTGGATCTAGGAGGACTTGGGTTGAGGGGAATGAGGCTTCTTCCCATCCTGGACCTTGAGCATTCCAAAGCATACACTCCCTAGTGTGGGCTGGGCACTCGTCTCCTAATGGGGTAAGCACCAAAGTGGATTCCTTAGGTTGATTGCCCTCTCCTTGTGGTAGGGGAGTGGTGTAAAACTCATCGGGAATTGAAATCCCTTTCCTTGTGGAAGGAGGGGATTTCCATTGAGTGGGGTCAAAAGGATCATAGAAATTGAAACTCTTATGGAGGGATCCCTCTATGTCCTTGGATAGGTTGGCCCAAGTAGGACGTTCCCCGATGCATGTTGAACCTTCATCGACAAGGGGCAATAACAAGAGTGTGGACTCACTAGGAAGTGTGACCTTGAGGAGAGGAGAGCATTTTTTTGTGGGGCTCATTGGGTCAAGTTCCCTAGGGGTTGGCAGGAATATTAGAAGCTCACTAGTGCATTGGCCTATAGTGCAAATAGATGTAATGGAGCCAATGGATGAGTAGGTAAAGGCAAGGTACTTGGGCTTAATGGGTTCCATGGCCAACATGCTAGTCAACCCCATTTGATAACTCAAACTCCTAAGTAGGTCTTCAAGGGTTTCCACAAGGCAAAAGGATTGATATGTTGTGTGACGAGAATGACATGGCACTAGTTGAACTTGCTCTATGGGGAGGTTGCATGGGGTTGAAGGGTACAAGATGGGACCTTTCTTGAGCCAGGTAGCTAGGGGCTCCTCTATGGTTATCTCACCAGTGGGTGGGATGAGTTGCTCATGTTGGGGTTCGGGTTGGTTTTGTGCAATGGAGATTTGAGGCTCATTTTCCACTTTAACTGATCGCTTTTGAATGATTTGCTCAAACTTGGAGAGGGCTTGGTTATAAGAATTTGGGAAGTGGAACCTTTTCTTGTCTCCCGGGGATTGCAAGTGACACCCTTTTCCTTCGGGGTCTATGATTGCTTGTTGTTCTTCCATCCATTCTTTTCCCAAAATAATATGTGACCCAAGGGGCCGAATTTTGCACCATGCTCCACTACCCCACGTAATGGATTTGGAGGGAATGCGGCTTACACAAGGTACGTAGAACTCTACGAAAACCCATTCCCCATGGATGACAATTTTCCCTTCTTGTGACAAGGAGTTCATAAGAGTTTGAGAGACATAATTTCCCGATTGGTACTCATCAAGGAACACAGTGGTGATTTTGTTGTGGGGTAGGACTACTCTGAAGCTAAAGGACATGGCGAACCGGTCACCGTGGGAATTGGGATTCATGGTGTTATTGGAAGAAGATGAATTGCCTTGATAATGAGTTCCACTACGAGTGGTCATGTAAAGTTGGGTGGGCTATGCAAGGGTGTGCGAATGCACCTAAGAAAAACTTAGTGTGACCCAAGACTAGACTTGTAAGGACAAGCCTATGACCGCTCTGATACCACTTGATGTGGCACATCCCAAAGACCACTAAATATGATGAGATGACCCTAGGACTTAGACCCGCAAGCATACAAGCGCTCAATGATTCTCACAATGATGATTTTTGCTCACTCGGCTCACACGTTCACCCGATGGGTCCGGGAGATGATGGTGAGGGTCCGAGGCGGGACCCAATTGTCCTAATGGACTTACAATGCTAAGGCTGACCCCCAATGGGCCTGGGAGACCCAGCTTTGTGGGTGGCTGGCCCGCAAGGCGGGGTGTTGGGTGGCACTCACTCACGGGCCGCGGTGGGCACGAAATCGCTTAAAATTAAGTCCGAGCGCTCTCTTACCGTCCGACGGGCATTCAAGGCAATACTACATTTGCAGAAATGAAGCTACAAGGGTGTGATCAGAAGCTGACCTGATCGGTGTGAAGACACCGATCCCGTTCGGAGACGAGGGCGTGCCGGGAAGCGTGGGTAATTACCCGAATGCTGTGGCGATTGTCGCTTGACCTGAAACTTAAAGAGTACAACACTACACCTCACGCAGGAGGGATGAACTTGGGGTGGGGATTAATCTTATTACACTCAAAACTACCTCCACGCAGGGAGGGGCCTTCAGCCGGCCAAGCGGGGTGGGGATTTATGCAAAGGAAAAGCCGATCTTCCGAGTCCGCCGGTTCTGCCAATCTGCAGGTTTGCAGGATAGGATGTCTCTGTTGATGCTGCCACGGGATCCACGGGGCTCCAAACTTGACGAAACCACTTCCAAAAGTTTCTCAGCTGACAGGGGATGAAGCTTGAATTTTTGGGGCAGCTTTGACACCCGAGGCTGGCAGTGCCGGCGATGGGAACAGGACAGCAATGTCTGGCTCCTGGCAGGTACCGAACTGATGCAGCAGGTTGCAGACGTCGCTGTGGCCGCTCCTGAACTCCGATTGGGACGAGATTGGCGGTGACGCGATCGTGGTCGGAGTGGCTTCGAGCAGCAGTTGACGGGGCCTCGATCAAAGGTCGGAGGAGAGCAGGGTATCCGGAAGAGTAGGTACAGGTCGAACCTGGTCCCACAGTGGGCAGACTACCCACCCTGACGAAGAAAATGTTAACTTGCAGCTCCGGTGGCCGAATGAGGTCCTTCTTCTTGGAGAAGATAGCTAACTGGTAGTAGTTTCATCCCTCCAAAAATGGCGCTCCGATCTTCAGGGAGGAAGTCGTGGTCGGACTGTGACTGCAGCTCTGGTTCCCTGCCTGAGAGCTTCTGCGCAGTTGAGGGAGATTGGCTCCTGCGGACAGCTCCGACCTCAGATGTTGACGAAACCACCTCGCCTTGAAAGCTCTCTGGACGCCCTTTCCAGAGCTGTAGGCCTTGACACCAGGAGGACCAGGGAACGGCCCATCCTGTTGTGATATTCAGGACCCAACTCTGCAGCCTGCGACCTGCTTTCTGAAATGGCAAACTAGCAAGAATGAAGGGAGTGGGAGGGGGGTAACAAAGCTTGAGGATGATGGCTGAAGGTTTAGGGAGGGGGGGAGGACGTGGCTAGGGCTCCAGGAGGTTAGGAATGGTAGTGATGGAGGGAGAAAGGGGGCTGGAACTGCTAGAGGTGGAGATGGGGGAGTGGATGTGCACAAGAGAGAAGATGAGTGTGAGGGAAGGTGGGGGGCGAACTTGGCTATGGGGAGGGAGTGGATTTCGACCTAGGGTGAGGGAGGGATGGGAGAGGGGAGGGTAATTCGAATTTGGGCTTTGGGAGGGGTTAATTTAGCCTTGGGAAGGTGGATAGGTGCCTTGGGAAGTGAAGGGAGGTGGGTGGTAGTTGGGAAGTAGAGTTTGGATTGGTGGAGGGTTGTTGGGACTAGGTGGAGAGTAAAGGAGGGTTGTGGGAAGTTGTGGGGTATTAATGGAGGTAGGTGGGGGTTGGAATTGAATGAGAGAGGGGGAGGAGAGAGGGGAGGTTCGCCCCTTGCCTTGTGGGAGAGAGAAGGAGAGCTAGAGAGAGAGAGAGGAATGGAATAATGAGAGATTTGAAAGAGTTTTCTTCAATATTCATCAAAAGTTAGTACATGGAGGGAGATGGGGGCTATTTATAGGCAACCCATCTTTACAAGACAAAAATAACCCTGCCATTTAAGGCAAAAGACCAAACATGTCCTAGACTCAGTCCAATAGGCCCAAACTAAGGTATTAGGACCAATTAGACCAAATAGGGGAAATGGACTAGTACAACATGACATAATAAAAGGAAATACATGCGACATGACCCAATAAAAGAAAAATTACATATGATAAGACTCAATAAAAGGAAGATACATAAGATGAGAATGAGTCGACCCAAATCAAGGGTGTGCACGCGACCCGAGCCATAGCGAGTGTCGTGAGATGTCCTCATCAGCTTCCACTTTGTATCTTGAGTGATCTTTTGCACTTGCATCTTGAGTCTTGAGTGATTTGTTGCACTTCCTTTCCACTTTGCATCTTAAGTGATCTTGGCGCCTTTGGATCTATCTTGATTTCTGTGCGGCCAATTTGCTAAGCGTTGCAAGCCATTCTTGATATGTTGAATTGGCAATATAATGACCTGAATTGGCAATATAATGACCTGAATTGTATGCAAATGGACGTTATCAAATGCATAGCAAATGCATAATGAATAGCAAATTGACTCTAATCATCAGAACACTAGAAATGAGTCATAGTTGAGTCATAGTTGGAATCACATCAAAACAATAGAACCAATCATTATATGAGTCATAGTTGGACATCATCAAAATAATAGAAACACTCACGTTCCACACATGCCCAACTTTAGCACAACATTCTCCCAACATTCTCCCCCTTTTTGATGATGGCAACTATGAGTCATAAAAAGATTCAAGAACATTCAAGAACACTATGACTTGCATATGGCTCAACCAAATCGACTCCACACAAAGAATACCAAAATCTTTGAAATGGCTCTACCAAATCTTCTCCCCCTTTGCCATCAGCAAGAAGGGAGCAGCAAGAAGGAATCAAATCTTTTCCCTTTTTTTTTGTTTGCATTTGTGTGACCAATGAATGAGATGAAGTATGCCAACATGGTCCAATAGAAGAGATAGACAAGACAGCCATAAAGCAATTTTGACTTCAGATTTTTCAATTTTTAGAGGTTTTCAAGATTTTAGCTTTTATGTTTTTAGGATTTTCAAAGAAATACATGGGAATGCAAGATGCAAGACATATGTGCAATGAAAGGATGATCAAAACATGAGAATGTAAATATGTATGCATGAGCACAAAATGATTTCTCCCAATTATGTATGCATGAAGTGATCATAGATGTGCATAGATGAAGTAGAGCATGTGAATGCAAAGAGTGCAATGTGTGATATACTCTAAAATGAATGAAACCATGCTATGCAATGGCAATGAATTTTGAAGTTTCAACACATACTTTGCAATGAATCATGAAAACATGCTTTACACATGATATGCAATGACAGATGAACATGTTATGCTATGACATGAATCATGAAAACATGCTACCCCTTTGACAATGAAATGCTCACAAGATGACATGGTCTTCTCCCCCTATATGACGTTCTCCCCCTATCGAAATGAATGACTTACCAAGCCATCTCCCCCTTTGACAACAGCAAAAAGGAGGGATAGGTCAAAATTGGGGACAAGAATATATGCAAACATTCTTCCCTTGTGTGATGAATGACTCACCAAGTCACCAAGCCTTCTCCCCCTATAGAAATGAATGCAAACCTTCTCCTCCTATCTAAATGAATGAACAAATTATGTAGGAAGCTGAGGGAAAGAGGAGTATAGAGCAAACCATTATAA
Source organism: Amorphophallus konjac (assembly GCA_022559845.1). Classification (NCBI taxonomy): domain Eukaryota; kingdom Viridiplantae; phylum Streptophyta; class Magnoliopsida; order Alismatales; family Araceae; genus Amorphophallus; species Amorphophallus konjac. Next base: position 291,421,282 of record CM040124.1, on the reverse strand, counting down.
GCAACTAGAAACATGCCGTGATGAATATGTATGGTTCAAAGCTAATGAATTCTGAATTTACAAGATAATTTGAAAAATAGCTATATCCATGGTTTAATAGAAGTGAACCAAAAGTGCATGCTCTAGCAATGGTAATCCTCCATTGTCTTACACAGCCATATTCATAATCGTCATCGGGAAAAGCACAACTTGTATTGAGGTTAAACAACCGTGACAATTATAATGAATTCTATGTTGCAGCACTTTTTCCCATATATCCTTTTCAATGACATTCATATCATTAGACCCATATTTTACGAGCAAGCGAGTCTAGTGCATACCGCCTAGCCGTAAGAATACACGCTGTTTAGGCGCCAGTATTCCTAGGTATTTGGTAAGACTGACTGTTATGCTTCAGATTTGAACAGAGATAGCTGAATCACCTCATGACATATCCGATCGCATATCTTTGATGAGGAGATATATTTCTCAGCAATGTAGCCATTGCTCTGCCTTGAGTCTAAGCTATAGATAACAAAGATAACAAAGGCACTTCATGACATATCTATCCTCATTTCCTTGATGAAAAGACATGTTTCTCAGTGACCTAATGTCATTGCTTTGTCTAAAATTTTACCTTTATGAATTCCAATATGTCAAGTTATTTAAAAATAATACGAGACTGTAGCAACTCAACCAACTTGACTATGACATTTGAATTTTCAGATTTCAGAAAGATCATTCAAATCACAACATGTAACTTCTAGTTAAAGTCTATTAAAGACTACGTGACATAGATAATTTCAAAAACATATTTATCAGAATTTCAAAGAAATCATTAAATCTGAACCATTGTTATTTGATGGACAATCATCAGTGCATATAATAGAAAGCTCTTACACCATTATCAGACAATTACCCAAGAATGTTCAGATTGCAAGACTCCCCCTTAGGATGTGCATGGAATAGCTAGATCACTCATGAGATGGGCAAAAAGAAATATGCATGAATGCTATGACCCGACTCATGGTATGTAGCATGTGCATGAATGCGTCAAGGAGACAACTCCCCCTAACGATATGGCCTATATGCGACAGTGACGCATGGTACTTGGCGGAGGTGAAACCTCACGCATATTGAGTGCTTCAAGGCAAGCATAACCTGCTCTTCCATACATCAACATTTGATATACCATGGTCATGCACGAATGATATGATGTAAAGTGATTCAAGCTAGGTTGATGTTGACTCCCCCTGAATACATGCAAGGGTTGGCAATGAACTATGCATCCTAAGATTTATGTGAATACACAATGCAATGACGATGCTGCAAAATGATTGTGCATTATCATTTGTCTTCTAAACATGATGTGCATTAAGGTATGTGTGATTATGAGATGATGCAAACCCAAATCATTCACAATGGATTTTGAACTGAATGCAATATGATGATGATGATGCCAATAGACTCCCCGTTTGAGCAGTGCTAACATGAATAACGAGTTGAAAATATAGCCATGGTACGCATCATCAAAACCAAAGTCCAAGAATTGCAAGTGGCTGATATCAGGTAGCAAACAACTCATCATCACATCAACTTCATCAGCATAACAAGTTTTTCATTAGTTAAATAGCTGAAATCAAGTATGGTGTGAGTAAATTATCTAGCTCAAAAGTTCATCTCACACCATGGGGGTTTTGCATTTCAAAGAGCAATTCAATTTGCAGAATTTAATGACATTTGGCAGACTTATGATGCACTATCTACATGTTAGGACTAAACATACAAGATGATTGAAATTAAAAAGGTTTATGCATATACCTGTGCCTTGAGCTTTTATTTACCTGACCATTCATTTGGTCAGCTCCAAGGCATCCTGCACCCAAAATTCTTATTTGGAATTTTTAGGTACCCTAGCTTGCTTGGGTCCTTGTGGGTTAGCAACAGGTTTAGCATCTTGGCCCATCTTTTTTAGGGTAATCACATCATCCTCCCTCATTGTATGGCAACCATACATCTCATGCCCATTTTTACCACAGTAGAAACAACGCACAAAAGATTGATTATCCATTTTATGTTCATGTGCATGTGCATGTGGACTATACTTTTGTGGGTGAGCATGATTCTTACCCTTCATGGTATGAGGGTGATGCTTTCCCTTCAAGTGCCAGCACTCTTGAACAGTATGGCCAGACTTACCACAATGAGAGCAGCAAAGAGAAGCATTTCTTTTGAAGGCCATGGGGAGTGTCGACCTATTTGGATAGGAATGTCGACACTTCTGATTGTCCATGTGGTTTTGTACAGAATTCTGTTGAGCAAGCCCTCTGCCAATGTTGACCTGTTTCTTTCCTTGCTCTTTCACTTGATCTCCTGCTCTAAGCTCATCATTTCTCAAGATAAAACAATCATGTACAGTGTGACCATGTTTACCACAATAATAACAATTGACATTCTTTTTGTGGAAAACATGATATTTAGCATTGAACATGTTATGGTGCATGTTTGGATGAGAATGCTGAATTTTGCCTTTCTTTCGATCAGTATGCCCTTTTTGGTGACCACATGAAGTGGTGGCTTCAGGTGAGCCAAAATCTTGGAATTTGGGCAAACATTGACAGGAAATCATTCAAACCTTGAATTTCATTTTCAAGTGAGGAAATGTGCTGTTTAGATTCAACAAGGCCCTCTTTGCATGCAGCCAATTGCTCATTGAGCATGGCATTTACTGCTTTAAGATTTTAATTTTGTTGTTCTAAAGCATGCAAAGTTTCAGAGTGATCATCAATGATAGATTTGCCTTTTTCATGTGCATCTAATTTTTCATGCAATTCTTCTTCAACTTTTTCACATTCAATTTTCTTTTCCAACAACTCTTTATTCTCTTCCTTTAGAGAATCAATCAAATTTTGTTGCCTTTCAAGATCATCATGGAGACCAGCATTTATGTTTCTCAAGAATGAACATTTTTCACATGCAAAATTAGCAGAGCATGAAACAGAATTTTTATTTTCTTCAATCAACCTCTCATCATGAATAAGCCCATCGGCCATAGTTTGATCATTAGAGATTACCTTAGGTTGGTTTTGAAGTTTTATTACAATTTCTTCCAACCTAGTGATTTCATCATGAAGATTTTCATTTTCATCTCTTAGACATGCAATGCTTTGTTTATGTGTGTCTAGATCAAAAGAGAGCTCTTCAAACGCATAACACTTTTTACAAATCAAGCTTTCATGTTGGTTATTTTTCTTGAGATCCTTTTTCAACTTTTTCTTTTCTGATATTACCTTTTTGTATTGTGCAAACAACTCATCATAGGATTCCATAAGTTCTTCAAAAGTGAATTCCTCGGAATCAGAATTTACCTTTGATGAGGATGGTTTGTTTGACTGTTCTGCATGGTCGGCCATGAAGCATTCTTGTTCTTGTTCTTTCCCTTCATGGATTTTCACCAACTTGTCCAATACTTGCTTGGCTGTGCTGCAAGAAGACACAAGATGAGTTAGTCTTAGATCAACTGCAGCTGTAATTAAGTTATATGCAAGACGATTATCATTGTGTTTGGTCTCATGTTCGGCTAACCAATCAATTGAATTTGATGGAAGCTCATGAGGACCATTGTATATAAGAGTCCACAATTGTGGATCTATGGAGCTAACATAAATGAACATTCTTCCAACCCATGTAGAAAAATCTGAACCATCATAAATGGGTGGAGAAGCCATCGAAGCAAGTGTAGCATGTGAATCCATCTAAATAATAAACACCGGGATCTTTCCCTGCAGATCGTTGGATCTGGGAATGACAGAGCTTAGCTCTGATACCACTTGTTGGGTCCCGTGAGGTGTAAACGGATCTAGAAGGGGGGGGTTGAATAGATCCTTTCACAAGTTTTGGCCTATTTAAAAACTCTTAGCTAGCGGAAGCTTAAACCACTGTTATAAAGTGAATGAATCACTTAGGCACAATGCACAGCGGAATTAAGTAGAGTGGCGCAAATGAAAAGACTTGAATTACAAGCTATGAAACGTCCACACTTCTTTAAGTAAATTACAAAGCATAACACATAGATGAACATGCAATAGCTTGCAACAACCGTGTGTGTGTGTGTATGCTATGTTGATCACTCAAAGTGCATATGTGTGTGAGCAATATAACCAAGTGTGGAAGCACACGAACCTACGAATGGGGTTAGAAGATATAGATCAATAACACACAATAAAAAACCCACAACACAGGGATTTTTAAGGTGGTTCAGTTGCAACCCCGCAACCTACGTCCACCCCTCACCAAAACCCGGTGAGGCTTCCTTGCTGACTCACAGCTTGACTCGGGGACACGCCCCAAACCACATAACAGAGAAAACACTCTTTCTGTCTTCCTACACACAAAGCCGGCAGGGACGGCTACACCGCAGATCGGAGAACTCCCGATTACCTTCCTACTAACCACCGGTGGGGACGTCAACCGCAAATTGGAACACCCTCCAATTGCCTTCCTACTAACCACCTGGTAGGGACGAATCACAACTTCAATGTTTAACAATATTGAAAGTAAAACAGATGTGAAGGAATTAAAACAAGAGATTGAGTAAGAAGGAATTGGCCCTTGTATCGATATGCTTTGTTGATCAGCAGCAGAGATCTCTTCTTCTTGCAAATCAATCTTCTTGTAATCACCCTTGAATGGATGATTGTTCTTCACGGAGTACTGTTCATGTGAACAGTAACTATTCTTCCAATCCTCCTCTTTTGATCTTTCTTTTGATCTCTTTGAATGGATGAAGAAGTGAATAGATGCTACCTTGATCCTTGCTTCCTTCTTCACAGATCTTGAAAGATGATCTCTTTGATATGAGCTTGAATACCTTGGATTGGATGAAGATGTTCTTCACGGAGTACTGTTCACGTGAACAGTAACTCGAACTCCTCTTGCTTTGAACACCCCTTTGAAGCCTCCTTTGATCTTCCCTCTTAGCCTTACTTGCTTCTACTCTTTATTGGAGGACGCTGGATTGAGATATGAGCTTGAATAACCTTGAGTTGATGGAGACGATATTGGATGTAGATTTGATCTTCTCTTGAATCTCCTTGAGTTGATGAAGAGGTGTATGGATGTAGCTTTGATCACCTTTGCAAGCCTTGAATGCTTCTTGCTTGATTGGAGGTTGCTTGGCTTCAGATCTCACCTTGAATCACCTTGGAGGGATGAAGAACTTCTGCCCGAAACACTGTTCACGGAGGTGCTACAGTACTCTCGAAATGGCCTCCCTTGATTCACTTCATCAACTCCATCAACTAGGGTTTCTAACCCTCTTGTAATGGTTTTATAGACTTTGAATGGTCTATAAACAAGCCCCAGACCAGATCCACAAATCATGGGAAGTTAGGTGAGGTTTGATTAAACAAAACCATGGAAAGGGGCTGGCCACGAGGTGGATTTCGAGGTCAAACATGGTTGGCTCGGGGCTGGCGGTCGACCTACAGCTCTTGGCGGTCGACCTACACTGAGAAACCTATAAACGGGCAATCCCTGGGACTAGCGGTCGATCGCTACTGGCTAGCGGTTGACTGCCAGCTGCCAGAACTGCAGCTGGGCGGTCCCTGGCTAGGGCGGTCGACCGCCCCTGTGCTGGCGGTCGACCGCCAGCTGGGCAGAACCGGGTTCACCCCGGGTTGGTCCGTTAGCCGATCTAACTCCGCCGCTTGACTTCTTTTGCAGCCCATTCATGTCCGTGGCATCTCCCTTGATAGTCTTGAACGTATCAACGCAGTCTTTAGCTTTGGATTCTCTTGGCTATACTTCTTTGTGCATTGACCTTGGATTTGGAACATGTAAACCAAGTGTTTGAACCTTGATCATCTTGGATGAATGCTCGGACCTTGTAGAAGCTTGCTTCCTTTCTTGGACGCGTTCCTTTCATCGTGCCAACTTCATTCCAGTCATTCACCATCCAATGGTTGATCACATGACAAGAGTTCTTCTTCCTTAGCTTTCACCTTGACATCTTCACTCCATTTCTTTTGGCTTAGCTCAACGAGCTTTCACCTTTGACATATGGCTTATCTTGTTGAGCTTCTATCTTGCTGAGCTTCCACTTTGTATCTTGAGTGATCTTTTGCACTTGCATCTTGAGTCTTGAGTGATTTGTTGCACTTCCTTTCCACTTTGCATCTTGAGTGATCTTGGCGCCTTTGGATCTATCTTGATTTCTGTGCGGCCAATTTGCTAGGCGTTGCAAGCCATTCTTGATATGTTGAATTGGCAATATAATGACCTGAATTGGCAATATAATGACCTGAATTGTATGCAAATGGACTTTATCAAATGCATAGCAAATGCATAATGAATAGCAAATTGACTCTAATCATCAGAACACTAGAAATGAGTCATAGTTGAGTCATAGTTGGAATCACATCAAAACAATAGAACCAATCATTATATGAGTCATAGTTGGACATCATCAAAATAATACAAACACTCACGTTCCACACATGCCCAACTTTAGCATAACATTCTCCCAACATCTGGGTCTAGGGGAGATGTTGCAAAAAATTTTTGGGGACAATTAGATTAAATCATAAAAATAAAATAAAATAAAATAATAATTAATAAATGATAATGAAAAAGCAACACAACAAAAAAAGGTTGAATTGGTGCCGGTGGCACTGACTCACCGCCCATGAAAGTCGATTCGGTGCTACCGCCACCGACTCACATCTAAGGGGGGGTGATTCGGTGATGTTGGCACCGATTCACCGATCAAAAGTATTGGTTCGGTGCAACCCCTATTAATTATATATATATATATAAATAATAATAATAAAAAGAGCAAAGGTGATTCGGTGGGGCTGCTACCGAATGTCATCCAACTCATTATATATATAATAATAATAAAAAGAAAAAGAGCAAAGGTGATTCGATGGGGCTGCCACCGAATGGCACCCAACTCATTATATATATAATAATAATAAAAAGAAGGAGAGCAAAGGTGATTCGGTGGGGCTACCACCGAATGGCACCCAACTCCACTTATATATATACATATATACATGTAACAAAAAAACAAAACCAACCCTAACACACACCCCGTTAACACTAACCATCCATTAATACTAACCACCCATTAACATTAAACCCCATCAAACAAAGTCATACATTCAACCCCCACTCCATATACATATGTGTATATATAATAAAAACAAAACAAATCAAATCAATAATGAGACAAATAAAAACACACTCATTCAAAATTGGGAAAAATAAAATAAATGGTTAGAATAAAATAAACAAATAATAATAATAAAAGATGATAGAACCATACTAACTAAATAATGGCCGAATAAAGGACAAAAAAATAAATAATAATAAATAAGCAAATAGAATAAAAATGGTAACTGAATAAAAAGAGTGAGAAATAAACAATAATCAAACAAAGGCCAATAATGAAATTAAAAATGTGTGTATGCAATGTAATAATAATAATAATAAAATGAACAATGCAAAGGGGAATAACATAAACGAAATAAGAACAAAGAATGAAAAGAAGAGGCACATTCATGCATCTAAAATAATAACAAGAATAAATCGGGAGCAATGAACATGACTGTGCTCGCTTCGGGGCTCTCACCTCCTCTAGATCCAAGTATGGGGAACATCAATGATGCCCAATGAGTCGTGTCTAGACCTCGGGATTCATCCCATTACGGTCATGACATAACTTCGCTCCGGGCCAAAAATCTGTTGGCTTCAATTTGTTTCGATCGGGTTTTAACTGCATCCCTTCAGTTATCGAACAACAAATTTGCCGCATCCCGGCATACATTGTCCCAACATTATATGGGTCTGCCCGAACACGGTCACGCCAGGCCCAACTCATGGGTCCACATGTGTGCACCGTAATGTCAGGTGTAGTCTTAAAATAAAAAGGCCCCGATATCTCTCGAAACAAGAGAGACGTTGCTGAAATCTCCCTTGGATTTTCAAATAAATGATCAAATAGATAATAAACACCAATAAAACTAAATACTATTACCTTGTATGCTTGCATGAGCCGCTTCTCCGGTATATCAAATGGTGATTAGCGGAAAGTCGGGTTAGGCCGGGACGGAGGCTTTCACTACGCGTAATGCTGGTCTTCGAACCTAAGTTCTTTGCCTTGTACCGGCAGTCGACTTAATAAGTAAATACGACTATATTACGTGCTTGCATGCAATCACATCTTTCGTGTATTTTATGGCCCCCATGGTCTTTCTATTTTGACGATTAATCAAGGGTTGTCCCTCTTTCACAGGGGTGTAATTAACGCCATAGCCTTTATGGTACGGCGGGTTTTGAGTCCCAACGTGAACCTTACATTCATCTGACCAAGTCAGATAGAGCGCACATTTAATTTGTCACCTATGTGATTGGCACGCCTAACGAATTTAAATAAAATGTTCCACTAGGTCTATTACCTCCGTGTGCACCGTGGGTCATGTCACCACGGAGGTTCTTCTATTCCTCCCCATGCCGGTCGAGCCTGACTTCATTCCCCTTTCCCCAAGGGAGGAGCCTTATCTTCTCCATCATACCACCATCCCATCTACCCCAATGTATGAAGGTGACCACCTACACCGTCAAGAATTCCACACATGGGACCGTGTCATGAGGGAACACGTCTCAAGGGGTCACAGTTTCTTTGATCCCTTCAACCCCTTCCCTAGTGAATCCCTTGCCCCACCACATCTACACCACTTCTTCAAGGGAGTCCACTATCACACCCCTTCCCCACGGGTCGGACCATCTACACCCATCAAGCCCGTTCATTGGCGAGAGATACATACATATAGGGGTGATGAAGAAGGTGATTTTGGTTCTCCTGGCCCTCCCACATCCATGTCCAAAAGGCCGTCAGTGCATGAGTGGTGCATCCTAGGTTGGCTAGGATTCCATGATTCTACCGACATTTGGTTATGTCTCATGTATGCACATCACACATTTGGGTGTCCTGGTCCACCATTGCATATGCATGGGTCTGCATAGCATTAGGTTTGTCTAAGACATAGACGTGTGTTTTATTTTGTACAGTTTGTTAGGAGTCTGCATGCGTTGAGTCGAGTCGGTCTCATGTCAGCTCGCGATGTCACTCCCTTTCGAGTGTGAGGTAAGTCGGGTCTACTACGTACGTTGTAGACTTGCCGTAATTTGGGATCGGCTCTACCTCAATGTCTCGGATATAGTCGCATATACGGACTCCGCGGTGATTCCTAGTGAGTCATTGAGCCATCTCCTTCCTTTGAGAGTGACCCCACCCCGAAGTGTCTACCACTAGCCTCATTCCCACAGCAGCATGTGCATATCAAATATATACGGGATGAGAAGGTGACGATTACTTGGAGTGGAGCGTACTCCCCGCTACTTGGTACGGTGACAGATCCGCAGGAGCCACACGAGTAGCCGCACCCCTTACTCGACGGGGTTGAGTTCTTTCCACCCGGGGAGAATTGATGGCAATCAACATCGGGCACTAACATTTTGTTTTTGCATTTGTATCCTTTAGTTTGGATTTATATCCTTGGGTTAATTGGGTTTGTAATTGTATGGCATTATAAGCTAAAGGATTAGTCACTAGGAGTTAGTGGGTTTCTTTGCAAAAAGGCCACGTAGGCCTGGCAGGACCCCCACCTCCTTTCCCATTGGTCCACCTAGGCTCTAGGGCCCATGTAAGCTGGTCCATGGTCCACCTTGGACATGGACCAAGGAGAGGAAGGAAGAAATTCAAACTTCTCTCCCCTTTTTCAAAGGGGCGCCCCCCTTTATAGGTTTTTATTCATGTTGTAATTTTTTATTTATGGACATTTGACCACATGGGAGAATAATTCTCCTATCCCCTATGTGCCCCTCCCTAACCCTAGATCTGAGGTTAGTTTAGGTTTTTTATCCATTGCTATATAATCCTTGTATTTCCATAATTTGAAAAATTAATGCATACGAAAATCAAAATTTGTCCAAGAAGGACCAAGGGCGCCCCCTCTCTCTCTCCTCTCTTCCCCCCTTGCAGCTGAGAAAGCTGATCTTCTGAGGTGAGAAGCCTCCATATCTGGTCCTCTTCTGAGTGTGAAGCTCAACATTGCCGCCGCCGCCACCATCGAGCCGCCGTCGCACCACCACTGCCTCGTCGTTGGAGTTATGCCCAACTCTAGACAGAAGCCTAAAGGTTGATTTTTATCTCCCAATCAGAAGATCTGATCTAGCTCAAAATTGGAGGGTGAGTTCCCCGCGTTGTTCTCATCCTCCAAAAAAATATTCAAGCCATTCCCCCTTTATTTGCCCCCCGTTCCATTTAATTTCCCACTATCTACACAATCTGTCCCTGTGCAGATCTGTGTTCCAACAGTCAATCCCTTCCCTTGTTTGACCCCCTTTCTGATTTCAGATCACTCTGAAATTTGGATTGAAACTTCTGTCCACCAAAACCCCTTTCCACAAATTTTTTCACGAATTTTTAAATTTGTTTACCCCTCCTAAAAGTCACAACAAAATCTAGAATCTGTTCTGACTCCTACAGTCCAGATCCGACCACTACCAGTCATAAAATCCATTTCCCCTGTCAAACCACCTCAGAAAAATAAACAAAAATTTTTGGCGTGTTCCTTACTTCCCCCTCCATCTCCCATAAAAATCCAAACTCCCAGATCTATAGTTTGTGCCACGGTCAACTCTCTTCTTCAATCAGATCCCAATCTGCCAGATCTGTTCTGAGACAGGAAACCTTCATGTTCTAAAATTCCCCAAGGAAAGCCCAGTGATAGGAAAATTCCTGCAACACCAGGCGGTTGTAGATCTTTGAAAGAGCTTCGCAACGGCACCAATTTCATGATGATCCGACATCGGATCTGATCGCAGCTTCCATTCTCACCGGGTCACGCAGTTCTGAAACTCCAACACATGCTTGGGACAGCAACCTGCAGCACCCGACGAGCTGAGCCACCCCACCTTCCACAAGGTGTTCCAGTCCAACCGCCTTCCAGGGAGCGACCCTCCAGGAGTCCCCTCCGTAACGGGACCAACCCTGCCCTAATCGACCGTCCGAGCTGAACGTGGTCCCCACAACCGTCAGCCCGCGCCGTCCGGATTGCACCGACGGAGTGATCCAAATCGCTGCCCGTCAACCCAAGTTCGCTATTGCCGGGTCGTTGTTGTCGCCCTTTACCTCCCTGCGTGGAGTGGGCCATAAAATCTTTGCTGTAATTAAATTATTCCATTGTACCGATAATACGAGTCTTGGTCGGGATCGCCTTCCCCACGCCCGGAGCGTGGAGGTATCGTGTCCGTTCCCCACTTTGGCATTTACTTTCCTCGTATATATTCATATGCCGCTGTTTAAGAGTTAGGAATTCTAGCCCGCTCAATTTTTTTATCACCGCTGTGAGAGAGAGCGAGCGTGATGAGGACATCTCCCGGCATTCCCTATGGCACGAGGCGACTCCGACTTCGTGACCCCTTGGAGATGTGGTCCTCATGGCTATCTTTATTTGTTGCTTATGTAGTTTCTTTATTTGAGTCATATCATGTGTAATTTTCCTTTATTTGAGTCCATTATCTAGGTCTTAGAGTTAATTATCCAAGTCTTGAGTCATTTGGACCCTTAGTTGAGGACATTGGGCCCAGTTAGTGGGCTTGGCCCATGGGCGCCCCCCCTGTCTCTTGGTCTTTTGCATTTATGCACTTTGTTAGGGGGTTTTGTGCAAATGGTCCAACTCTATATAAGGACCCCCCCCTCTCCCATTTGTAACAACTTTTGATGAATTGAAAAATTAAACCCTCAAGTATTCTCTCTCCCTCTCTCTATAGTTCTCTCTCTCTCTCTCACTACTTCTCCCTCTCTCTCTCTAAATTTCGAAATCCCCTCTCTCTCCTCCCTAATCACCCTTCTTTAAGACCCCTCCCCCTTCCCTATACACTCATTCAATTCCCCCTCCAACCCCTAGGTGGAAACCCCTTCTCCTAGGCACCCTTTCATCTTCCCAGGCACCCTTTCACCTTCCCAAGGCCACTCCCCACCCTTCCCAAGCCATATTCCTCCACCCAAGACCTCTTTCCCCTCTCCAAGGGACCCCTTCACCTCCCTAGGTCGTCCATCCCCTTCCCCTCCCTCCTAGGGTCGCACCCCCCTCCATCTCCACCCACATACACCACCACCACCTTAGCCTCCCCTCCACAAGACAACTCCAGCCCACAGCAGTTCTGGCCCGAACTTGCAGAGCGTTTTCCAACCTGTTCCAGGCAGAATCGGCATCCAAGCTCTTCATCAAAGTGGTTGGTCTACGGGTCCTCTTCGCAAGAGAGTTGGAATCGTGTCGATCCGAGTTTGTGGCCGCCCACAGGAGACTTTCTTTCCTGACTGCGCAGAGGAGACCTGGCAGCGACCTGAAGCAGTTTGAGGCAGCAACCACGACCACTTCTTGAAGGATCCAGGCTCCAGGGTCTTCATCAAAGTTCTCCATCGTCAAGTCAGTTTCCAGGATCAGAAGCCGGAGCTGCGTTTGGAGGTTGGTAGACGAAGTTACGAATTTTCTTCTCCGAACAGTCATTTCTGCCTCCCTTCAGTCCCCTCCGACCAGTCCCCCTTCAACGGGACCTCCCAGTCTCCATCGGTGTCAGAACGCAACAAGACCAACTCTGCTGAAAAATAGTCTTTCCCACGGTTCCAACGCCACCCGCCATTTGCAAATCGAAGCTCGGGAGTGCTCGTGACCCCTCCGGCAATCCACTGCTGAAGTTCAGGCCGCATGTGGACCAGAACCTGAGCCATTGTTCTTCCCTCTGCCACGCCCGGTACCAACAGCAGAATAAATCAATAAAATTCCACGAAGTTCGGCATCCAGCTACAAAAAGAACCCCACTGGTCTCAACATCAGAAAAAATCAGGAGCTCAATCTGCGTCCTCTACACCGACTGTCTGTCAGCAGAACCAGCAAGGAGGGTGATTCTTCCATTGGGCCCATTGCCCGCCGTCCCACCTCGTTTCCCCTCCCCGCCTGGCCGGCTTACCACCCCTCCCTGCGTGGAGGTAAATTTTGGTTGTAACAATTTAACCCCCACCCCGAGGTCACCCCTCCTGCGTGAGGCGTAGTTGTGTAACTTAATTAATCCGCAGGTCAAGCTACCTCGCCGCGGCGTTCGGGTGCATACCCACGCCTCCCGGCGCGCCCGTCGTCTCCGGCCGGGATCGGTGTCTTCACACCGATCAGGTAAGCGCTGAACCCTCCTGGATAATATCCTTGCTCCTTTAGTATTGCATACTATTGCTCGTCGGCGGAAAGGGAGAGCTCGATCTTGAATGTGTTTGTGCCCGTGTGCGCCACCGTGGCAAGTGAAAGAGAGTGCCACAAAATCCCCACGCCCTAGCGTGCTGGCCCGCCCATAAATTGGGTATCCCAGGCCCATTAGGGGTCAGCCACAAGCCCACCATCCGGTGGAGACCTTAGGGTCCCACCCCGGACCCTCACCCTCATCACTCGGGCCCACCGGGTGCGCGTGTGCGTCGTGTGAGATAGGCCGCACGGTGAGCCGAATTGAGAGCTTGTATGCTTGTGGATGCATAGGTCTAAGGGTCATTATCATCCTAGGTAGACCGTTTCACATCAAGTGGTATCAGAGCAAGTTTTAGACTTGTCTCTACTAAGTCTAGTCCTAGGGCGCATTGTCATCTAGTTCATGAATCATGGCTACCACATACCCATCCCACTCGGCCCACTACCGGGATCCGATCAACCCAATACTTTGGGACATTATTCGAGATGAGGGTGTTACCTTTGATGGGTCGCATGCTAGTGATTACCTCAAGTGGGAGGCTGCAATGGAAAGGAACTTTGAGAGGAATCGGGTATACGGACACACAAGAGTTTGTAGGGCCAAGGGACAAATTCGGGGTCAAGCCAAGATAGAATTGGAACACATAGAGGCCATAAGAAGGATTGAGAGGCAAGAGCCCATTCACTCGTGGGAAGAGATGACGAGAGAACTTAGGAAAATCTACATTCCAAAACCTTCCTACTCTTCCTACTCACACACCCCTAGCCCGAGGAGCACCACCACTACTCAATCCCAACCCGGCCAACTTAAGACCATCCATAGGACTCCGCCCCCACCACCCCTAACCGATCCCCTCTCCACATTTCGCCACCAACTCCTCTCCCTTAGAACCCAACTGTCCCAACTACCCACCCCTCCACCTAGGCCCCCAAAGACCACCACCCTCCAACCCACAAATCCCTACCAAACCCCTCCACCCCAAAGAGTTGAGAAAGTGATTGAAGTTCATGAAGCTCCCCTTGAATGGGAGGAAGAATTTGAGGCACAATGCCAAGAGTCAAGTCAGGAAAACCCAATCCCCACCAACCTTCCCCAACTAAAACTCACTTCCATAACCCTCACCGTTCAAACCCAAGTGGATCCCGTGCCCACCCCTCCACCTAGGCCCGCACCGGTCACCACCCCGCAACTCACTATTCCCCATGAGACCCATACTCCCCAAACCCCCGTAGCCCCTACTACTACCCCTCCATTATCCCCTATAAGGGATGCCCCACCCAAGATCGACCAATCCAACTGTCTTCACCCAACCCACCTTCCACTTCCAACTACAAACCTACCCCAACCTAGACTCCCACTACCTCCACTTCCAACCCCAACCCAATTCCGACCTTGCTCATCACCTTGGGGGCGCCATGCACCTACCATCACCACCCCACCCCGAACATACTCTCTCACCTCTTTGGAGGAGGAACCCATACCCGACCCCAAAGTTGTGAACACCCCGGACCCAATTCCCAACATGGAGACCACACATGTCCAAATTGAAGAAAAAAACTCACATGGTAACCTTCACCCTACACCACCCTCTCTAGATGGGACCGAGCTTATTTTAGGAGAGACCCTTGTTAGCTGGTTGATGGGTAGCCCAATTAGAGAGATAATGGCCCATGCCTACCCTCCCATGGAACAACACCTCCCCATAGTCCCTCTCTCCTCTTATCACACCACTATCCAATCCTCCTATGAGGTTGAGAGTTGGGATGACCTTCTTAAGGGCCTAGCATGGCAAATAGAGTTGACCGACATGTTGGCCACAATGGCTGACCAACCTAGGAGCGTTGACCTCCTACATCTATGTGTCGGATCCATCACCACAGCTTACACTGTAGGTTGCTACACTAGCGACCTCCTTCTAATCCTCCCTACACCGGATGAGCCTGCTGCTCTCCATGAATTAGAATTGCTTATCTCGGGTAGAGTGTCAAACCATCCCTTCCTGGCTGATCCACCCACCAAAGACTTCGGCCCAATTATTTCTTTAGAGAAGGATGACTCACCGCTACATGAGGACCTGGAGTTCCTCTCCCTAGGGGACCCTTACCATGACCCCTTTGACCCCTTCCTATGGGAGTCTAGACCCCCATGCAACCCACCCCCCTTACCCACCACCCACCCTTTCCTACCCTCACCCACCTTAATAGACCAGGCCCACTCTATTTTCCCAGACCCATTTGACCCCTATGAGAGGAAACTCCCACACCAAGCCATACACATTAGGGATGCCATTTGGGAAGGAATGCATGTGTCTAGACACACCACACCGCTTGACATGATTCATGAGTCGGGTCCATTCATTCAAATCACCCACATGACATGTAAGAAGTATGAGTGGTCTATGTACGGATGTAATGGCCCACCCTCGTTCGTCGCAAGTCTTAGGCATGAGAGAAATATTCAAGGAAGTTCGGGTTCCCCGGTAATTATCACCACCATGCATGATAGATCCATCTATGGTTGTCCTGGCCCACCTAGGTCTATTAGGGCCTACATGGCATGGCATGATAGGTCCCTTTATGGGTTTTCCGGGTCTTCCATCCCCACCCCCTTTGACAAGACGCATAAGCCTCCTAGGTCTACCAAAGTCTGTGTAGCACCACTGCATGATAGGTCCACTTTTGGTTGTCCAGGACCCCCATTATCTCCTAGTGAGTCAACATCCACAAAGATACATGAAAACATCCGCAAGCATATAGGCAAAAGCAACGAGGCTTACAAAAGGCAGGCCGATGCTCATCGTCGTCACTATGAATACCAAGTGGGAGACCATGTGATGGTGAGAACGGAGCGGCTCCTCCCAGGGCCCGCCTCCAAATTGAGGACACGGGGTTTGGGACCCTTTCGGGTTCTAAGACGGGTTGGTACCAATGCTTATGAGCTCGACTTACCTAAGGGCTTTGGGGTTCACCCCACTTTCAATGTGGCGGATCTGGTTCGCTATAAGGGCCCCACGGTGGAACCCAGTCAGGATCTCGAGCCTTTACCCCCCCTTGTGAGTGACCCTCCCGGAGCGAAACTACCACCCCGATTGAGAGGCCGACTTGAGCAAGTGGAGGCAATACTGGATGAGCAGAGCACACTTACCAGGAACAGGGTCTACCAGCGCTACCTCGTGAGGTGGAAAGGCCGTTCCCCGACCGAGGATGCTTGGGTAAGCCGAGAGGACTTGATGCGCCTAGACCCGGACCTGCTGGTGCAGTACGAGAGCCGATTGGACCCCTACTCGACGGGGTCGAGTTCTCCCCACCCCGGGGGATTTGATGAGGACATCTCCCGGCATTCCCTATGGCACGAGGCGACTCCGACTTCGTGACCCCTTGGAGATGTGGTCCTCATGGCTATCTTTATTTGTTGCTTATGTAGTTTCTTTATTTGAGTCATATCATGTGTAATTTTCCTTTATTTGAGTCCATTATCTAGGTCTTAGAGTTAATTATCCAAGTCTTGAGTCATTTGGACCCTTAGTTGAGGACATTGGGCCCAGTTAGTGGGCTTGGCCCATGGGCGCCCCCCCCTGTCTCTTGGTCTTTTGCATTTATGCACTTTGTTAGGGGGTTTTGTGCAAATGGTCCAACTCTATATAAGGACCCCCCCCTCTCCCATTTGTAACAACTTTTGATGAATTGAAAAATTAAACCCTCAAGTATTCTCTCTCCCTCTCTCTATAGTTCTCTCTCTCTCTCTCACTACTTCTCCCTCTCTCTCTCTAAATTTCGAAATCCCCTCTCTCTCCTCCCTAATCACCCTTCTTTAAGACCCCTCCCCCTTCCCTATACACTCATTCAATTCCCCCTCCAACCCCTAGGTGGAAACCCCTTCTCCTAGGCACCCTTTCATCTTCCCAGGCACCCTTTCACCTTCCCAAGGCCACTCCCCACCCTTCCCAAGCCATATTCCTCCACCCAAGACCCCTTTCCCCTCTCCAAGGGACCCCTTCACCTCCCTAGGTCGTCCATCCCCTTCCCCTCCCTCCTAGGGTCGCACCCCCCTCCATCTCCACCCACATACACCACCACCACCTTAGCCTCCCCTCCACAAGACAACTCCCGCCCACAAGCAGATCCTGGTCCGAAGTTGCAGCTCGTTTTCCAACCTGTTCCAGGCAGAATCGGCGACCAAGTTCTTCATCAAAGTGGTTGGTCTACGGGTCCTCTTCGCAAGAGAGTTGGAATCGTGTCGATCCGAGTTTGTGGCCGCCCACAGGAGACTTTCTTTCCTGACTGCGCAGAGGAGACCTGGCAGCGACCTGAAGCAGTTTGAGGCAGCAACCACGACCACTTCTTGAAGGATCCAGGCTCCAGGGTCTTCATCAAAGTTCTCCATCGTCAAGTCAGTTTCCAGGATCAGAAGCCGGAGCTGCGTTTGGAGGTTGGTAGACGAAGTTACGAATTTTCTTCTCCGAACAGTCATTTCTGCCTCCCTTCAGTCCCCTCCGACCAGTCCCCCTTCAACGGGACCTCCCAGTCTCCATCGGTGTCAGAACGCAACAAGACCAACTCTGCTGAAAAATAGTCTTTCCCACGGTTCCAACGCCACCCGCCATTTGCAAATCGAAGCTCGGGAGTGCTCGTGACCCCTCCGGCAATCCACTGCTGAAGTTCAGGCCGCATGTGGACCAGAACCTGAGCCATTGTTCTTCCCTCTGCCACGCCCGGTACCAACAGCAGAATAAATCAATAAAATTCCACGAAGTTCGGCATCCAGCTACAAAAAGAACCCCACTGGTCTCAACATCAGAAAAAATCAGGAGCTCAATCTGCGTCCTCTACACCGACTGTCTGTCAGCAGAACCAGCAAGGAGGGTGATTCTTCCATTGGGCCCATTGCCCGCCGTCCCACCTCGTTTCCCCTCCCCGCCTGGCCGGCTTACCACCCCTCCCTGCGTGGAGGTAAATTTTGGTTGTAACAATTTAACCCCCACCCCGAGGTCACCCCTCCTGCGTGAGGCGTAGTTGTGTAACTTAATTAATCCGCAGGTCAAGCTACCTCGCCGCGGCGTTCGGGTGCATACCCACGCCTCCCGGCGCGCCCGTCGTCTCCGGCCGGGATCGGTGTCTTCACACCGATCAGGTAAGCGCTGAACCCTCCTGGATAATATCCTTGCTCCTTTAGTATTGCATACTATTGCTCGTCGGCGGAAAGGGAGAGCTCGATCTTGAATGTGTTTGTGCCCGTGTGCGCCACCGTGGCAAGTGAAAGAGAGTGCCACAAAATCCCCACGCCCTAGCGTGCTGGCCCGCCCATAAATTGGGTATCCCAGGCCCATTAGGGGTCAGCCACAAGCCCACCATCCGGTGGAGACCTTAGGGTCCCACCCCGGACCCTCACCCTCATCACTCGGGCCCACCGGGTGCGCGTGTGCGTCGTGTGAGATAGGCCGCACGGTGAGCCGAATTGAGAGCTTGTATGCTTGTGGATGCATAGGTCTAAGGGTCATTATCATCCTAGGTAGACCGTTTCACATCAGAGCGTGACCCGTCCCTTGACTCAATCCGAGTACATGGAAGATCCGAGTACTTGAGACTCATTGCCGATTTCTCAACCGTGCATATCCACGTGTTTCCCTCGCTTAGGGACGTCCGCGAGCTAGAGTCTCTTGTTGTCTCGAGTCACGTACCGTGCCGCATCACTAGCTAGATATGGAGCTAGTGTCCATTGTAAGTCGAGTTCAGTATCTTTTTCTAAACACCTCAAGCTTTCCTTTGTTGGTGTCAGGCATTCTAAGACTGTGCCAATTATGTCGGCCCTTCGGGCCGAGAAATTGTTAAGGAAAGGGTGTCAGGCATTCTTGGCCTTGGTCTCTTTGATCGATAAGAAGGAGTTGGAGCTAATACCAATTTGATGTGACACGAACTGGGACCTAAGTGGCAAGCAAACGCAACGACTAGGCAATGTCACACAAGCGGACTCACTCGCATTTGGCACACTCGGGTCCGTAGGTGGACCGGCAATGGGGTGAGGGTCCGAGGTTGGACCGGTGGTTTCCAAGGATATGACTGACTTGGGGAGGACCCCTAGGGGCCAGGTTTGCCCAAATTCACGGGCGGTCAGCACGCCGAAGGCATGGGTTGAAGGGTCACTCTCACAACTCACCCGCGGCGACCACTCAAACATAAGCAAGTTTGGAACGGGCGCTCACTCACCGTCCGACGGAGTTAAGAAGTAATACTGATTAAGCAAGATCTACCAACAAAGGGAGGGGTCCAGAAGCTCATCTGATCAGCGTGAAGACGCCGATCCCGGCCGGAGATGATGACGAGCGGGGAGGCGTGGGTATGCACCAGAACGCCGAGCCGGTGAAGCTTCAACCTGCTCAAACATTTACAAAACTACACCCAATGCAAGGGGGGGGGGGATCGTGGGGAAGGGAAGACAATGATTACATCCAAACACTACCTCCACACAAGGAGGGGCCTTCAGCCGGCCAAGCGGGGAAGGGAATTCGAGCTAGAAGTTATGAAAGGAAGCCGATGCCGAATCTATCCACGTTCTGGAATCAGGGACCAGCAGTTGAAGACGACACCTCTGTGACCTCTCCTGATTTTTTCTGATGACGGGAGCAGTGGGGAATTCTTCGTAACTGGAACGGGAAAACGTCTAAATTTTTTTGATTTCTTCTGGCGCCAACGCTGATATGGGTGGAGGCTCGAACAGGGTGGTAACTTCTCGAAACTGGCTGCTTTAGGTTTCCTACAGCAGGAAGAAGAGGATGCCACAACCTCTCCTGAACTCAGAATCAGGTGCCGCCAGATCACTTGGAACCGTTGATGAGTCCTCTTCAAAGTGAAACTAGCGGGGAAGCCAAACGTTGTCAGAGAAGACCATTGGGCTCTGAACTCTGATGAGAGGTCGGTGCAGACTGTGGGGAAGCAGAACCACGCACTCGGGGGAGAAAATTAATAACTCCTAGTTCCGGATGCCAAATTTAGCTCTTATTTTTTGAGGTAAAAGAAGACTTAGAATATAAGACTTTTGATGAATAACTCTTGCTCAGATTCCCAGCAGGATGGCCGTTGTAGATCTTCCACTCTGGTTCTGGTCCTCTACCTGAGAAGTCTTACGCAGTCGTGGTAGATCGCCTCCTCCAAACAGCTCCGATCTTGGAAGTTGGCGGGACCACCACCGTTGGAAAGCTGACTGGGAGATGCTTCCAACGATATATGGTATGCCCTCTGATGCTTCCAGCTGAAGATGTGGCAGCCTATGCAACTGGGCACTCCTTTGCTGCCTGCGGACTAAAAACTGTGGGTTGAAGATGGTGGGGGAAATGGGGTATATGTGAGGGGAAGTGAGGGTGGATGAGTGTGGGGAGAGCCCTGGCTGTGAGGGGGTCTAGGAGGGGGTGTTCCAAGGTGTGGATGGGGGAGAATGGGGTCTAGAAGGTGGTGTTTGCAGTGGGTGAGAGGGGAGCTACGAATTTGGGATGGGTGGGGGAGAGAGAAGGAGAGATCTCTCTCCAAAATTTGAAAATGGACCAATGTGGTTAATGGGGCTTTGGGGATGGGAATGGTTGTGTTGGGAAAGGGAAGGGGTGCTTGGGGAGTGGGGAATTCTCTCTTGGGAGATGAGAGGGTGCTTAGGGAAGGGAGTTGAGTAGGTGGTGGTTGGGTGGTGGAGTGGGGATTGGGGGGAGGTCTCTTGGAACTAGGGTAGAGTAATGAGGGTGGGGTAATTGGGAGGATGAGTAATGAGGGGGAGAGAGAGAGAATTGACGATGTGGAGGAGAGAGAGGGAGGAGAGGAGAGAGAAAGGGGCACCCTTTTCCTTGAAGAGAGAGAGATAAGAGAGAGAAGTGAGATAGAGAGAGAAGGGGAATCCACCCCAATAGAGAGAGAGAGAGAGGTTTGGAGAATCCACTCCAATATGACACTAGAACTCACTTGATTTAAATTGATCATAAAAGGGTTGTTACAAATGAGAGAGGGGAGGGATTATTTATAGACTCCATACTTTTCCTAAGACCAAAATAGCCCTGACAAACAAGTAAATGACCAAAGCAGTCCAAGGGAGGGGCGCACCTGGGCCTAGCCCATTAGTTGGGCCCATTAGCCTATCAAACCAACCATATGACAACTAACATAGGAAAATGACTCACTAACCTAGGTACATGACTCAAATAAAGGGAAAATTACATGACTAGACTTAGAAAAATATGACGGACACAATGGAGCTATGCTGGCGAGCAATCGAAGCTGTGGAAAAATGTGAAGGGTGAGAGATGCCCCCATCAACATCCCTATTGTCTGAGACTTTTCTGATGTATTTCTTATAGACTTGCCAAGACTTCCACCTGAGAGGGAGGTAGTTTTTTCAATTGATTTAGTTCCTGGCGCGTCACCAGTCTCTAAGGCTCCGTACCGTATGTCCCCCGCTGAATTGAAGGAATTGAAAGAGCAATTGTTAGAATTGCTTGAGAAAGGGTTCATTCGTCCAAGTACATCCCTGTGGGGAGCTCTAGTGCTTTTTATAAGGAAGAAGGATGGTTCTTTGAGGCTATGTATTGATTATTGCCAATTGAATTAGCTTACCGTTAAGAACAAGTATCCGTTGCCGAGAATCGATGAGCTGTTTGATCAGATATCGAGAGCGCAGTATTTTTCCATGATTGATCTCCGATCAGGGTATCATCAGCTGCGAATTAAGTATGAGGATATCTTTAAGACATCATTTCGAAGCAGGTATGGGCATTTCGAATTTGTAGTAATGCCTTTTGGTCTAACAAATGCTCCTGCAGCTTTTATGCAGCTGATGAATAGTGTGTTCCGGCCCTACTTAGATCAATGGGTCGTGGTGTTTATCGATGATATTCTTATTTATTCTAAAAGCAAGGAAGAGCATAAAGAACACTTGAAGATGGCATTACAGATACTAAGAGATCATCAGTTGTATGGCAAGTTCAGTAAGTGTGAGTTCTGGTTACAAGAAGTGTCCTTCCTAGGTCACATCATTACTAAGGATGGTATCGCTGTAGATCCCTCTAAAGTAGAGGTAGTAAAGAATTGGGTTAGGCTTGTGAATGTAACACAAGTTAGAAGTTTTCTAGGCCTAGCAGGCTATTATCGAAGATTCATTAAGGATTTCTCTAAGATTGTGGTACCTTTAACTAGGTTGACCTGTAAGTAGAATCGATTCGAGTGGTCAGAAGATCGTGAGAGGAGTTTCATGACTCTGAAGGAGTGTTTGACCATTGCCCCTGTGCTAGCTTTGCCCTCTGGAGAAGGAGGTTTTGAAGTTTATACTGATGCCTCAGGTATTGGCTTAGGCTATGTGCTGATGTAGCATGGTAAGGTTATAGTCTATTCTTCTAAACAATTGAGGAAGCATGAAGAGAACTACCATGTCCATGATTTAGAGCTTGCTACAGTGGTGTTTGCCTTAAAGATTTGGAGACACTACATGTATGGAGAAACTTTCATTGTATTTTCTGATCATAAGAGCTTGAAATATTTGTTCTCCCAAAAAGATCTTAATATGAGGCAGAGAAGATAGCTCGAGTATTTAAAGGATTTTGACTTCTCCATTGAGTATCACCCTGGGAAAAGTAATGTTGTGGCTGATGCTTTGAGCCGGAAGCCGATGGCTAAGTTGTCAAGTCTTATTCTACAAGAGTGGAAGATGCTGGAACAGTTAGCAAGTTTTGATCTTAATATGGATGTGAAGAGGAATCGAGTTGTGATCGCCTAAATTCAGCTTCGCCCAGAATTGTGGGCTGAGATTAAGACCCTGCAAGATAATGACCCTTTTCTGGTAAAGATCAGAGAAAGCATAAATAGTTGCCCAGATTTTTCATTGGCCGAGGATGGCAGGTTATTGTTCAGGGGAAGAACTTGTGTCCCTAGTTCAGTTGAAGTGAAAAACAAGATCCTTGAAGAATCCCATAGGTCCAAGTATACGATCCACCCTAGAACTACTAAGATGTACAGGGATTTGAAGAGGATCTTTTGGTGGCCGAGCATGAAGAAAGAAGTGGCTGAGTTCGTGAGCAAATGCTTAGTATGTCAGCAGGTGAAGGCTGAGTATTTTAGACCTATCGAGAAGTTAAAGCTTCTCGAGATACCATAGTGGAAGTGGGAGAGTATCGGAATAGATTTTATCATGGGATTACCTAGAACTCGTGCCGGTTTCGACGCAGTTTGGGTGATTATTGATCAATTGACTAAGTCCGCGCATTTCTTACCCATCAAGTCGAAATGGACAGTGGATGTGTTAGCTCCCTTGTACATGAAAGAGGTAGTGAGGTTGCATGGAGTGCCTGTGAGCATCGTGTCTAACAGAGACCCCAGGTTCACATCTCATTTTTGGAAAGGATTATAGGAATCTTTGGGAACCCGTCTGAATTTTAGTATTGTCTTTCATTCTCAGACTGATGGGCAGAAAGAGAGAACAAAGCATATTGTAAAAGATATGTTAAGAGCATGCATGATTGACTTCAAAGGTAGCTGGCATGAACATTTAACCCTGATGGAGTTTGCTTACAACAAGAGTTACCAGTCCAGTATTCATATGGCACCGTTTGAAGCTTTGCATGGAAGAAGTTGTAGATCACCTTTGTGCTGGGATGAGGTAGGTGAGAAGCAATGACTTTGACCAGATCTTATTTCAGAATCAACGAAGAACATTCAGATTATCAGAGATCGTCTGCAAGTTGCACAGTCCAAACAGAAGAGTTATGCTGACAAACGAAGGAGAGATTAGGAGTTCCAAGTTGGTGAGCACGTATTTATAAAAATCTCACCCACAAGAGGAGTCAGAAGATTTGGCATCTATGGCAAGCTAAGTCCAAGATTTTTTGGTTTGTTTGAAATTCTGGAGAGAGTGGGAGAAGTTGCCTATAGATTGGCATTACCACTCCAGTTGTCAAGCGTGCATAGTGTTTTCCATGTGTCCATGCTACGGAAGTACGTTTATGACCCCTCACAAAACATTCAGCATACAGAACCAGAGCTAAAGGAAGATCTATCCTATCAAGATTTTAGACCGGAAGCAACAACAACTCAAGAATCGGTCCATACCGATGGTTAAGGTCCAGTGGAGTAGGCGTGGAATAGAAGAAGCCATGTGGGAGTAGGAAGAAATAATCTGGAAGCAATATCTCGAATTGTTCTGAGGTCAGAAACCTTGGTTTTCCCCCGTTTCGATAAGTTTAGTGAATTTGGAGGACCAAATTCCTTAAAGTGGGGGAGGGTGTAGCACCTCGAATTATTTAAATAATAAAACTATTAAATTGAATTTCCCCTTAGGCTAAAAATCAACCAAATTATAAAAAATGTAAAAAATTCATATTCGTGTAGAGGGTCATTTTTCCTACTACTTTGTCTTCTAAACGGAACCCAATAGAAAATTTGGTTTGGCCCAATTGTAGGTTTTGGCTAGAACTCGGAGCTTCGTTAAGTTCGGTATTGTTCGACCAAATTCGAACCCAATTTGAGCTCAAATGGGCTCATTCCGGACCCAATCGATCGACCTTTGATCGAAGCCCATTTCCCCTCTATCTCCCACTGAAAATCCTAACCCTAGCAAGCTCAATTTCGAGCGGAGGCGGCGTGACCCGGTCAAGCGTGAGTTTCACGTGCGAGCGTTTCCCACGACTCTTTCCGCAATTATCGCATCCCTAGAGTCGACCCTAGCCCTATAAATAGGATCCTAGAACTACTGAGAGTTCCCATTTGCTGTGACGGCCGACGACGTGCGCGTTCGTGGGTGGAGATGTGGAGTTTTGGAGCGTGTTTCCCTTACGGTTCTAGCGCCCGTGTCCCCTTTCCCTTCAATTTCAGGTAGGTTCTTACAGACCAAACATTAAATTAATTACACCATCTTGAGCGCCTTCGAGTCCTCCTCATTTTGATACAAAATTGCCTAAATTCTGTGCAACATAGTGTTCGCTATTAGCTTTTTGTCAAAACAGGTCTAGTTAGGGTTTGCCATCATCCCTTTCATCTTGTATCGACGTAAACGTAGGGTTGTTGTAGGCTAAATATCTAATTAAGCATGCTAACATGTACGAAATTTTGCTCTCTTTCTATTGATATCATTTTGCCCAATTTCTATTGGCTATACTGTATGTATTTTGGCATATAAGCAAAGTGTGTCGGGACTCGCCGGAGGCCAGGGCGGGGAACCTGGTAGTAGTCCTACCAGTGACCGCCGCTGGGCTTAGCGGTGGCCCGACAGACCGTTGGTTCCTGTTGGGGGTGACGCTGGGCTTAGCGGCCGCCCGACAGACCGCCGCTGGGCTTAGCAGCCGCCCGACAGGCCGTTTGGTTTTTCTGTTGTGATTTGCCCTATAGCGGCTGTAGGTTGACCGCTAACCATGGCTAGCGGCCCTTTCCCTGACCGCTAGAAGCCCTCGGGTTACTATTGTATCACTATGTTTTTACCTAAAATCTCTCCTGATTGGATAGCATGATTAGGGTAAAAACACACCTAATGACTAAGGTTATATGGAATGTTTACGAAGTTAAATTATCTGTGGCTCATGGCTATTGAATTACTATCTTTGCTCCTTCAACTCATGGCTTAGTAAATGATCCTCTTGATGCAAAAAGGTAGATAAAATGTGATAAACCTACACGTGATTCCATTAAATTATTGCGGCCCTATCACTTATTAAACTAGTGCTTGTTTAATTGATTAAGTTGTTTGACAGTCATGCCACTCTGGTGGTATTGGCTGACCACTTTACACTCGATTTCTGCATTTTTATAGCCTCAATCTTGTAATAGTTGGGACTCTCTACCGGATACTCCTTTCATCGGATTAGGACCACTATTATGAGACCTCCATAAGCCCCCGCAAGCATGGGATTCCTACTAGGATGCTGGGCAGGTTGTACCACCAAAGCCTGAACCCACTGACTCGATCGACTCACGTTTTGGGCAGCCCAAGTTCGGGACTGTTCTGCCCCGTTCGACCAGAAAGCGGCCCTTCTGGGATCGCTACCGTCAGTTAGCGGCCATGTCGTGATCGCCAAACGTTTTTTGACCAAGCCTTGTGCCAGTTTGCCAGGGTGACCTATCCTTGTTTCAAGTTGACCTAACCCTGTTCAAGTCGACCTAAGCTTCCTTAATCCACTTGGGATACGCGGGCGGAACCCTTGTTCGGTCCAACCATGCCTCAGGTAGATTGGGAACTTGTTCTAAGTCGATTGAACCACTTTTTGTTGGGCCCATACTTTTAGCGATCTCTCTTGGAGCGCAACCCTCTTTTAGCAGCCCCATGTGGACCGTTTTTATCTTCTTCCTCTTGTGCGCCGACCTGTTGACCAGCGGGGTCAACATCGGTCGGTTCCTTAAACCGTCCAGTAGTGGTTCAGTCTAGACTGTTTCTTCCTTTTAGCAGTCTTGTCTTGACCGTAACCATGTTCCTGAACCTGGTTTTTTTCGTGTTCTTGTGTCCTATGGCAGCCGTGTTAGGGGTAGCCTTGGGCTGTAATATATTCTCTTTCATGATCGCTGATTGTGAACCTTGACTCCAAAGTCATGTTCCTATGACTTTTATCCAAACTTATTTGAAAATTTTCCCTCTTGGTCTTAGTGATAAGTTACATGAACTTAACCTTGGAATTCTTGGCCGATTCCAATGAATGTCTAGATTTTTACTTGGGATCTTGGATCCGTCAATCAGTGCCAACGGATCAAAAGGGCCCGGTCTGATCATGGGAGGAGCACCCGAAAGTACTAGTGCCCCGGGGAGTTTGTAATGACAAGGTGTGGCATTGCACCGAGTACTTGCTAGCGTGTTGTCTATGACATTCATTTCTATATGAAACTGTGACTCTGCCTGACTTGCTATAACTGCGTTCTTGCTTCGGCCATTTCATGAAATAGTGCTATACACTATTCTTTCCATGTTATTTCCTTCCAATCGTTCCTTCCCTTTCCTTTTTCTTTGTTTTGACCTTAGTTCACTGTTACTCATGTTTATTTTATTCTCAATGTTTCATGCAGTAACATGCTTAAATTGGTTAATCACTTATACACTGCCTGTTAGAATCTACTGAGCATTTGCTCACCCAATTTTTCCCCTTTTCAGGTAGCTCTGGCGAGGATACGCAAACTGATGGGGATGGGCAAGAGTGAACATCTACGAGCAAGCCAATTAGAAGTTTTGCCGGGTGGCGGTCTTAGTATAGATTGAGTTAGAGTTGTGTCGTTATGTTCAGTAGCAAGAGTTGTAATTTATTTTGAGTCACTTCAAATTGGGTCTACGTGTATGTAGTCAGCAAACTTGAACCAGTCGTTTTGATTAATGGAGTTGGCAGTTAATTGCGTAATCTTATTCCCCTTTATTCTGCATATTTATTTAATTACGTTATTTGCTCTGATTGTCATGAGTGATTATAACTACTGCGTTCCAATTTTCAGCATCGAGGCGTGACAGTGGTGTTGACACTCGTTTTATGACCAATGAGTTGGGTCATTTCCTTGCTCATCTTTATGATGCTCCGAGTTGTTCACCCTTACTAGGCCTTCTTGGTCAGTTTTGAGGCCTATTTCTTGGGTCACCTCTCTTTGGTTGGGTCTTGCTCCTCATTCTTTGTCCGCTGGATGAAGCTTAGCAAGCCTTCATATTATTTACCACCCCATTGTCTTTGGCGGCCTATCGGTGGTGCGTTTGTTGACGTGTAGCGCTCCTTCCTTTGACCGGTTGCTGACGCCAGAGTCCAAAAGCCAACAACCTTCCTTAGGCCTTATTTTATCTTATCTGTTACGCTCTAGCAGTTTATCATGGGACCGTCATATGCTTCTGGCACGTGAACCTTCGACCGCCACCAGCATGTAGAGTCCTTATTACGAAAACTTCACCCGTTGACCTTATCTGTTGTTGGATAACGGTGGGTGGCAGTCCATACTTCGGCCGTCAAATGGATGTGGCGGTTTATCGTAAGGCCGTTTCATCAGACAGAGAGTCCTAATTGACTGTCTTTTCTCTGCTACGTCGTGGCCGGATTGAGAGTTTGATTCTATGATTTCTCCCTCAATGCACATCCTTAGAAGCTCCCGTTTATTTCTATGGACTCTTGGGAGTATTATCTTCAAGGATTATCTAGTTTTTGGCCTAATTTCGAGTCATTATCCCTCCAACTCGAGCCTAGACTTTGAGGGTCTATAAATAGAACCCTTGACTTGATGGGTTAAAGAGGAGATTTCCGGAGTTCACGTCGAAGTGCTGCCGCATCCTGGAGCTAGAACCAACCAAGGAGAACTGCTTCCCACGTCCGTCTGCGTCCTAAGTCCAAGGAGTATCAAGTTCCAACGGTCTTAGTATTTTCTTGTGTTTTCTGTTCTCTTTCCCCCTTATAAGCATCAAAGCATCTTCCCCTCCTCTTCTCTCACATTCTTCACTCTTCTGCATCATTTTAAAACCTCCTCCCATCTTTTCAAATGCCCCATAAGGGTTAAAAAAACACCACCCCCGGTATTCCCCTCTCCTTTTGCATGTTTTCAAGTTTTCTTTCATTATAGTTATTACACTCTTCAAAGGGCTAATCTGGGTGTTCTTTATGTGTCTCCACACGTTTTTGCAGGTTTCACAAGTCCCTAGCACGAGGCCCAAGTCTTCTGGCCGGCCAGGAGAAGTGGAGATCAAAAGTCCCAAAGTTCCTTTTCTGGGTTCAGTGGCAGTTCTTCCCAGGAGCGTTTCAGGGATTCTAGCGGTTTATCGTGAGACCGCTATCTCGCTATGGCGTGTTGATCTTCGACTGTTTCATTTCATAGAAGTGTAGTTCTCTCTCCCATGGGCGGGTGTTGCATCCACCTATTGCCAAGGTATTTATCTTAGCTTTGGCTAGTTTAATACTTTGGTGGTGATCACATCTTTCTAGTTTGGGCAGTAGTCCTCTCTCTTTCCTCATATATTTTCTGTCTTTGCTTTGTTTTGCTTGCTCCACACCCACGGTGTGTGTTTTCTTTTATTCCCTTGCTCCACGCCCCGGCGTGTGTTTTTTTTTTCCTTTGCTTAGTTCTCATAGAGATGGCATGCCCATGCTTAGATTCCATGTTGATTGCCTAGGTTCATGATGTACATGTTCATAGGTTGATTGCATATTGCACATTTCTTATTCATATTTCTATTGTTGACATCATATCTCATTCCCAAAAGGAACCAAATATAAATCAACAGAATTTTTGGCGATCACGGTGGGACTTCTAGTGCCAATCGTGTTGGATCTTTGTTTGACCTGCTGCTATCTATTTACCCCAGTTGCCCTTGTTTTCCTCGGATTTTCTGTTTATTTCCTGTTGTTTTCTGGTTCTATGGATCTATTGACAGTTCACTATTCGGCCGTTTCTGGCTTAAGAGCGGTCTATTATTAGACTGTCTCATCTTTCTGGCGCTCTCATATCAGATCGCCACTCCAGTCATAGGTACGCATCTCGAGGTTGATTATATTTCTACAGTTTTTGACTGTGATTTTATTCTGGGGTGCTATCTGATCTCCTCCTTGGTTGTCACATATATTCACATCATTGTGTGCATCTTTGATTGTTAATTTTTAGGCTAGAATTTGCATGCACCCCGGTGCACATAAGATCATTCATATTCACACTTTAGTTGCATTTTCCTACCTTGGTGTGTGAACCTCTCGTCTCCATATTCCTTGGGGCTGATTAGGAGATCACATCAAGGACCTCCATAAGTCCCCGTGAGCAGTGGATTCCCACACGAACGCCGAGCCGGTTGTACCTTTAGCACACCGTGTCTAGGTTGCATAAGTGAAGGAGAGTTTACACTTAGAGTTAACCAAGTCCATTATACCCTTCCTATTAGGAACCTTGTTGGAGAGAATCTTTACATTCAAATCATTAAGGTTCTAAAAGAAGAAACGATAAAAATTGGTGCATCATCACAACTTGGTTGATTTTGAGTCTCTCTTATCCCTTTTCTTTATTTTTATAAAGTTTGGAGTCTTTGTTATAGTCATTCATTGTGTGTTGTTTGTGTTGTTTGCATTTTTTCAAGGTTCTTCGTTGCATGTGGAGTTGCTTCCGATCTCTAGAATCTTCACCTAGGGGCAATTCCTTTTCCACTTTCTATTTCAATCCTTTGTTTGAGTCAAACATGTCTTCCTTTGACCTTCCCCGTTCCCAAGAGGAGTCTCTTCCTCAGGGGCTTCTAGAAGACCCCTCTAAGGTCATCTCTTTCTAATCCGGAGACGGGTCTGCCCCCCCTCCATCTTCCATCTCTATGGGGGGGCACAGCCCACCAACCCCCTCTCTTCTCCTAATTCCGCCAATCATGTCTTCCAAATGATGGCCCAGTTGGATCCGGCCTAACGTCAAGCTGTCTATCAGGCCATGCAGGGGTCCAATGCCCAATCTCCCATGATTGCTCAAGGTCTGTCTAATGCTCCCATTCTTCAACCAAGACTTGATGGGCCCTCTATTCAGCCCATTCCAATTGATCTCACTCCGATCCAGCCTAGGACCATTCAATTTTCTAGTATGGAAATGGGCCAGGCTTCTGGTTCAGCCCAACAAGTTCATGACAAAGGGAAGACCACCCTCCCTTCTTCTATCCTGGCAGACTCTTATCAAGTCATTCCATCCGTGCCGCAAGTTCTTGTTGGCCCATCTGATTTCATGCGCCCACAGCAAGGAGTGGCCCAAGTCCACGCCAATATGGGTCATTCTTCGGCCCAATATCCTTCTTATGGGCCTCCTCCAACTCCTTCTCCCTACCCTTCGGCTCCCCGCTTTGAGCCCACTCCTCTTGCTTTGCTCGCACCATCTAGGGAACAAGAACTTCTTGATAAATGGGCCGCCATGCAACAACAACTCGACTTCTTCCAAAAGCGGGTTGGCCCACAATCTTTAGCGGATGTTCCAGTTCCTAGCTTTCATAACATCCGGTTCCCTCCTTAGTCCGAGCTCCCCACTTACCGCAAATATGACGGGAATAGCAATCCCTTCATTCATGTGAGGGACTTTATGTATGAATCGACGCAGTTCCAATATGATGATCACCTTATGACGTATTTGTTCTTCCGATCCCTAGATGGAGTTGCATTGGAGTGGTTCTATACCTTACCGCTTGAGGATGCCGAGAGTTTTAAGGTAGTGAAAGAAAAATTCATCCAGGGGTTCCAATACCAGGTCGGCCCAGAATATTCCTTCATAGATTTAGTGGCCGAGAAAATGAAGGCAGACGAGGATTTTGCTACATATGCTAACCGATGGAGACATATGGCCGCCAGCGTGCCGGGTCACCTTCCGGAGGAAGAGAAAGTGAAGTTGCTTATTTCAAATGCTACCCCAACTTTCCACAACATTCTTGCCATGAACGACATATCCAACATGCACCAACTATATAGCCGGGCGCGCTTTATCCAAACCCAATTCAAGGACTCCCCCATCCACTCTCTTTTCGAAGCCCAAAAGCCCAAGTATCACAAGAAACCTCAAGGGCCAGTCACCGAGGGAGTCCAAACCAATGAACAGGTACAAGCTGTTGCATTTCCCTTCCAATCCGCACCGTTCCGCTTTCCACAAAACCCCCGCAACCCCTAGTTCTCCACGCCACAAAACACCCAACCCGCTTTCTCCACTCCACAAAACCCCACCTTCGTCGCTCCACAAAACACATTCTCCGCTCCGCAACAACCTCCGCAATACCACAATGTCCCTCCACCCAACGGCTACACCAATAACAACAATAAGCGCCCAGGTCCAAAGAGAGCCCAATATCCCCCTTTACCCGAGTCCCTCACAGACATATTTTCGGCTCTCATGTCCATTAATGCCATTCAGCTTCCTCCGGGATGGCCTAATTGGAACCCAATCGTTGATCAGTCAAAGTATTGCATGTTCCATAGGTAGCCCGGCCACACAATTGAGAGTTGCTTTCAATTCACAGATCTGGTATACGATTTGCATGAAGGGTAGCGCATAGACTGGGCCGAGATGCACAAGGCCATTGCTGAAATTAAAGAGAAGAGAAGGCAGCCGCAGAGGCAGCAAGTGCAGCAGCAACAAGCACCGCCGCCACAGCAGCAGCCGCAGCCGATTCAAGACTTGGGGATTCATCAAAACCCCATGCCAAACCATCCTCCCGCTCCGCAGCCTCAGCCGCCGGCACCGGCTCAAGTTAATTTAGTTCAACCCCCGGCTTCTGACGCCGGGTGGTCATATGATGATTGGAGAGGGGGGTTTCTATAGCCCATTCAAGAGCAGCCGAACTAGGTCCGTTAGGACCAAACGAGGCCTAGCTCATCCAAGTGGCAGCCCCGCATGGCCCACTTAGGATAAAAAGCCCAATAAGACTACTCGGGATCAAACCCTTCCAAGGCGGCCCTTAGGCTCGGAAGGCCCGAACGTCGGTCAGAACGGAGGAAGACCCATGCCTGAGTTATCCCCTCACCGGGATAGAGGCAAGCGCTCAGCGCCCACTCCGACCTATCTTTATCCGAGCTATGCCTATTGCCCAGACAGGGTTGGCACCCTTCATGCTTGGGTTTAACCGACGATTGCTTATCCACGCTGCCGTTAAGAGTCCTTTATGAGCAAGAGTTTTTGAGGACATAAAGAGCCCATGATGAGGACGTAACTCCGGCTTGAAACTTCTCAGCTTACGGGACTCATGAGGCTTGTGCTCTATTTCAACCTGGGACTCCCTCCCGCGGAAGGTAAGGGCCAACACACGCCTAAAATTCCCTGAGCAGGAACCACTTCACCATCTTGGTGTAGAGGGATCTCGCGCCCCTCTTTTCGTCCTCTCTTAATAGCTTCCACCATTGCTCTACTGACTTAGGCATTAGAGGGTTTACCCCAGGGAACCATCCCTGGGCCCCCTGATCCGTTTCCCTTCCTTGCAGTTCACTATTCGGTGATCATCCCCCAGCTCAGGTCCAGCGTGAGATCACGCCTCTTCATCTGGTGCTGTATGAGGGAAACGACCAAAGAGCCAGTATGGTGCGAAGAAGTTCAGGGAGGAGGTCCACCGGCGACAGGGGAAAGGCCATGGTGGCGGTGGGAGAAGGCCCATCTCAGGCCTCCCAAAACCCCCCTCCAACACCAACACCCCAGCCGACGAACCACCCCCTCCTCCCGCGGCGGTAGGGCTACCACTCAACGGTGGCGCTGACGTTTTCCAAGCCCTCAACGCAAAATTGGACATCCTCGTGGAACTCCTGAGGACCCAGGCGGCCAGGGATGGAAGGTCACGCGCCCCTCCGGAGAGCCCTCCCCGCGAGAACGCATCCCAGCACACTACCGGAGGCCTCTTCACCCTCCGATGCCGGCAGATTATCCGTAACAAGTCAGGGGGACCTTCACAAGCCCCTCCCCCGGAGCAAGAGGCCTCCTCCACGCCAAAAAGGGGAAGACCTACAGTACGCCATCCAAACCCAGAGACCGAAGCTCCTGGAGAGCGCCAAGGAAGTCCCCCCAGCCCCACAACGCGGCAACAGTCGGAGTTATCCCTCCGACTGTAAGAATTCAAGAGACGTTTCACAGAGCAGGAGCGTGCCCTACGCGCCTTGCAAAATGTCTCTCCAGCAGAGGACGAGGAGAAATCCCTGTTCTCCGATTACATCTTGAAGGCAGAGGTATCTTCCAGAACCTCCATTCTGACCTTCAAGTCCTACGACGGCCATGGCGACCCGGTCGACAACTTCGACATCTTCGACGCTCTAATGACCCTTCACGGAGCGTCCGACGCCATCAAGTGCCGAGCCTTTGCGACCACCCTGGTCCAAGGTGCCCAAGCATGGTTCCGGGCCCTCGCCCCCGGATCCATCCGGGATTTCATGCAATTTGGGCGAGTATTCAAGGAGAGTTTCGCTGGTAGCGCCCCCCCGAGATCGGTAGCGGGGCTATTGGCTCTCAAATAGGCGCAAGGGGAGAAACTCCGGGCTTACATCAACCGATTCAAGTCGGAAGCCCTGAGAATCCCCCGCCTGGATGTAGCCTCGGTCATAATCGCGCTGACCGGGGGCACCCAGGATGAGAACCTCTGCCGCAAACTTATCCTCCACCCTCCCTCGACCCTTGCCGAGCTAGTGACTCTGGCTTTGCACCACGCCGAGTGAGAAGAAGTACTCAGCGCATGCCGAGGAGCAACCGGCTCGGGTCGGGAGGGGGACAAGAAGCAGGCACTCAAGTCTAGCTCAGGCCTGTTGGATATGGACTGAATAGATCTAGAGGGGGGGTGAATAGATCTTTCCCCCTTTTTTAAATTATAATGCAATAACCTCAAGCAAATGATTGATTTTGAGATTAATCCTGAAGTCAGATACGTTAGCAATTATAAGGAGCAACACACACCACAAGCACATCCACAAGACAGAAGGTTTTTAGGTGGTTCAGTCTCTTCCTGAGACTTACATCCACCCCTTGCTTAACTCAAGCAAGGCTTCACTATGAGAATCTCTGATCTCAACCAAAACACAGCTGACACACAGCTTGTACCTGCTGACACACAGCTTGACTCTGCTGCCTCACAGCTTGACAATAATTGTAATCAGAAATGAAAAGATGATAAGAACAGGTGATGAAAGACAGGACTGAATATTGACGTGTGTAGAAGAATAGGTGTTCAGCCTGGGACTTGATCACGCTTATGAAGAAGCCTAGACTCCCTGTTGATCTTCCAGTCAGTTGCCTTCGATTGTTCTGCTGCTGGAGATCGCACAGTCTTGAGCTAAGTCTTCCTTCTGCAGCAACGAGATTGCCTTTAACCTTTCTGCAGATTTTTGATTGGTGGAGAGCTCCTTCTTCCTCTTCTGTGTGTATCTTCTTGGCTTCTATTCCGTGCTCTCTCTCTGCTTCCTTGTTCGTGATTAGTTGCCTTATATTCTTCATACAGCTCTTTTTATTTTCAAGAATAAAGTTCTTCCCGCTCAATTTTCAGATCGAGCGCCAATCTGCTAGAAAACAGGGATCGGTTTAAATCCAATCGTTAGAACGAGTTTGACCACTTCTAAGCAAGATTGTTTCCTTGATTCCCGTGCGGAAGCTTATCTCCTGAGCAGCCCAACAACCTGCAACAACCATCTGCAGGTTTTAAGGAACCAAAACAGAATTCGGTTAGAGTTCGGTTTTGACGATATAAAAACCCGTGGTCGACCATGACACTGTCTCTGGTCGACAACGAGCTGTGTCCAGACGGCTGTTCCATTCTGGCTGACACCTGCGTTCCCCGTGGTCGACCACAGCCTTGTCGCTGGTCGACAAGGGGCAAATATCAGGTGGCCATTGGTTCTGTCTGATGTTCTGTCTTTTCCTGTGGTCGACCAGAGGTGGGGCTATGGTCGACATCCAAGGTGCTTCCAGAAGACAGATGACTTGATGCTTTTCTGGTTGAGTTCGTTGGTCGACCATAACTTCTTCAGTGGTCGACAAACAGTCTTTCACGCTTATACTGATTTGTTGATTCCACTTGGATTTCAGTGAACCTGAAATTTGCTTCACTTATAAGATTTGACTTGAAGTTCCAAATGTATATAAAGCATATTTGTCATCATCAAATGGGCATTAATTCAATGCACTATCTTTACAAAAATAACCAAACCATTTGCTTTAAGAAACAAGATAGAACTTAGATTAGTCAAACATATCCTATTGTCATCATCAAAACCAAGGGATGCACAACATTCTCCCCCTTTTTGATGATGACAACCATGAGTCATTGTGACAAACAACAGATTATAAAATTCATTTGATATTGCATGCAAGGCTATCATAGCACAGATTTCATTCAGACAATTCGTTTGATGTGTCTTTCAAAAACAATAGCACTAATTACATGAGAGACTCAAAAAAAAGGATAAAGACACTGAGGACACGTAGACAAAGTAAACTTGACAATCTAGACTCACATCTAGACACACAACTAGACACACTAGACACACAACTAGACACAATGACACATAAAGTCCTATCTCCCCCTTTGTCAACAGCAAAAAGAAGATCATTTGAACAATCCCTCTGAGGAGGATGAGGAGGTCTCTGGCTTCACGTTCTCTTCCATGCGATCCAGCTTGTCAACAATGTGGGCATAGGAGAGCCTGAGCTTCTGGATCTCTGAGATAGTATCCTTGTGATACTTCTCATTCTGTTGGGTTGTGATCTCGATACGGATTCCCATCTGATCGGACACTTCACCGAGGGTCCTTACTAGTCTGTTGAACCGAGAACTAGCCTGGTCAGAGTGTTCCTTCTGCTTGATGAACCTGGCCTCCATCTGTTGTTCCAGCCGTTGGACTTTCTGCTCCAAGCGTCCAGTGGCAGCATTGACATTCTCTTGAAATGATTGGAGTTGGGTGGTGAGAGAAGATAACTGAGATGCCATCTGGAGGAGCACGCCATGAGATTCAGGGTGGGAGGTAAATGCTGGTGGTGGAGCAGAAGTAGAGGGAGTGGAGGTAGGTGGTACTTGTGTGGGTTGAGCAGAATGTGATGGAGCTTGGGTAGTTCGAGCAGATGGGGATTGAGCTGGAGGGGCAGCAGTGCCTGGCTGCCAGAGCACTAGTGAAAGGGACGATGGTGGATGGGCAGCAGTGGTGGTAGTAGGTGTAGCTTGAGGCACCATTGGTGACGGTGTGACAGCAGGGCTAACCTGTATAGGTGAATGAGGTGGAGAAGATGGTGGCACTGGATCCTTTGCTTTGCCCTTGGAAGGGAGAGTGCGCTGAACGTGGTCTCCGACCTTCTTAAATCCCAAGAATGTGGTCACGAAGTGAAAATTGTAGACGTGCCATTTGGGAATGACAATGCTTGGGCTGTGAGGAGAAGGTATTTTGGCTGCTTTCAGAATGGAAGTGATATGGGCAGCAAAAGGAAGAGAATTCAGGGGATAATGTAGGATGCTTCGGAGGGAATTAAAAGGAGTGTGGTTAGGCGAATAGGCTGGCGAGTGATGAGGCCATGGAGTATAAACAGATGGAGGCGACTCACTTGATCTCTGGCGCCTCCTCGAGGTTGTATGATGGTGGTGATGATGTGGTGAAGCAAACGATGAAGAGGAGGGAAGGTATTAGCATTGAGGTACTTGGGAAGGACCTCAGGGGCTGGCTTGCCAGTGACCACTGCATGTGCTTCTCGGAGGTCGAAGTCCTCATGGTTGAAAACAGCTCCAATTCTGGGAGTCTTCAGCGTCATGTGGAGAAGCTTGACGTCGAGTCTGATGACTTTCCCTTGAACTACGGTGTAGAGCTGACTGTCCACAACTTGCAGGTTGTGGTAGAATTCTTGCACAAGCTGGGGCGAGTACGAATTGTGCACTGAAACGAACGTAGTCCACTCTTGAGCTTCAAAAATTGGCAGTAGATCTGGGAACATCTCCATCAGCTTGTCATCGGAGAAATCGACGATCCTTGGTTGCAGAACTGTCCGTGGCTTGAGAGCTCCAGAAACGGGATGCACTGCGGGTTCCTCTGAAGCTGCTGATTGTCTGCCTGGACCAGGTGCATCAGCCGTGGTCGACCTGTGAGGGGCCGATGGCGAACCCTGCGCGGCCCGCGACTTGGATCGCTTGGACGGCATCGAAGCTGCGGCAGGGGCCTGATCTCTTCTACGCTTAGAGGAAATTAGAGCGCGCTTGGGAGACATTGTGAAGGGAAGCGAGATAGAGGCGAGAGAGAGGCGAGAAAAGAAATCTGGAGAAGATGAAGTTGGGAGAGGGCTAGAGCTGCGGATGGGAAAATTTCAGGGACCCAGCCGAGACAATTTATAGGGTAGGGCATTAGGGCTGGCCCTTAATTTTTAGGGCAGTGAACCATCGCGATGCAAAGAACGAGCGGTCACGATTAATCAGCATAACTCATATTTTGGGAAATTATTGAAGTGTACCCCCTTTCTTTAATAAGACAATTAAGTAACCTTTCCTCCCTTTCTCAAAGACCACCTTGTGACAAATTCGAGTGGGTCTTGTGGTTCAAAGAATTTGAAAGTATTGCCCCAATAAATTGACTCCCCATATCCACTTTCTTACTCACAGCTCCTCAAGCTTATAATATGTTTCATGAGATAATTTTACTAGCTGAACAAGCTGAACAGTGTTTTATGCCTCTATTTGCATATAGTGCATTAGGTCAACCATTTTATCTGCCTTTGATAACTTGGATTTTACTTTTTGAAATATTGAAGAGTTGTGGTCAGGTTTATCACATGCCTTTCTACACGAGAAGACACGCTTTTTACACGCCAGTCACCCCGGCTACTTAGCATGCCTAACCATTCCACTTTTAACTGGGAACTTCCTTTTATCCGTGAGGATATACGTTTATCAGACGCCAATATCCCCAGTTACTCAGTATTCCCAATTAATAATTTTGAGAGTGGCAGAGGTAGAATGAGTCTTCATGACATACATGTCTCCCACTTAATTTTTCAGCCAATTTTGCTTTGTGATAGAGAACAGTAGTTTCTCAGAACTCAGTCCATTGCTCTACCAAGAAGGCAGAATTATGGCGTATTCCATATACATTCATGCTATAGCAGCGGTTATTTTCACTGTCCAACACAGACACAGGTAGAGAAACAGTCTCATTACTAAAAACATAAGTTCTCAATAGTCTTGAGTCAGAGTCATAGTTATGGTTTGAATTTATTGCAGTAGTACAGGTCAAATTCTCATTACTACACTTAACCTTTACTCTCATTGATGACTTTGGTGATTTTCTTGTAAGATATGGTTAGGTTGTTCAATGATTTATTAAGGAATGAGTTTACACTTTTTACTCCCCCTCAATTTGTGAGTCCGTGCTGAAGATAGAAAGCAATAAGTTGGCCACAAAGAGATATAGAGACACAAGGAATAGGAAGTGTGAACAAGGATGAGTGAGTAAAGCAAAACTGAGCTCAGAGTCCAAAAAGTTCAGAAGATTTCCCACCAAAGCCAGCACCCTGACTAGATCTAATTTCCCTTTTTCAGGTCCTTTGTCGACCATGGAGTGGCCTGTGGTCGACCTCTGTGCTGACACAGAACCTGCCTGTTAAGAAGACTGCGTTCTGACAAACCTGTTGTCGACCATTGGATCGCCTGTGGTCGACAGCTGCGAAGTCCCAGAGCTAACTATTTCCTGTCCTGATGCCTTGGTCGACCAGCGCCTTGTCTGTGGTCGACCACAGGAGGTAATCCGTAGAAAGACCAGGGTTCTGCAGAGCTTGCTGAAGTAGCACCCGACACAAGACTTCCAAGCTCAAAAACTTGACCAATACTAGAGACCTATAACTTAGACAGAAATGACAGAATCTATGCAGTGTACACAAGAATATGATTATTTCAAGAATTTTCAGGAGAAATTCTACAAATTCCTAACTCCCTTCTTAGAGTTGAAAATCTGTCATTGTTAAGGGGTTTTGTGAAAATGTCTGCCAGTTGTTTTTCAGTTTCTACAAAATGAAGCATGAAATTTCCTTTGGAGACCTCATCTCTTAGAAAGTGATGACGGATCTCAATGTGTTTTGTCCTAGAGTGTTGAATGGGGTTTTTAGACAAATTAATAGCACTAGTGTTGTCACAGAAAATAGGTGCACATCCAAGATCTACATTGTAGTCTTGGAGTTGATGTTTTATCCACAAAACCTGTGTACCACAGTTCCCTACTGCGACATACTCAGCCTCAGCAGTGGAGAGTGCCACAGAATGCTGTTTTTTAGAAGCCCATGATATTAAACATCCACCTAATATTTGACAATAACCACTAGTACTCTTCCTATCAATTTTGCAACCAGCATAATCAGCATCTGAATATGAAATCAAGTCTAGTTTGCAGTAAGTAGGATACCATAAACCCAATTCTTGGGTGCCGGCAATATATCGAAGGATACGCTTGACAGCCCCTAAATGTGATTCTCTAGGGCTAGACTGATATCTAGCACACATGCATACACTAAACTGAATATCTGGCCTTGAAGCAGTTAGATATAGCAGGGACCCGATCATACCTCTGTATTTCTTGGCATCTACCATGTTACCTTTTACATCAGCTTCCAATGTTGCATTTGTACCCATGGGTGACTCAATTGGTTTGCAGCTTTCCATGCCAAACTTCTTCAGCATCTCCTTTATGTACTTGGATTGATTTATGAAGTATCCTTCTCTACATTGTACGATCTGCAATCCAAGAAAAAACTGTAAATCACCCATTAAACTCATTTCAAACTCATTGGTCATTAGATTTGCAAATTCAGTACATAATGAAGCTTCAGTGGATCCAAACACAATATCATCCACATAGATTTGCACAATTAGTATATTCTTACCTTGGGTCTTGGAGAATAATGTTTGATCAATTTTACCTCTTGTGTAGCCCTTTTTGGTGAGGAATGAACTCAGTCTGTCGTACCATGCCCTAGGAGCCTGCTTTAAACCATACAAAGCCTTATGCAGTTTAAAGACATGATTAGGAAGATCATCATTTTCAAAACCAGGGGGTTGTTCCACAAAGACTTCTTCCTTTACAATGCCATTTAGAAAGGCACTTTTTACATCCATTTGCTGCAATTTAATTCCATGGGACGCCGCAAATGCTAACAATATCCTAATGGCTTCTAACCTTGCAACTGGAGCATATGATTCTTCAAAATCAACTCCAAATTCTTGGTTATACCCCTTAGCCACCAACCGAGCCTTGTTCCTCATAACAACTCCTTCTTCATTAAGCTTATTTTTATAAACCCATTTGGTTCCAATAACAGGATGAGATGAGGGTCTGGGAACAAGTTTCCAAACCTGATTTCTTTCAAATTGATTTAATTCTTCATGCATGGCATTTATCCAAGATTCATCTCTTAAAGCTTCCTCTACATTTTTAGGCTCAACTTGAGATACAAGGGCTAGCTGATCTAATTCATCAACTGTTTTAAGCTGAGATCTAGTTTTCCTCGGTTCATTAATTCCTCCAATGATGTTATCTAGAGGATGATCTCTGAGAAATCTCAGATTTTCAGAATTGTTACCTGGGCTGATCTCTCCTTCGGGTTGATCATTGGAATCACCTTGCTTTGGTTCTGCTTCAGTCTCCATTGGTTCCTCTTTGCCTTCCAGAAATTCCCCATCTTCATCTTTGCCTACCTGTCCAGTTTTGTCAAAGTCATTATTTTCATCAAATGTGATATGTGGGGATTCTTCAACTAGCTGATCTTTGGTGTTGTAGACTCTATAGGCTCTTGATCGGTCAGAGTATCCCAAGAAGATTCCTGGGTCACTCTTTGGTTCAAATTTGTCCAATGATCTCTTGTCATTGTTATGAATAAAACACCTTACACCGAAGATCCTAAAATGAGCTAGAGATGGCTTCTTACCTTTGAACACCTCATATGGAGTTTTCGCACTAGATGGTCTTACCATTGCCCTGTTTACAATATAACATGCTGTATTGACCGCCTCAGCCCAAAATCTTCTTGGAAGATTGGCTTCAACCAACAAGGTTCTGGCCATTTCAACAAGTGTGCGATTCCTTCTCTCCACCACTCCATTTTGCTCTGGCGTCCTTGGTGAGGAGAACCTGTGATTTATTCCTTTGTTCCTGCAGAATTCATCAAACTCTGAATTTTCAAATTCTCCCCCATGATCAGATATTATTGAACACACTTTAGACTTACCATCCTGCTTCATTCTTCTGTAAAAATCCTGAAATTCATGAAAGGCATCGTTTTTATGTGATAAAAACATTACCCAGGTAAATCTTGAAAAATCATCCACTAGAACAAAGCCATATCTTTTTCCACTAAGACTAGTAGTCCTTGTAGGACCAAATAAGTCCATGTGTACAAGTTCTAATGGCCTAGACGACTGATCTATAGTTCTACTTTTGAAAGATTTCCTTGTTTGTTTCCCTTGGGTACATGCTTCACACACTTTGACATTCTGTGCAAAAGAGATTTCAGGTAATCCAGAAACCATTTTATTCTTAACCAATTTGTGCAGCACCCTGTAGCTAACATGCCCTAGCCTTCGGTGCCACAACCAAGTCAGGTCTTCCTTCTTGGCGGTGAGGCACAAGTTGGAGTGGGCTGGATCATCCAAGTCTATCATGTAGACATTATTTACTCTCTTGCCCATAAACTTAACTTTATCCGAATTTGGTTCAAGAATTTTACAAATCTTAGAATCAAAGACTACTTGATGGCCTTTGTCGCATAGCTGACTGATGCTTACAAGATTATATTCCAGGCCATCCACTAGCAGTACATCTTCAATGCAATTTGTAGATGTCTTACCTACCTTACCTTTCCCAATGATCTTGCCTTTGTTATTTCCTCCAAATGTCACATGTCCTCCATCTTTTGAGTTTAGCTCGGAGAATTTTGCCTTGTCTCCTGTCATATGTCTTGAGCAGCCACTATCTAAGTACCACTTGTTGTGTATAGCTGCCAGACACACCTGCATCACAAGTTACACAGAAACTTTTGGACCCCAATGGTACCCGGGTCCAAGATAGCTTGTGAAATCATGAAACTGCTGTAGCAGCCCCTTGGGAACCCAAATCTTATTGGAACAGATTGATTTGCTTAAATTGTTCAGGTTAGGTGGCTTTGGATTAGTTGATTTTCTATTCTGAAACCACATTTTTGGGTTCCAATTTCCATTCTTTTTCAGCTGGTTAACCCTGTGAGTTTTGTTTGCGGGTCTGTTCATGG
The DNA here is from genome assembly GCA_022559845.1 of Amorphophallus konjac. Classification (NCBI taxonomy): domain Eukaryota; kingdom Viridiplantae; phylum Streptophyta; class Magnoliopsida; order Alismatales; family Araceae; genus Amorphophallus; species Amorphophallus konjac. Next base: position 291,378,356 of record CM040124.1, on the reverse strand, counting down.
TCGACATCGGAGGGGTCTGTTGTCGACCAGCATGTTTCCAGACACCTGGTTTTACAGGTTTGTATTCGTTAATATTATTTGAAGTTTTATCTGTCTGATTTCTTTTGTAAATTTGCTGATTCTGCCTTATGTGGCCATTATTATTAGAGTGATTTGGATTTGTCCCTTTTCCTTCAGATTTCCTCTCTTTTGGATTGACATTAATCTGGTTAGAGGACCTGGCTTCATTATTTCTTTCGTCTTGATACAAATTTATCAAGGGGCCTTTTCCTTTAGGTCCACCAAGTTTACTTTGAGTTCTTATTTGAAATTCTTTCTTAGCTGTTGGATTATACCCTAACCCTTCTTTTTGAAAGTTTACTTTTATTCCTAAGACGGCATTTAAGTTGTCTTGGCCCTTGGTCATTTTTTCCAAAGCTTCCTGTTTATCTTCCAATTCACCTTGGATTCTTTCTATCTCTTTTAGAAGCTTACTGTTTTCTTCCTTAATGGAGTTGTTCTTTTCTTCAGTTTGCTTTGTTTTCTGTTCGCATTCCTGAGCTCTTAGTTTTAACTCATCAATGTCATTTTTTAGCATTTCATTCTCTTCGGACATTCTCTTGTGATTTTCTTCATCTAAGTCCATTTGATTCAGCTTGTTTTTCAGTGACTGGATTTCCATTTCTAGTTCAGTTTTGTTTTCTATTGAATTGCTGTCTTTATTCAGTTGACTGATCTTCTTCTTCAAATGTTTATTTTCCTTTCTTATTCTTTCATAAGTATCAAGCAATTCTGAATATACTGCTTCCCAATCCGAACTAGAGAAGTCTTGAAATGGGGAACTTACCTCAAGATCACTGTTGTCTCCCTTGGCCATCAGACAGAGCTTTCCTTCTTCTTCCTCGGAAGTTGTTTCCTCTTCACTGCTCTCTTCCTCCTCACTCCAAGTGCTAATCATCGCCTTGGGTTTCTTGCCTTTCCACTTGAAGCTTGATTTCTTAGGAGCTTCTGGACATTCAGCCTTCATATGTCCAGGCTGCCTGCAATTGTAGCAAATGAGTTTGTTAGAAGGAGCCTTATGTTTATCAGATTTAAACTGGGATGACTTCCTTACCATGCCCTTTGGATTTCTGAATCCTTTACCTTCCTTCCGCAGGAATTTTTTAAATTTTCTTGTAAGCATGGCTAGCTCACCAGATTCTTCACCCGAGCTAGATGAGTCATCATTGTCAGACACCTCAGAGGTGCTTGTTTTAGTCTTTAGGGCAAGTTGCTTCTTTTTCTTGCCCTCATCTTCCTTTCTCTTCAGATTGACCTCATAGGCCATCAGGGATCCTACTAACTCATCCACTGTCATTATTGTGAGATCCTTTGAGTCCTCAATGACTGTGGCCTTGGTATGCCACATCGATGTGAGAGACCTTAAAATCTTCCTCACTAATTCCTGCTCTTTGTATGTCTTCCCTAAGCTCTTCAAGCCATTAGTCAATTGTACTAATCTGGCATACATCTCAGAAATACTTTCATCATTTTTCATCCTAAACATTTCATATTCTGAGATTAGCATATTTGCTTTTGTCTCTCTTACCTCGGAAGTACCTTCGTAGATTACCTTTAGACGATCCCACATTTCTTTGGCTGTTGCGCATTGGGAAACTCTTGAGAATTCTGTGGGGTGTAGTGAGCACTGCATCACGTTCATGGCTCCCCAGTTGACAGTTGATTTCCTGACCTGTTCTCTGGTCCAGGTTTCTTCATCTTCCGGTAGCTCAAAAGGTCCGCGGCTCACTACCCTCCACATCTCGTGGTCTTGCGCACGTAAGAACACCTGCATACGATTTTTCCAATAAGAATAATCAGTTCCATCAAAATATGGAGGTCTAGTTACAGAGTGCCCCTCAGCTATGAGGCTTTTAGAGTTCAGTCCACCCGGTCTCTCCTGGTTGTTAGACCACATATCTGGAGAACCAAGCTCTGATACCACGTGTTGGATACGGACTGAATAGATCTAGAGGGGGGGTGAATAGATCTTTCCCCCTTTTTTTAAATTATAATGCAATGACCTCAAGCAAATGATTGATTTTGAGATTAATCCTGAATTCAGATACGTTAGCAATTATAAGGAGCAACACACACCACAAGCACATCCACAAGACAGAAGGTTTTTAGGTGGTTCAGTCTCTTCCTGAGACTTACATCCACCCCTTGCTTAACTCAAGCAAGGCTTCACTATGAGAATCTCTGATCTCAACCAAAACACAGCTGACACACAGCTTGTACCTGCTGACACACAGCTTGACTCTGCTGCCTCACAGCTTGACAATAATTGTAATCAGAAATGAAAAGATGATAAGAACAGGTGATGAAAGACAGGACTGAATATTGGCGTGTGTAGAAGAATAGGTGTTCAGCCTGGGACTTGATCACGCTTATGAAGAAGCCTAGACTCCCTGTTGATCTTCCAGTCAGTTGCCTTCGATTGTTCTGCTGCTGGAGATCGCACAGTCTTGAGCTAAGTCTTCCTTCTGCAGCAACGAGATTGCCTTTAACCTTTCTGCAGATTTTTGATTGGTGGAGAGCTCCTTCTTCCTCTTCTGTGTGTATCTTCCTTGGCTTCTATTCCGTGCTCTCTCGCTGCTTCCTTGTTCGTGATTAGTTGCCTTATATTCTTCATACAGCTCTTTTTATTTTCAAGAATAAAGTTCTTCCCGCTCAATTTTCAGATCGAGAGCCAATCTGCTAGAAAACAGGGATCGGTTTAAATCCAATCGTTAGACCGAGTTTGACCACTTCTAAGCAAGATTGTTTCCTTGATTCCCGTGCGGAAGCTTATCTCCTGAGCAGCCCAACAACCTGCAACAACCATCTGCAGGTTTTAAGGAACCAAAACAGAATTCGGTTAGAGTTCGGTTTTGGACGATATAAAAACCCGTGGTCGACCATGACACTGTCTCTGGTCGACAACGAGCTGTGTCCAGACGGCTGTTCCATTCTGGCTGACACCTGCGTTCCCCGTGGTCGACCACAGCCTTGTCGCTGGTCGACAAGGGGCAAATATCAGGTGGCCATTGGTTCTGTCTGATGTTCTGTCTTTTCCTGTGGTCGACCAGAGGTGGGGCTATGGTCGACATCCAAGGTGCTTCCAGAAGACAGATGACTTGATGCTTTTCTGGTTGAGTTCGTTGGTCGACCATAACTTCTTCAGTGGTCGACAAACAGTCTTTCACGCTTATACTGATTTGTTGATTCCACTTGGATTTCAGTGAACCTGAAATTTGCTTAACTTATAAGATTTGACTTGAAGTTCCAAATGTATATAAAGGCATATTTGTCATCATCAAATGGGCATTAATTCAATGCACTATCTTTACAAAAATAACCAAACCATTTGCTTTAAGAAACAAGATAGAACTTAGATTAGTCAAACATATCCTATTGTCATCATCAAAACCAAGGGATGCACATAGTCTTCTCTGACCAAGACCTGGAAGGGCTGACCACCCCGCATGACGACGCCCTAGTCATATCGGCCACGATAAACCATTGTAACGTAGATAGGATTCTATTTGACAATGGAAGTGCCCTCGACGTATTATCCTACGAATGTTTCCTTAAGATGGGGGAGGATCCGTCTAAACTCTGCCCGATCCGAACCCCCCTGTGCGGGTTCAATGGCCAGGCCACTTATCTCGAGGGAGCCCTAAGCCTGTCGGTTACTCTTGGCACCCCACCCAAGACCGTTACGGTTATGGCGGACTACATAGTGATCAAGTGTATGATAGCATCTTCGGCCGAGGAATCCTCAGCCGAACGAAAGTAGTGCCTTCTACCTATCACCAAAAGATGAAGTTCCCCACCAAAAATGGGTCAGGGGATGTCCGAGGCAACCAGGCCACGGCTAGAAGGTGCTACAATATCTCGGTTGAAGCCACAAGGCTAGACGGGAAGAGCAATGGCCCCCGGGAAGTCGAGGAAAAATCCGCAACCGCCGAGCCTAGAGGCGAATTGCTAGCGGTTTTCCTAAACGACGACCCGACCCTGGGAGTAAAGATTGGAGCCGACCTAACATCTGAAGTCCAACAACAATACAAAGAGTTTCTTTCTGCGTACATCCGAGTCTTTGCGTGGTCTGATGATCAACTCCCTGGGATACTGGAGGAGACGGTGATGCATAAGCTAAACCTCGACCCAACCATGAAGCCCGTACAACAACGCAGAAGGAAGCACGCGCCAGAGAAACAGGCGATCATCGAGCAAGTCACCAAGGGGCAAAAGACTTGTCTTTTTAGACCGGTCATGTACCCGACGTGGCTGGCTAACGTCGTCCTGGTGCCAAAAGCTTCGGGAAAGTGGCGAATGTGCGTGGACTTCACCGACTTGAACAAGGCTACTCCAAAGGACTGCTATCCATTACCGAGCATCAACCAACTGGTTGGCTCAACCTCGAACAATGAGATACTCAGTTTCCTAAATGCTTATTCAGGTTACCATCAGATCAGAATGAATCCGGAGGACATCGAGAAGATCGCCTTTATCACCGACTTCGACGTATCCTGCTACACCCGGATGCCTTTCGGGTTAAAGAATGCTGGAGCAACGTATCAGAGGTTGGTCAACCATATGTTCGAGGGATAGCTCGGCCAAAACGTTGAGGCCTATATTGATGACATGCTCGTCAAAACCCCCAAGGCCAAGGACCACTTCGCCGACCTAGCTGAGACCTTCGACACCCTCCTGAAATATAATATGAAGCTCAATCCCACCAAGTGCGCCTTTGGAGTAAGGTCTGTGAAATTCTTGGGCTTCTTAGTCAGCCAGCGTGGGATCGAGGCCAACCCCGATAAGGTCCAGGCCATCCTGGACATGCGCCCACCCACCTGCGTCAAAGACGTTCAACGCCTGACTGGACGCATTACCGCACTCAGTAGATTCTTGTCCCGTGTGCCCGAATGATGCCTACCCTTCTTCAAGTTATTGAGGGGGCCCAAATTGGCATCTGCCACGTTCGCATGGGACGAGGAATGCTAGAAAGCATTCAACGAGCTTAAAGAGTTCCTGGCTTCGCCCCCTGTGCTTTCTAAGCCTGTCCCAGGCGAAGCCCTGCACCTCTATCTCTCGGCAACCTCATCTACAATTAGCTCGGTCTTGGTCAGAAATGACTCGGGAGTCGAGAGACCGGTCTACTACACCAGCAAGGTGCTCAACGAGGCTGAAAGAAGGTACCCCGCAACTGAGAAACTCGTGCTAGCGTTGGTTACCTCGGCCAAGCACCTCCGACCCTATTTCCAAGAGCATTCCATCACTGTGTTAATCGACGAACCTTTGAAGAGGATCCTCGCTCACCCTGAAACCTCGGGACGCCTCGTCAAGTGGGCCATCATGCTCAGGGCCTACGATATATCATACCGGCCTTGCTCGGCTATCAAAGGACATGCGCTCGCTGACTTCATCGCCGAGAGCACTATCCCGACTTTAGAAAAATCTCCGTCCGCGCCCGGGCCAACCTGGGAACTGTTCGTCGACGGATCCTCCAACTCGGTTGGAAGCGGCGCTGGAATCCTCCTGAAGTCCCCCGAAGGAGCAGAGCTACAATATGCTTTGAAGTTCAATTTCCAGGCGTCCAACAACGCCTCCGAGTACGAAGCCCTTATCTCGGGAGCCCGCATGGCCCGGCAGCTAGGGGCTGAGCGGGTCAGAATTCACACCGACTCCTAGCTGGTCGCTAGCCAGGTCAACGGTGATTACGAAGCTCGAGAAGCACCAATGGTCAAATACCTCCAGCTGGTCAAGACAGTGGCACAATAGTTCAAGAGTTTTGAGGTAGTCCAAATAGCTCGGGAGGAAAACTCCCGAGCGGACGCCCTCTCTCGGATGGCCTCCTCTCTTGACCCCGAGGGTACTCGATCGGTCCTTCTTGAAGAGCTAGAGCGACAGAGCATCGATTCGGAGCTCCTAGCTATTGACTCGGCCACCCCAAGCGACTGGCGTACCCCGTACCTGTCGTGGCACCAAGATTCTCAAGAGCCCCCCAACCCTCGGGAAGCCCGAAGATTGAAGTACCAAGCTCGGCGATTCGTCACTCCGGATGGCGCTCTCTACCGGAGATCCTTCTCCGGTCCTCTCCTGAAGTGCCTCAATACTGACAAAGCGAACCGAGCGATTCAAGAAGTTCACGAAGGCCTGTGCGGAGCGCATTTGGGAGGAAGGTTACTCGCCAGAATCTTGCTACGGCAAGGTTATTGGTGGCCCACTCTGCAGCGCGACTGCTTGACCTACGTACAGCACTACGACCGATGCCAGTGATTTGACCACTTGGTCCATCAACCGGCAACGGAGATCATTACCCTAGCCGAGCCATATCCTTTCGCTCGCTGGGGAATCGACATCCTCAGGTTGTTCCCTACGGCTCAAGCTCAGAAGAAGTTCGTCATCGTCGCCATCGACTACTTCACCAAATGGATCGAGGGCAAAGCCACAGCAAGAATCACCGAGACAGTCGTCTGGAGTTTCGTCTGGAAATCAATCATCTGTCGCTACGGCATCCCTCGAGTGATAGTGAGCGATAATGGTCGGCAATTTGATTCTTGTTATTTTCGAGACAGATACACCGACCTAAACATTCACAATCACTTCACCTCGGTCGCCCACCCTCAGGCTAACGGACTGGTCGAAAATGCCAACAAGACTATCTTAAAAGGCATCAAGACCAGGCTCGGCAAAGCCAAGGGCAGCTGGCTTGAGGAATTACCGAACGTACTTTGGTCACACAGAACGACTCCCAGAACGGCAACCGGCGAAAGTCCTTTCCAGTTGGTGTACGGAGCCGAGACCGTGATCCCGTTGGAGATTGGAAATCCCTCCCTCTGAGTCATCTGCTTTTCGTCCGAGGCAAACGACCAGAAACTGCTCGAAAACCTCGACCTAGCATATGAAGTCCGAGAGATTGCCAGCATCCGAGCAACAGAATATCAACGCCGTCTCACTCGATACTACAACGCCAAAGTCCGAGATAGGCACTTTCAACCGGGAGACTTCGTCCTCAGGAAAGCCGAAGCCTCTCGACCACTTGAGGCGGCGGGCAAGTTATCCCCTAATTGGGAAGGCCCCTACCGAGTGGTAGAGACACTCGGAAAAGGAGCATACCGACTATCCATGATGGAAGGAGAGCTCATCCCTCGGACCTGGAACGCGACTACACTATGCAAGTTCTACTTCTGAATACTGAGCATTGTGTAAACGACATGAGATAAAACAAAAGCCTCCTTTCTTTTATTCAAACAACTCGCTTGTACATCAGGAAGACCGAAGCCAAGAAAATACATGTCAAAAAAGCAAAAAATCCAAGCCAAGAAATCTTCGCCATATGAGCCCATCGCTTGGCTGACTCGGTTGACCTTCCTGCATCTAGCCACTGACTCTGTCTCGTGCATAAATTGGCTCGGATAAAGGGTAGTCGACCTCGTTGGCTCGGGCAGCTCGGGACAAAGGTGACAGAGGAATTAGGAAGGAGAAGGCTACCTTCCAAGTTGAACTTGGAAGAGAAAAGGGAAGAGGGAACGCATATGAAGGCATCCTCCCCCCCAACCTGCCAACTCTATGGAAGGAAGAGAGTGCAGGCACCCTCCGAAGAGTGAAAGAAATGATGAGAAGGGTAGAAGAGGGAGAAAGAAACCAGTAGAGCTGGACGAGGAGGCAGGGGAAAGCTCGGAAAGGAGGGAGCTTAATTGGCTTCCTCCTCCCCTCCATGGAGCGAGTAGGAAGGGACGGGCGATAGGGATGCCTGATGCCCCCATCCGTCCACCATCTCGCCCCCCCCCCCCCGCAAGCGCCGCCAGAACTGATAAAAAGAAGACGACGTGCCTCCGCACGTCTAACCCTCTTTAAACCTGTCCGTCGGCCATCGAACCCCCTTTAAACCCGAAGCAACAAGGACTCTCTGCCCTCCGTCATCGGTAGCCTCATCTTCCAAAGCGTCTTCCATGCTTCAAATATAACGGCACAATGCTACGTGAAGAAAGAATGAGGAAAGACTGTCGGGGAAAACCCTAAGCGGTGGAGAGGAAGGGATGCCCATCAGACCTTTTATAGGCGAAGGGAGGCTATTTTCCTTAAATGATTCTCCCCTTGAAAACACGCCAAAAGGACCTCTCCCTACGAACGGTCACCTCAAACTTCTCATTTCCGCCCCAGCGAGACACACGAAGCGACCAAACATTCAAAGCATGAGAAAACGGAAAGACACCCTGTCAGATGCTCACCCAACCATCAGGCGAGATCCACACAGATGATACGAGAAATATAACGTCATCTAGAAGGGGAGGGGATGAATAGATCACTATTTTCAACCGATTAAAAATTACTGAATAATGATTCACTTAAAACAAGCAATCTCGGAGTTGAACCCACAAAAACGCAGTGCGGACAATAGCTCGAGTGGATAGAAGGCACACCACAAAATCACCACAGACAATCACACGAGTACTCAGAGGTTTTTAAGGTGGTTCGGTCAGACCTCCAGTCTGCCTACGTCCACCCCTCACTTCAAATCGAAGTGAGGCTTCCACTAGCACCTGCTAGCAAAGCAGACTCAGTCTGCGACAACGGCTGATTCACAGCTTCACCAGGGGAACACACTCCCCTCTTCCTCCACACCCGGAGGGAACCCTAAGGACGCCAAGTCCCTAGAAATCAGGAAACAAGTTCCTCTTCCTCCAACCGGAGGGAACACTAGTGATCTGCAGTCACTAGAACCAGAGACCAAGGTCTCTCTTCCTCTGAAGCCCAGAGGGAACACCTCTTCTACGAGAGGGAACAATACTGCAACCTCTGTTGCAAGTGAACCAGAGAGAACACGTCTCTCTCTTCCCCTGAACACCAGGAGGTAACACCGAGAACTTTCAATCAAGAAGGAAAAAATAGATAAAAGTGAAAACAAGAAAGAAGGAAACCAAATTTCAGAAACTAGAAATAATGTAGCTCAAACAGAGCAGCAGACTTCGGATTTGATCCGTAAGTCAATACCCATCTTCTGATCACTCTTCTGCTCTCTCTTCTCTCTCAACTGGATCACTCTAGTTTCTCAGGGAGGCTCTTTTCTCGTCTGCTCTCACTCAAATTTCTTTTCTATAACCTCGGAGCTCTCCTTTTCGTAGATGGTGAGGCAGTGCTTTTATAAGCGATCAGGAGGGTTCATGCAAGGCGTGTGCTTCCCGCGCTCGATCCAGAACCTTCTTGCCACGTGCCCTTATAGCATTGGTTCCTTTAGTATTGGATCACGTGCAGCCCAGACACGGGGAATATTCTTCCTCGGACCACCTTCTTCTTTTGTTTTTTCTTCTTCTCCTGCAAAGAAATTAAAAACCATTAAAACTCAGGGCCACAAAAACTAAAACTGCATGAGGTATGTGATAGCAATACGAGATGCACTGTACTGAGAACGACACGAGATACACAAGATTACTACAGTACGAAATAAAGATAGAATGACACGAGGTCAGATGAAAATAGCACGAGGTAAAAAGAGAACGACACGAGATACACAATATTAAAGCTAACACTACAAAGGGAACGACACGAAGTCAGATGAGAATAGCACGAGGTGAGAAGGAAATAACACGGAGTAAAATGGTAGTAAAACACGCGATTAGAGGAAACCTGGACGAAGATAGAAAGAAGCAACACGAAGACATAAAAACAACACTAAGACACAAACACAAAAGATAACACGAAGACACAAACACAGAAATAACACGAAGACATAAAAGACGACTCGAATACAAAGTTGCTCGAACTTACGAATGACTCGAAGACGAGGACGACACGAAACGACATGGACTGAAACCAACTCGAAGACGAAAACAAAAACCGACATGAAGTGTGGTCACAAAGCAAAAAGGACACGGGGTCTAGGAAAAAACAACACGAAGACAGAAGACAGGAACGGCTACAACGACACGTGATAAAACAGTGAAAGCAGGAAAATGACTCGAGTAACTACAGTAAATGACACAAAAACATAAGAGCAAAAATAAAAGGATGACTCGAGATGAGCAACTAAATACTGAAGAAACGACACGAGGTTCACAGGAAAACGACTCGAAGTTCATCAGAACAAATCGAGCTGCTTCAGTAAACAGCACGAAGACAAACGACAAACATAGTTGGAACAACACGACGTACAAAAGGACAACACGAAGTGTAGTAAACACAAACAACATGAAGTATGAAAGGAATAGTACGGATATACAAGGTACTACCTCATAGCAGTTTTCCTGTTAATCATGGAAATTTCAAATGCATAACATTACGCAAGATATCTTATTAAAATGGCAATATTTGACATAGTGATGCTCATCATCAAAACACTAGGGAAGTCACAAAAATCTAACAATCTCCCCCTTTTTGATGATGGCAACACTATATTAAATAACAGAGATGAAGTGCAATGAGATTATGTGAAGATAAGCAAATGCAAACACACAACACACTCGCCTCCTCTGACGACTCCCAAAAGCTCCCCCTGAACACAACAACTGCTTTTCTCTGACTAGATAACTCAGGGCACTTATCTTTCGCTCCCCCTCAGCAAAACACAAGCAAGACACTCTCCCCCTTTGACATCATCAAAACTAGGGGCAGGTCTGAAGATATCACGAAAAGAAAATTGCTGAAAGTGGAGGGAAAACAAGAGAGAGTATGGCTGATAAAGGAAAGTTATTGAGATGTTTAAGCAAATAAGAAAGCCATTAATTTAATGTGAGGATTTTGAAGATCAGTTAGTCAGACTGTGTGCAAAATGGTGAATGAAGATCCGCTCCATACACAGAACCAGATTCTAAGCAAGTAAGGTACAAGATACCAGTATGGTCAGAGTAAGTCTTTACTCAGAGAGTATAAAGCAAGGAAGTCAGGAAAACAAAGACCTGTGGTATTGAAAACAAAGAAACCAAGAACTATATGCCAAGTGAACAGGATCTTGATACCAAGAGGGAGAAAATTTTTCCAAAGATGGTCAAGATCAAAGGTAAATCTGTCAAGTACACCTTTGACATTAGGGAGACACCTTGTTTAGAGGCAGGAATCCCCAGTTACTTGGTGGCAAGACCACATTACCCCTTCTGACAAGAGGACAGAGATAGTAGTCTAACTGGTGTTAACATTAAGGTGACACCTTTACCAGAGGCCAGACACCCCAGTTACTAACCAGATATGTACCATAGCTCTGTATGATCAAGACAACTAATTAAACCTGATTTATACTGCCATCTCATGACATAGGATGCTTTCACTTCATTGATGAAAGTCCCAGTTTCTCAATGAACAGTTAACAAGATTGTTAAAACTTCTTTCATGAATTTTTTCATGAAACTGCACTTGAAACCTTGAAAATTAGTCTTGATTCAGTTTGAGAACAATACACCAGCTCCAACGTTTTTTCAGACTAAAACACTATATACCTCATTTCGGACTTAACTAGACTAAGTAGGTATGCTGTACTGGCTAGATCAGAAGTCAGTTACAATGTAGGAAGATAGTCTTGAATTCAGATTTTGATCTCAGTGGGACTAACAGCTGAAATTCCAACAAGAAATTAGATGAACAGTCTTAATAGATAAAACATCCAAAGATTTCTTTTATACACCTACTCAACCTGATTCTCTTATAAGGTCAGCAAAAATCCGTTCAAAGTATGTTCAGATATGGCCAAAAGAGCATGACACCTATTATTAATCTAGCTCCCCCTGAGACCTTGACTCCAACTCAGACTTAACCAAGACATACCTCAAAACACCTCAAAGAAAACAAAGTGATATCAATCAATACGAGTGAATCAGGAAACACTCATAATGAGGTTATTTTCAGCAACAGACAATGAGTATAGATAAGCACAAGAGCACATGACAGATTATTCAGAGATCAATTATTCAATCATGAAATTCTGTAAATACCTAATTCTCTACGCAATGTGCTAAATTTTTCAGTATCCAGTGGCTTAGTGAAAATATCTACAATTTGTGAGTTAGTGCCAACATGGATCAACTCAAAAGTCTTCCTAGCTACTTCATCTCGAATAAAATGATGCCTGATTTCGATGTGTTTAGTTCGAGAATGTAGTACAAGATTCTTTGCAATGTTTATTGCACTAGTATTGTCACAAAAGATGGAAGTACAACCTAGCTCAACTGAGTAATCTAGAAGCTGGTGTTTTATCCATATAACCTGTGTGCCACAGCTCCCTGCTGCCACATACTCAGCTTCAGCAGTAGAAAGAGCCACAGAGTGTTGCTTCTTGGATCCCCAAGAGACTAGGCACCCTCCTAAAAATTCACAGTGACCACTAGTACTTTTCCTGTCCAATTTACATCCTGCATAGTCTGCATCTGTATATGCAATGAGATCTAAACTACATGATGCAGGATACCAAAGACCTAGATCATGGGTAGCAGATAAGTATCTAAAGATTCTTTTTATAGCTGCCAAATGCAATTCAGTAGGCCTAGCCTGGTATCTAGCATACATCCCTACACTAAATTGAATGTCAGGCCTGGATGCTGTTAAGTAGAGGAGTGAACCGATCATACCTCTATATAATTTAGCATCCACCTCTTTACCTTTTTCGTCTGAATCTAGTGAGGAGTTGGTGCCCATGGGTGTTGAGATAGTCTTGAGGTTGGTCATTCCAAACCTTTTCAGCATCTCTAGAGTATACTTGGTTTGATTTATGAAACAACCATCCTCCATCTGTTTGACCTGTAGCCTGAGAAAATACTTTAGTTCGCCAACTAAACTCATTTCAAATTCATGAGACATAGATTTAGAAAATTCTTTACACAATTTTGAATTGTTAGATCCGAAGATGATATCATCAACATATACCTGGACCACTATTAAATCCTTTCCGAGATTTTTGGTGAAGAGGGTTTGGTCAACCTTACCTCGAGTGTAGCCCTTGCTCAAGAGAAATTTAGACAGTCTCTCATACCAGGCTCGGGGAGCCTGCTTCAATCCATAGAGGGCTTTATTCAACCTAAAAACCATGTTAGGCTGAACAGAGAAATTAAAACCTGGAGGTTGTTCAACAAATACCTCTTCCTTCAATAACCCATTTAAGAATGCGCTTTTGACATCCATCTGCTGCAGCCGAATGTTCCTAGAGCATGCAAATGTAAGCAGAATTCTTATAGCTTCCATCCTAGCTACTGGGGCATAGGATTCCTCAAAATCCACACCAAATTCCTAACTGTAGCCTTGAGCTACAAGTCTTTCTTTGTTTCTAGAAATAGCTCCATTCTCATCAACTTTATTCTTGAAAACCCATTTAGTGCCAATGACATGAGTGTTATCAGGTCTGAGAACTAGTTCCCATACAATATATTTCTCAAATTGATTTAATTCCTCACACATGGCGGATACCCAAGATTCATGTTTTAAGGCTTCTTCCACAGATTTGGGTTCCACCTGAGATACCAATGCAGCTAAGTCCTGTTCTTGGATAATTCTAAAATGAGACCTTGTCCTAGGAGGATCATGCAAATTGCCTATAACATTTTCACTAGGGTGGTCTTTGTGAAATATTATCTCACCTGAGGGTTCACCTACCTCGGCTGCTCCTTCCTGTTGTGAGTTTTCTGGTTGAGCAGCTGGCTGCATCTCTTCTTCTTCAATTCTCTCCAAGAAATCTCCCTCATTAGATGGCTCTCTGTCATCATTCATCACTTTGTTAGAGAAATCATTTTCATCAAACACTACATGCGGTGTTTCTTCAACAGTTTGATCATCTTTATTGAAAACTCTGTAAGCCCTTGAGGTTTCTGAATATCCGAGAAAAATTCCAGGAGAGCTTCTAGCTTCAAATTTGTCCAAACCATTCTTACCATTATTGTGAATAAAACATTTAGAGCCAAAAACTTTAAAGTAAGAAATGTTTGGCTGCTTACCCTTGAGAAGTTCATAAGGAGTTTTCCTATGAGTAGGTCTTACCAAGGCTCGGTTTAGAATGTAGCATGCAGTATTCACAGCTTCAGCCCAAAATCTCCTTGGAAGTCCACTCTCAATCAGCATAGTCCTGGCCATTTCAATTATTGACCTGTTACTTCTCTCAACAATTCCGTTCTGCTCCGGTGTCCTGGGAGAAGAGAATTTGTGAGTCACTCCCTCTCTTGAGCAAAATTCAGAAAATGAAGAGTTCTCAAACTCTCCTCCATGGTCAGACTGAATTGTAATGATATTATGTTCACCTTGCAGTTTGATTTTATTGAAAAGTTCTTCAAAGTGAACAAAAGCATCATTTTTATTTGCTAAACAAAACAACCAAGAAAATCTAGTGAAGTCATCAACTATGACTAATCCATATCTCTTACCTGACAAACTTTGTATGCGAGTAGGACCAAAGAGATCCATGTGCAATTGCTGCAGTGGTTTAAATGAAAGACTCTCAGTTCTCAACTTAAAAACTGCACGAGTCTGTTTACCTTGTGCACAAGCATCACATAGCTTGGACCCTAACTGAAATCTTATTCTGGGCAAACCTCTAACTAGGTTATGCTTAGACAGTTTATTCATTGTAGACACACTAGCATGGCCTATACGCCTATGCCAGTCAGAAGCAACCTGTTCAGAGTTAGCATACATACACAAGTTAGTCTCAGTATTATCATCCAGGTCTACTATGTATACATTGTTTACTCTATGACCTTTGAACATGACGTTATCAGAATTCAGCTCAAAAATAGTGCAGGAATTGTGGTCAAAGAGTACCTTGTGTCCTTTGTCGTAGAGTTGACTTATACTTACCAAGTTGTGCTGAAGTCCTTCTACAAGATACACATCTTCAATGGAGTTAGTAGAGGACTTACTAACTGTACCAATTCCAATTATTCTTCCTCTGTTATTTCCACCGAATTTGACCAAGCCCCCAAACTTCATTTCCAGTTCGCTAAATTTGGACCGGTCTCCTGTCATGTGCCTGCTACAGCCGCTGTCAAGATACCACTTGTTATGCTCGGCTGCCAGGCTAACATGCGAGAGTTCAGACAAAGTAATGTGGGACCCAATTCAAATTGGGTCCAAAGATAGTTTTCAATCCATGCAAATTACACTTAGGAACCCACATTTGTTTTACTGTTCTTTTCAGTGATTTCATGTGGATTGATTCTTCCTTCTTGGCATTTCTCAGTGGGTGTTGAATGAGCCTATTCCTATTAAAATTATGCTGTTTCCAAACAGAAAAATTGTTGTTTGGCCTCTTAGAGGAAACACGTGTGTGCTGAGCATAATTCATGTAACCATTTTTATTCAAATGAAAATTGTGCTGAAAGTGATGCATGTTTGCATGCTTTCCTTGATAACTAGCATGCTGAACTTTCTTCGCGAAACTGTTCACCTTTCTAGTGACATCAATAGGAATGGTCGTGTGAAAACCTTTGTTCCACAACTGTTGCACAGGAGCAGTTCTAGTCTCTGGATTTCCTGACTTAGCTTGCTGACCAGTGGATTGAATGGATTTGCTGGTCGAAACCTTCAATGTAGAGACAGATTTGGAACTGGATGGTGTTTCCAGTTTTTCTTTGCCCTTGGCGGGGCAGAACGTGACAGTTTTAGATTCAAAGGGTTTTTTACTGGTGGGATAGTATCCTAATCCCTCCCTATTGAAGACCCCAGAAGGGCAATCAGATTGTTTTTCCCCTCTGTAAATTTTTCTAGCATTTTTCCTTTGTCCTCAATTTCCTTCTGAAGTTCATTACGTTGGTCCTGGAGTTCCTGATTAACTTTTCTAACCGCCTCATATTTTTCTGCAATCAGTCTAAACTCCTTTTTACTCTCTTCAGTTTTACTCTTCAGCTCATTCATCCTTGCTAGATTTTCCTCTCTTTCCATCCTAAACCTCTCGATCTCACTTCTAGCATGATCTAGCTCAGTGGCCATCTCCTTGGTTTTCATGTTACCTGTAACAGCAATAGAGTGTTCCTCAGAAACAGAGTGAAACTTTCGTTTAAGCATTATGTGCTCCTTGGTTAAAAAATTATATTTAGCTAACAGGTCGCCATAGGCGTCCTCCCAATCGTCCAAAGTAAAATTCTCAAATAAGTTCGTTACCTCTTCCTCATGGTTGGCCATGAGGCAAGTCTTCTCTTCACCTTCACTGGACGAGGTGGCTTCTGGATCCTCCTCCTCGTCGCTCCATGTGCACAGCATGGCTTTCTTCTTTTTGTGCACCATCTTCTTCTGGTATCCGGGAGCCTTAGCTTGCAGCTCTGGACATTCACTTTTCATGTGACCAGGTTTCTGACAATGGTAGCATGTAACCTTCTTAACAAACCGGTTCTTCTCAAGTTCTCGTTCAGGAGACTTCCTTGCAGCATTAAATCTCTTCCTCCTGTAGAATTTCCCTTTAGTCCTCAAGAACTTTCTGAATTGCCTGGTGAGCATGGCCTGCTCGCCCTTGTCCAGGTCTGAGAATCTGTCAGAGTCTTCGCTGCTACCACCACTGCTGCTGCTGCTACTGCTCTTCTTAGTATGTCGTGAGACTTTCAGAGCAACATTCTTTCCCTTTCTGTCATGTCTATCATTCCCTTGTTTGAAGTTCATTTCGTGGGTCATAAGAGACCCAATCAGCTGGGTTACTGACATGGTGGATAAATCTCTAGATTCCTCTATGACGGTCACCTTAGTATCCCAGATGGGAGTTAGGGACCTAAGGATCTTCCTGACAATGTCTTCTTGCTGAATCTCCTTTCCAAATCCTCTCAGACTATTGATGATCACAGATAATCTAGCATACATTTCTGTGATCGACTCCTCTGGCTTCATCTTAAACAACTCATACTGAGTTGTAAGCATATTGATCTTGGTAGCTTTCACTTGAGATGTGCCCTCATAAATTAACTGCAATTCATCCCACATTTTCTTTGTAGTCTTGCACGATGAAATCCTCAGGTACTCTTCCGGGTGGACGGCGCACTGTATGATGCTAAGAGCTGTCCAATTCAATGCGGAAAGTTTAACATGTTCCTCTGTTTTTTTTTTTTTTCTCTAAAGCTCTAGTCATCTATTGGCTTAAGGGAGAGTGCACCCCCTACCAGAGGAAGGGAATGGACCCACTCCACCACAAGCACAATAGATGCTGAAATTTTATTAAACTTCCAAATGGCTTATGTACAATGAGGCGGCGCCTTTACAATGCAGAAGGAGACCAAGCTATTAGGTCTCTAAATACAGAAAGAATACAAAAATCTATACAAAATGCCTACGAATATTGGGAACAACAGCTGCATCCGCCCGCACATAAGCTCTAGCTTGGACTGGTAACTCACCAAGTGAATGGAAGTCCTTATTCCGGCCCATCAAAATGGCATGTGAAGCAAGATAGTCCGCTACTTGATTAATCTCTCTAAAGGAGTGAGCAATAGGGCAATTGCACCAAGCAAATAGTTTCTTTAATGCAGGCCACCACGGCAGAAGACTCCAAGGTGGATTCATCTGTCTGGATAGAAGATCCACCAACATCTTTGAATCCGAGAAGATGATTGATACAGAGATGGAATGCTGCCTCAGCAAGCGCAGAGCATCTAGAAGAGCTCTCCCCTCTGCTAACAGGGAAGTACCATACCCATAAAAATAAGAGAAACCCAGAATAAAGTTGCCATGTGTGTCCCTTACACAACCACCCCCTCCTGCAAGGCCTGGATCCCCCTTACATGCCCCATCCACATTTAAAGAAAATTTTACCACTGGAGGAGTCCATCTAACTATTAATATAACCGGCCTTTTTGATTTCACTTCAATGCCAAACTCACTAATTATATTGCTGTAGCTGGAGTGAACAGAATTTTTAAAAACCATAGAGAGCATGATCTGTTTAATATCAGCCAATATGTTATCAGCCACCCTTGGCATATCAGGGGCACAGCCCTCAAACCTAACTGAACATCTAGTTTTCCATATCTCCCAGGAAACAAGCAAAACCACCAGCCGAGCAATAAAACCTTTAGGGGAAGCAATACTGAACCCAGTGGTAAAGGAATTCAGCCAGCAATAGAAGTTTTGAGTGCTCGGCCTAATACCACCAAGTAAAGGCCCAAACTTTTCCCATAAGAACTTAGCAATCTCACTGGTGACAAATAAGTGGTCATAGCTTTCAATTTCCTTAAAGTTCAGACAGCATGAATAGCATGAAGCCAGAGGTATCCCTACTGACTGGATTCTGCTGTCCAAAGGCACAGCTTGCTGAGAGAGCTTCCAACAGAAAAGTGCAGCCCTAGGAGGAAAATTGCAGTTGAACGAATTCTTAACCCTAGGACCATGCTGGAGATTGCTGCCACTTCTTATATACCTGTAGGTAGATTTAATGCTGAATTCTCCTGAGATGGTAAAAGCCCAGATGGGAGAATCCTTGCCAGCCTGCAGAGAGAAACCCTGTAGAGCCTGACAGGTCTGCAAATCAAAAATAAAATCCCAAGCAGAGTGTAGCCTGTTAGTTAGGACTTCCTTAACTGAAACATGCACAATGGAGGGAGGAGGGGCCATCTGAACTGGTATTACACTATCCTTGTACCAAATGTCCTTAAAAAAACTGGTAGAAGCTCCATCCATAACCACCATTCGAAGGCCAGATAGCAGGATTTGCTTAGCCTTTACAAAAGCTTTCCTCATAATCCCTACCGGAAAAGGAGCATCACATTCAGATATATGTCTTCCATGCAAGTACTTGCTCCTGATAAACTTAGCCCACAGTGAATCACTCACTAGAGAGAGCCACAACTGCTTAACCTGACAGCAAATTTTAATGTCATCTAGGCTTCTAATACCTAGACCTCCACTGTTAAGGGGAGAACATAATTTTTTCCAAGCAATCCAATGCCTCTTATGGGTAGAGTCCACACCCTGCCAAAAAAAACTCGCACAGATCTTAGCTATCTGATTCCTAATAGTACAAGGAATGGATGTAGCACATGCAGAATAAATGGCAATTGAAGATAACACTAAGCGAATTAAGACTACTCGGCCAGCTTGGGACAGAATCTTGCTCTGCCACCCAGCAAGTCTAGCATGAACTTTATCAAGGAGATACTTGAAATGAATGACCTTGATACTACCTTTGAACAATGGAATTCCCAGGTATTGAATTGAACCAGTCTTGTGCTGAAAACTAGTGAGCTTCTTTATCCTGTTCACAGCTAATGCAGGCATATTTTTTGAAGCCATAAAGCAACTTTTGGATGCACTCACTCTTTGGCTAGAAGACCTCTCATAACTCCCCAAAAAAGCAAGAAGGTGTTTAATTGTTAACATCCCACCATTCAAAAAAATAATCGAATCATCAGCATATAAGATGTGGGACAGTAAAGGAGAACCTGTTCCTCTGTCCACATGTCTTCATTCGGTGGAAGTTGGTACGGACCATCTGTAATTACTCTCCAGAGCTTGTGGCTTTGGGCCCTGATAAAGACTTCCATCCTATTCTTCCAAAAGAAATAGTTATTACCATCAAAGAAAGGGGGACGGGTGATTGACTGCCCTTCAGCAATGTAGCTGCGAGTACCAGCGGATCCGTTTCCCTCGCCGTTGGACCACATATTGGGAAATACCCGCTCTGATACCAAGTGATACGAGAAATATAACGTGATCTAGAAGGGGAGGGGATGAATAGATCACTGTTTTCAACCGATTAAAAATTACTGAAGAATGATTCACTTAAAACAAGCAATCTCGGAGTTGAACCCACAAAAACGCAGTGCGGACAATAGCTCGAGTGGATAGAAGGCACACCACAAAATCACCACAGACAATCACACGAGTACTCAGAGGTTTTTAAGGTGGTTCGGTCAGACCTCCAGTCTGCCTACGTCCACCCCTCACTTCAAATCGAAGTGAGGCTTCCACTAGCACCTGCTAGCAAAGCAGACTCAGTCTGCGACAACGGCTGATTCATAGCTTCACCATGGGAACACACTCCCCTCTTCCTCCACACCCGGAGGGAACCCTAAGGACGCCAAGTCCCTAGAAATCAGGAAACAAGTTCCTCTTCCTCCAACCGAAGGGAACACTAGTGATCTGCAGTCACTAGAACCAGAGACCAAGGTCTCTCTTCCTCTGAAGCCCAGAGGGAACACCTCTTCTACGAGAGGGAACAATACTGCAACCACTGTTGTAAGTGAACCAGAGAGAACACGTCTCTCTCTTCCCCTAAACACCAGGAGGTAACACCGAGAACTTTCAATCAAGATTGAAAAAATAGATAAAAGCGAAAACAAGAAAGAAGGAAACCAAATTTCAGAAACTGGAAATAATGTAGCTCAAATAGAGCAGTAGACTTCGGATTTGATCCGTAAGTCAATACCCATCTTCTGATCACTCTTCTGCTCTCTCTTCTCTCTCAACTGGATCACTCTAGTTTCTCAGGGAGGCTCTTTTCTCGTCTGCTCTCACTCAAATTTCTTTTCTATAACCTCGGAGCTCTCCTTTTCGTAGATGGTGAGGCAGTGCTTTTATAAGCGATCAGGAGGGTTCATGCAAGGCGTGTGCTTCCCGCGCTCGATCCAGAACCTTCTTGCCACGTGCCCTTATAGCATTGGTTCCTTTAGTATTGGATCACGTACAGCCCAGACACGGGGAATATTCTTCCTCGGACGACCTTCTTCTTTTGTTTTTTCTTCTTCTCCTGCAAAGAAATTAAAAACCATTAAAACTCAGGGCCACAAAAACTAAAACTGCATGAGGTATGTGATAGCAATACGAGATGCACTGTACTGAGAACGACACGAGATACACAAGATTACTACAGTACGAAATAAAGAGAGAATGACACGAGGTCAGATGAAAACAGCACGAGGTAAAAAGAGAACGACATGAGATACACAATATTAAAGCTAACACTACAAAGGGAACGACACGAAGTCAGATGAAAACAGCACGAGGTGAGAAGGAAATAACACGGAGTAAAATGGTAGTAAAACACGCGATTAGAGGAAACCTGGATGAAGATAGAAAGAAGCAACACGAAGACATAAAAATAACACTAAGACACAAACACAAAAGATAACACGAAGACACAAACACAGAAACAACACGAAGACATAAAAGATGACTCGAATACAAAGTTGCTCGAACTTACGAACGACTCGAAGACGAGGACGACACGAAACGACACGGACTGAAACCAACTCGAAGATGAAAACAGAAATCAACACGAAGTGTGGTCACAAAGCAAAAAGGACACGGGGTCTAGGAAAAAACAACACGAAGACAGAAGACAAGAACGGCTACAACGACACGTGATAAAACAGTGAAAGCAGGAAAACGACTCGAGTAACTACAGTAAATGACACGAAAACATAAGAGCAAAAATAAAAGGATGACTCGAGATGAGCAACTAAATACTGAAGAAACGACACGAGGTTCACAGGAAAATGACTCGAAGTTCATCAGAACAAATCGAGCTACTTCAGTAAACAACACGAAGACAAACGACAAACATAGTTGGAACAACACGACGTACAAAAGAACAACACGAAGTGTAGTAAACACAAACAACACGAAGTATGAAAGGAACAGTACGGATATACAAGGTACTACCTCATAACAGTTTTCCTGTTAATCATGAAAATTTCAAATGCATAACATTACGCAAGATATCTGATTAAAATGGCAATATTTGACATAGTGATGCTCATCATCAAAACACTAGGGAAGTCACAAAAATCCAACAACAGAAAGTATCGGCACTTTCCAACCACTACAGATATGCTGAACAAAATACGATAATGGCGATACGAAACAGTTCAGTCTTCATCATAATGCTACTGCCTTACTTTTTTTCCTACACAACAAGGAAAGTTTTCCTTCGAAAAAGGAAAAGACATGCAAAAAGAGAAAGCAAAGTAGATACATTAGGCCTCTGGCCCACCCTGAAGCTCAGAAGTGGAAGGCTCAAACGGTCTGCCCCCGGCACCGTCGGCGACTGTCGACCCTGGCATTGACCATACCGGCGTGGGAACTGCCTCGGTTGCGCGCCCTCCTGAGGCATCCGGAGTTGGCGACCCCTCAGATGAAGAGCCCCCCTGATCTTCTTCCTCTTACGCAGAGGAACCGGAGGATGACAAGTCCGAGTCATAGCATTGCCTGGATGGGAAATCGATTGTCTCGGACACCTGCTCCTTGGCATAAGAGACGGCCCGGTCGTAGCCTTGTTTGAACCCCTTGCAGATGCCTCGGTGAAGTGCTAACTCGTAGTAGGGGAGGGCAGCCTCCTTAAGGTCGATCCGGTAGGCCTCCGAGTATTTGTACTGCTCGAGCGCCTCCGCCCCGGCCGATCCCACCCTACCATCGAGCTCGGCCTTCTTCCGCTCCGCCTCGACTAACCTCCGCTCGGCCTCAGCCGTCTGCTTCTCGACCTCCGCAGCCTACTTCTCTACCTTGGTCTGATCAGCCTCGACCTCCCGCCGAAGGCGCTCGGCTTCCTCCGCTCGGTCCACCAGCTCGGCACGCTCGGCCTCCCACCGGTCATCTAGCTCGATGCGAGCAATGCGCTCCTCTTCAAGAAGCCTGCTCTTCCTCTCGAGCGATTCATGGGCCCTAGCTAGTTGCTCGGACAATGCCCGAGCCTCCACCTGGCTCGCCCGCGCCAGCTCCCTAACTGAGGAAAGCTCACACCGAAGCCCATCACGCTCCTCGGCGAGCCGAGCCATCTTCCTGTCAGACCCACCAAGTGTCCAGGCCAGGTTCGCCCGCTCTGACTTCGACCAAGCATAAGCTTTTGCCAGAGTTGCCCCCATCTGGGCCAGGACCAAGCCGCCCTCCATAACCGTCTCAAGGGCTACAGACGGGGAGTGCTGCATGTCTCCCCCCTTCACCTTCGCGGCTATGCCGCGACATATTTGATACAGAGGGCCCTGGATACCGAGCCTCTCCAAGGCCGCCGGAATAGAGACCCCCTCTTTGGCCGGCGTCCCGCCGGACGCCCAGATCAAGCTGCGGCTTCGTTCGCCCCTCGTGCCTCGGTCGGTCGGGTCTGCGTCGCCTTTTCTTGCGACCCCCTAGCCTAGACCAGTTCGACACCTGCACCGCCACCTGGAGCGTCGCCCGCCTCAGTCAACGCCCCAATCTCGACCGTGGTCCCAGCATCACCTGCCTCGTCTACGGCACCCTCGGCTCTTATCGAGGGGAGAGTCTAGCCAGCACCGCTGCTGGTGCGGACACCAGAGCACATGAGCGGCATGGGTCGGCGAGCCACCGGTACCGTACGCGGAGCACCACTCGAGCCACTTCAGCGTCCATCTGGCTCAGAGACAGCCTGGAGACTCCTCCTTGAGTCTCGATATTTATCACATTTACCGAGACTCATTTGTGCGTAATGTGTTTTTATTTGATTTTATTTGGATTGTAATTTAGATTGTAAGAGGGACTTATGTGCAATTTGGACCCCTTGGGTCCCACGGCCCCCCCAGACCCCCTCCCATTGATCCACCTCATCTCTAGGGCCCATGTGGGGTCAGTCAACATTTCAAATGGAGGCTTCTAGAAGGGTTGGCCAAGTGGGGGGACAAGTGTGCTTAAGAGTCATGGTTGGCCACCAACCATGACACCCTAGTCAAGGGGGCGCCCCCCTCTCACATCAAGCATCTTATTTTTTGTAAAATGGTGATTAGAACTAATTAGTTCTACTCATTATTATATTCCCCAAAACTCTAGGTCCAAGGGTAGTTTATGTCTTTTGCCATTTCATATATATACTTTGTATTTCCATTTGTGTAGAATTAATGCATTTGAAACTTGAAAAATCCTTGAGCAAGGGCTGGTGCGCCCCCTCCTCTCTCCTCCCTCTCCCCCTTGCAGCTGAGACGGTTGCTCTTCTGAGGTGTGATGCCTCCCTTATCGTTCCGGTGATCGCCGCCGCCGCCATCGTGCCGCCATCGCACCGCCACGGTCTTCATCGGTATTTTGTCCGCGCAGTGCAGCAGCAGCTTGTCCGAATTTTGGAGCTCTCCCTCGTGATCTTCTAGGCACCAAATTTGGAGGGGATGTTCTAGGGATGTCAACCACACCACATAGAATTCGGTTGGCCTTCTAGTTCACGTTTTCCAATTTTCCATTTTTGTCCAACTTTCAATTTTAGTTCTGCCAGTTTTCAGATCTGATTTCCACCTTTCCTGAGTTTCCCATCTTCGACCCATTTTGTGCTTTTTCCCAGACCTCCCAATTTTACTGGGGGTTATATCCATCAACCCCTCCACCCACGATTTTTCTTGATTTTTGATCAGCCCTCCATCTATTTTTGAAAAATCATTTTTAGAGACAGCTACAGTTCTGCCCACCTCTATCCAGATCCGGCCACCGGTCCGTGTTAAAATCATAACAATTCGTAGCCTCCACGAATCTGTCCATAAAAATTATTTCCGTCTTCCTTGCTTAAATCCCTACAACTTTGGTGAAGAGATCAGAGGCTGAATCGGAAGTATTTCTGGCGGTCAACAGCAGTTCTCAGACAACTCACCTGCAGATCTGAGAGTTCGGGTACTGTTCAGTAGAAGCTTCAAAATTCATTAAGGCACAGATCCGTGCAGATCCAGGTTCTCTCTCTAGGCCTATATTGAAGGATTTCAAGAGAGCTTTCAACGATAGCTCCTGTGCTCCGATCCGACATTGGGATTGGTCGCAGCGGCCGATCTCGCCGGAGCGTGCGCCGGAAAATAGAAATCAAAATCCGTGGGCAGCCACTTCACAACGTGGAGATCGGAGCCGATCGGCCACCGATCGGAGTTTCCGGCCGACCACCGTCCAGGGAGGCGCGCCACCAGGGATCCCCATCACAGCCGGCCCCACCCCAGCAGACCGGGAGGACAGCGCCATCCGTGGGCCCCACGGACCCGTAGATCGCGCCGTCCGGACAGCACTTTAGATGCGTGTTCGGCACCACCGGGGGACATCAAGATGCTGCCCGTCAACCCAATTCGCGTGATTCCCGGGCCCCGCATGTGACCTTTTACCTCCTTGCGTGGAGTGGGTCAAATATTTGTACCGCTGTAATATTGTTTAACCGGGAGTCCGTAAATTGGCCGGGGTTGTCTTCGCCACGCCGGGTGCGTGGAGGTAACGGTCTAAACTTCTCGGCGTTACTTTGCTTAGCTAGTATATGGTCTTATGCCGCTGCGAGAGCGTAGGTTCCTAGCCCGTGTGTTCATGTCGCCGCTGTGAGAGTGAGAGTGACCCGTCCCGCGACTCGATCCGAGTCCGGAAGTTGAGTCAGACTACCTTGAACTCTGCCGGTTCCTTAACCGCGCACGATCCACGCTTTCCCTCGCTTGGGACGACGAGTGAGTTTGCACTTATGTTAGCAACGTATAGCCTATAGGAGCTTTTAGTGTGGAGCCGAGGTCGCTCTAGTAGTCGTGTTGTTGCTAGTCGAGTCGTGTCCGTCTCATATAGTGTCGCCTCCTCAGTCCGTCCCGCATCAGTTTGGTATCAGAGCCAGTTGAGTCTAGGGTAGTCTTGCATAAATCTTGCATGCATCATGGTCTAAGTCGAGTCTAGGATCATCATTATTTTCAAAAAAAAAGTGTATTTTAAAATTACATTTTTCATCCCGATAACCCGGTATATCAAAAGGTGTTGTCCGAACGTTAGGCTACGCCTATCGGGAGGGCCGCACACTTGCGCGAGTGATCTTCGGATCGGTTATCTTCGCCACGTACCGGATATTGGTTAGGTCTAAGTGCATCATCTAGTGTGTGTTTGCATTATTCGGTTTGTCTTGTCTCTTGTCATCATGCCCATCTTGTAGTTCCGAGTTTCCAATGGACTCCCGGTCGCCCAGGCGATATGACCGTTGGCCCACCCATGGGCTTGGCAACCATCCTCTCCGCTTCTGTTAGCCTGAAGCCTCAGATTTTTTTGGCTCCAATGACCCGGGCATCTACTGCAAGTGGGAGGCCACCATGGAAACCTACTTTGATTGTTATACTATGTCCGAGGCAATGCAATTCTCTTTCGCCAAAGAGTGACTTCTTCATGAGGCTGCCGAAAAGTGGGATTACATCGAAAGAATGAGAGAGGTTCGGAGGCAATGGCCCATCGAGTCATGGTGGGACATGAAGAGAGAGCTTAGGAAGGTCTACATGTCCCAACCGGTCACCTCCAACCGGCCCCACCCAATCACTTCCAACCAAGTGGGTCCTAGTCGGAGGTAAAGAGCCCCACACGTAGATGAGCCAAGACCCAATCCTAGGACGGTTGACTACGGGCGAGTCCACCATGATATCCCTATTCCAAACCACTCCGTTGTCGAACTTATGCAAATGATTTTGGACCGGTTGGATGGGGTGGATAGGACACGTACTCCTAGTGATGTACTCCTACCCGAGCCTAAGGAGGTCATCACCGATAGTCTTAACCCGGCCCCATCAACGGAGTCCCCAAGCCCTCTCCCCATCATGGAGGATGCCCACTCCCCATCTGAGGGTGACAATTCATTAAGGCCTTCACCCATGGAACTCCATACGGAGCCCATCGTGCTCCTAAAGGGTGAGATAATTATTGAGGAGCCATTAGCTAGTTGGCTAAGGAAGGGTTTATTCCTAGATACCATACTCTCTTGCTACCCTCCCATAGAACCAACCCTACAGATAGTGTCCACCACAGCTTTTAGCACCACTTACCAATCCTCTTACTTTGTGGACACTATGAATGACCTACTTAAGGGATTAAGTAGGCAAATGGAGCTGACCAGTCTGTTGGCTCTCAGGCCCGAGCCACCTAGGTGCCTTAGCTTCATATACCCATCCTTGGGTTCTATCACCTCTGTCTGCACGGTGGGTCCCTTCACCAGTGAGCTCATCTTGCTCTTACCTCTACCAGACGAGCTCCACCACTTTCCCTTCCATGACCCCTTCTCTCCCATAGGGAAGTCCCCCCATCCTAGGGAGACAGCTATTTCCCTGATCCCCTCAGGTGACGAGGGGTTGGCTTACATTGGGGATTTCTTCCCAGGGTCAAAAGAGAGCCACATCACTAGATCCATAACTCTTCTTGATCCTTTTGATCCTTTTCCATGAGAATTCATCACGGTAGGTCACACTTTCCTCGATCCTGTCAACCCTTTCCCTAGGGAGCCCCGTGACCCACCACTTCCCATCCACACCCTTTATCCATGGGCCAGCCCTTCAGTTCACTCGAGAAATGGAGAAAGTGAATTTGGCTTCCCGGGTCCACCTAGACCACCCGAACCACTCGACCCTCCCACACCCAAGTCTAATAGGACGTCATTGCCAGGCTGGTTTATACTTGGGTGTCTTGGAACCAACCATGACGTCAACCTCCTGTTACGTCAAATGCATGCATGGTACACATTCGGGTGTCATGGTCCGCCGTCACATATGTACAGGTCGGACTAATAGTAGGTTTGTCTAGGGTCTTGTGTGTCTGTACATACACGTGTCCATCATATTAGGAGAGCATAGTGAGTCTGCCGAGTTGTTTGCTAGGCATGTTAGGAGTTTGCATGATGACATCCGTCGTCACATTCAGGCCAGCAATGCACGGTATAAGGAGCTAGCCGATGCCCATCGACACCACCGAGAGTTCCAAGAGGGCGAATATGTCATGATCAGGGTAAGACCTGAACGGTTTCCCTCTGGAACCGTTAAGAAGTTGCAAGCTCGCGGAGCCGATCCATTTAGAGTGTTGAAACGCGTTGGATCCAATGTGTATGTTGTGGACCTGCCCGAGGAATACAGTATAATCTCTACTTTTAATGTTTCGGATCTAGTTGCATATAGGGACCCAGCGGTGATCCCTAGTGAGCCTTTTGAGCCGTCCCCTCCCATTGAGAGTGACCCCACACCTGAGTGTCCACCTCCAGCCCCTCTTTCACTGCAGCGTGAGCATATCGATCATATACTGGCTGAGCAGGTGACAGTTACCAGGAGTGGATCTTACCCGCGCTACCTAGTGCGCTGGAGAGGGCGACCCGCCACCGAGGACACATAGATCACCCATGGAGAGTTGCAGCAGACCGATCCGGACCTATTGGAGCGGTACCAGAGTGACGCGGACCCATACTCGACAGGGTCGAGTTTCTCCCACCTGGGGAGAATTGGTGCGGACACCAGAGCACATGAGCGACAGGGGTCGACGAGCCACCGGTACCGTACGCGGAGCACCACTCAAGCCACTTCAGGGTCCATCTGGCTCGGAGACAGCCTGGAGACTCCTCCTTGAGTCTCGATATTTATCACATTTACCGGGACCCATTTGTGTGTAATGTGTTTTTATTTGATTTTATTTGGATTGTAATTTGGATTGTAAGAGGGACTTATGTGCAATTTGGACCCCTTGGGTCCCACGGGCCCCCCAGACCCCCTCCCATTGATCCACCTCATCTCCAGGGCCCATGTGGGGTCAGTCAACATTTCAAATGGAGGCTTCTAGAAGGGTGGGCCAAGTGGGGGGACAAGTGTGCTTAAGAGTCATGGTTGGCCACCAACCATGACACCCTAGTCAAGGGGGCGCCCCCCTCTCACATCAAGCATCTTATTTTTTGTAAAATGGTGATTAGAACTAATTAGTTCTACTCATTATTATATTCCCCAAAACTCTAGGTCTAAGGGTAGTTTATGTCTTTTGCCATTTCATATATATACTTTGTATTTCCATTTGTGTAGAATTAATGCATTTGAAACTTGAAAAATCCTTGAGCAAGGGCTGGTGCGCCCCCTCCTCTCTCCTCCCTCTCCCCCTTGCAACTGAGACGGTTGCTCTTCTGAGGTGTGATGCCTCCCTTATCGTTCCGGTGATCGCCGCCGCCACCATCGTGCCGCCATCGCACCGCCACGGTCTTCATCGGTATTATGTCTGTGCAGTGCAGTAACATCTTGTCCGAATTTTGCAGCTCTCCCTCGTGATCTTCTGGGCACCAAATTTGGAGGGGATGTTCTAGGGATGTCAACCACACCACAGAAAATTTGGTTGGCCTTCTAGTTCACGTTTTCCAATTTTCCATTTTTGTCCAACTTTCAATTTCAGTTCTGCCAATTTTCAGATCTGATTTCCACCTTTCCTGAGTTTCCCATCTTCGACCCATTTTGTGCTTTTTCCCAGACCTCCCAATTTTACTTGGGGTTCTATCCATTAACCCTTCCACCCACGATTTTTCTTGATTTTTTATCAGCCCTCCATCTATTTTTCAAAAATCATTTTTAGAGCCAGCTACAGTTCTGCCCACCTCTATCCAGATCTGACCACCGGCCCGTGTTAAAATCATAACAATTCGTAGCCTCCACCAATCTGTCCAAAAAAATTATTGCCGTCTTCCTTGCTCAAATCCCTACACCTTTGGGGAAGAGCTCAGAGGCTGAATCGGACGTCTTCCTGGCGGTCAACGGCAGTTCTCAGACAACTCACTTGCAGATCTGAGAGTTTGGGTACTGTTCAGCAGAAGCTTCAAAATTAATTAAGGCCCAGATCCGTGCAGATCCAGGTCCTCTCTCTGGGCCTATATTGAAGGATTTCAAGAGAGCTTTCCAACAATAGCTCCTGTGCCCCGATACGACATCGGGATTGGTCGCAGCGGCCGATCTCGCCGGAGCGCGCGCCGGAAAACAGAAATCAAAATCCGTGGGCAGCCACTTCACAACGTGGAGATCGGAGCCGATCGGCCACCGATCGGAGTTTCCGGCTGACCGCCGTCCAGGGAGGCGCGCCACCAGGGATCCCCATCACAGCGGGCCCCACCCCAGCAGACCGGGAGGACAGCGCCATCCGTGGGCCCCACGGACCCGTAGATCACGCCGTCCAGATAGCACTTTAGACGCGTGTTCGGCACCGCCGGGGGACATCAAGATGCTGCCCGTCAACCCAATTCGCGTGATTCCCGGGCCCCGCATGTGACCTTTTACCTCCTTGCGTGGAGTGGGTCAAATATTTGTACCGTTGTAATATTGTTTAACCGGGAGTCCGTAAATTGGCCGGGGTTGTCTTCGCCACGCCGGGTGCGTGGAGGTAACGGTCTAAACTTCTTGGCGTTACTTTGCTTAGCTAGTATATGGTCTTATGCCGCTGCGAGAGTGTAGGTTCCTAGCCCGTGTGTTCATGTCGCCGCTGTGAGAGTGAGAGTGACCCGTCCCGCGACTCGATCCGAGTCCAGAAGTTGAGTCAGACTACCTTGAACTCTGCCGGTTCCTTAACCGCGCACGATCCACGCTTTCCCTCGCTTGGGACGACGAGTGAGTTTGCACTTCTGTTAGCGACGTATAGCCTATAGGAGCTCTTAGTGTGGAGCCGAGATCGCTCTAGTAGTCGTGTCGTTGCTGGTCGAGTCGTGTCCGTCTCATATAGCGTCGCCTCCTCAGTCCATCCTGCATCTGCTGCCAATCGTAGAAGCAGCCTCGGCCCCCTCGGCTCTGGTCTAAGGGGGAGCCGAGCCAGCCTCGTCGCCGACCGTAGGAGCAGCACCAACCTCCTCGGCCCCCTCTTGCTCGACGGGTGGGAGAGCTCGCCCAGTAGGGTCGGCCCCATCATTCTTGGCAGAGGGGTGAGCCGCGGCAATGTCGCGTTCGACTGCGAGAATGACCACGACCTTCTTGGCCCACTTCCTGGCCTTCACGGCGGCCCGGATCATGCCCTCCACGGGATCCTTGTGCTTGGACCCCCGCGGCCCGAAGGATTGACTCTGAGCCGCCCCCTTGCCCTTATCTCTGGCTCGGGAGCGACCCGTGGGAGCAGCTGACTCATCGGCAGCCGAGTCATCGCTGAGATCGATCACCTCTGCGGCCTCCTCCAAAGCCGACCGCCTGGTGTCTGCACACAAGAAAGATATGATCAGGAAAAGGAGATGGTCTCAACATCTGAGGAAGAAACTGATTTGTGGCGACCGAACCTGCCGACTGCAAGCGCGCAAGAAGACATCGCCAGATGTTCTCCGGAGTAACTAGTTCCTCCGTGGACTGACGACGCTTCAGTAAAATGAATCGCGTACTCCTCCACGTCCAGAGAAAACTCATCCTGCCTCGGAGGAATGTTCGGATGAAAATTGGGGATTACGGGACATCTCCAAGTCTCCTCCACCGAGAGAATCCCCACCCAAAAGAACTGAGTTTTCCACCCCTAGTGCGAAGAATCCTTCGCGGACAAGGAAATACAGCTCCTATTCCGACTCGCCTGGATGAAATAGAAGCCCTTCCCTGTCGAGGGATGCGCCTTCAACTCAAAAAAATAGTGAAAGAGGTCCAAGGAAGGAGGAACTCCGCATTGACGACAGAGGATGCGAAAGGTGGAAAGAAGAAGATAAGAGTTGGCTACCAACTGTACGGGCGCCAACTGGAAGAAATTGAGAAGTTTGAGAACAAAGGGCTCGAAGGGAAGGCAGAACCCACCCTTCCATGACAGTAGGAAGGTGCAGATGTGGCCCGTACGAGAATCCAAGCTCGACTCGTGCAGGGTAGCCGCGGCGAAGAAAAACTTGTGGGGCAGACGAAACTAGTTCTCCAGCCATTTCACCTCTGCCTCCCCCAGTTCGCTGTAGTTTGGAGCCACTGCCCTCACCGCAGGCTCGCCCTCCCACTCTTCGACATCCGGACGCTGATCTGCCATGGAATCCGGAGAGGAACTTGAAGAAAGATACTCCCAGGACCCCGAAGACTCTGGAGGAAGAGGAAGCTATCAGACTGCCTCTACAGTTATCTCTGCCAACTCCGCAAACGCCGCTGCAAGCCTCTGCGCCTCCATCGTGTCTTCACGACGCATCAAAAGGCTCCAAAAGCAAGCACGAAGAAGAGCC
Organism: Amorphophallus konjac; assembly: GCA_022559845.1. NCBI lineage: Eukaryota > Viridiplantae > Streptophyta > Magnoliopsida > Alismatales > Araceae > Amorphophallus > Amorphophallus konjac. The sequence continues at coordinate 291,346,609 of CM040124.1, read as the reverse complement.
AAACCCTAAAAACGGAGGGAGTCTGGAGCAACGGCAAGCGCACAACGCCTATAATCCCACGCGAAAGGCGGTGCGTCGTTCCGACCTCTGAGAAAAGGGGGCCCCTTCAAATCTATCAGGATCATCATTATTAAGGGCCCAGGTGACCATGACACGTGGCTTACTAACACCACCAGATCTCCACCCACCTGAGCCACGCTGGTCTAAAACCCTAAACAGCTACTCTTTTGAGCTTACTAAAGCTCGAGAGTAGGAGGGGGACAAGTGGAGAGGGGGATTTCTGTAGCCCATTTAAGAGCAGCCGAACTAGGACCGTCAGGACCAAACGAGGCCCAGCTCATCCATGTGGCAGTCCCGCAGGGCCCACTTAGGATAAAAAGCCCAATAAGACTACTCGGGATCAAACCCTTCCTCGACGGCCCTTAGGCTCGGAAGGCCCGAACATCGGTCAGAACGGAGGAAGACCCATGCCCGAGTTATCCCCTCATCGGGATTGAGGCAAGCGCTCAGCGTCCACTCCGACCTATCTTTATCCGAGCTATGCCTATTGCCCGGACATGGTTGGCACCTTTCATGCTTGGGTTTCACCGACGATTGCTTATCCACGCTGCCGTTAAGAGTCCTTTATGAGCAGGAGTTTTTGAGGACGTAAAGAGCCCATGATGAGGACGTAACTCCCGCCTGAAACTCCTCGGCTTATGGGACTCATGAGGCTTGTGCACTATTTAAACCTGTGATTCCCTCCCGCGGAAGGTAAGGGCCAACACACGCCTAAAATTCCCTGAGCAAGAACCACTTCACCATCTTGGTGTAGAGGGATCTCGCACCCCTCTTTTCTTCCTCCCTTCATAGCTTCCACCATTGCTCTACTGACTTAGGCATCGCAGGGTTTACCCCAGAGAACCATCCATGGGCCCCCTGATCCATTTCCCTTCCTTGCAATTCACTATTCGGTGATCATCCCCCAGCTCAGGTCCAGCGCGAGATCACGCCTCTTCAATGATGTCGGTTCTACTCAGCAGATAATGGCCCTCCACCATAACCACCGTCACCCTGCCTCAATTTTTACCGCCGCCATCCTTATGCCCAACCATCAGACCCTTCCTCCGCCCACTAGACCATTCATCCTTCCACCGACTACTATCGTTACTCTGCTCATCACCCCCACCATCATTACTATGCCTCCACCCACACCGCTCTCCACACCTCCACCCACGTCCATCATCACCGCGCCTGCACCTAACCCTCCACCTGTCATCCTTCCTCGCAACCCATTATCCCTACTGCTCCTGTCATCTCCACTACACCTTCCCCCGCACCATTCATTCACCCCACCGGGCCCATTAAGCCACTTATTTTAAGCCCATCCGAGGCCGTGCCGGCCCACAACCTTGCCCTGTGGAGCGAGCATTTATTTCATAGGAATTATCCTTCCACTGGTGCACCCGCACCTAATCCTCGGTCTTCACAACCGGCTGCTGATCAGGAAGAAGCCGAGCCACTGTCGGGTACCCAATATGATCTATTGCATCACTTAGATAGGGTGCCCGCCAAAATATCTGTGTTGGAATTGATAAAAAGGTATATGCTTAACCAAGATGCGTTAAGAAATTTTCTTCAAAAGGTGATGGTAAGCGAAGATATGGCAGTTGATAGTCTACCAACAGAGCTGGCTACAATTTCAAAGGGGCCAGCAATTACTTTCTCCGAGACCGAGCTAGCACCTCCAGAAGCTCGATAGATGCCGTTATGCATTACGATAATCCATGCTTGCAATTTATCAGAGGAGTTATTACGGCCAACCCCGACTACCATAGACGCATATGATAATTCAAGAAGAGCATGTCATGGGGTTATCACCATTCAGGCTGAGCTTGGACCTCTTACCATGCCCATAGAATTTTATGTACTTGACATCGACCCTATGTTCAAGGCCATATTGGGTCATCTATGGATAGACAATCTTGGTGCCGTACCCTCCACCGCCCATCAGTGCCTCAAATTCCCTTTCCAAGGGAGGGTGATTAAGGTAAAAAGTTTGTCCACAGTTCAATCAGTCAAGACTATCTCGGAGAAAGTGCTGCCAACTCTGTGGCCTAGTAATCGGCCAATTATTTATGTGTTAGATCTAGATTTCCCATGGGCTTATGCGCCATGCAAGTCCGTCTCTGCAGCTGTTGATATTAAAGTGAAGCCCCATGATGAGGACATCAAGAGCTTATGAGTTGTATTTTGTGTATTGGCTTGGATTGGTGTGTATTATGGGTTGTATTGACTTGAAGTGTATGTAATTTTTGATTTCTTTCATTTGGGCCATCCTTGTAAGGCTTATATCAAGCCAATGGGCCATTTGTTATGTCAAGTCCAAGGCTAGGTTGCCATTAGTAGAGTCCATTAAGAGTGTTACTTCATAGTGGGTCATTAAGGCACTTAAGGCCCAAATTGGGTTCCACTCTCTCATGGGCCATCTAAGTGGGAGTAGCCCAAGTCTAGCACGATCTAATGGGAGACTCTTGGCCCATGAATGGCCTTGGCCCATGGAAGGGGGCGCAAGGTTCCTTGTCTTATTAGGCATGGTAGTTGTGGTTTAGGTGGTGTTTGAATAGATCTAGTCCAAGGTTGAATAAGTATGGTCAAATTAGATTAAACTAATGTATTAAATGTGTGATTCACATTGTATCCCAGCCCTTCAATCCAAACCCCTAGATCCAAAGATTGAGGTTGAGTTTGGTTGGCACCTTATATAAGGTTGTATTTTTCATATTGAAGCAATTAATGAAGAGAAAATAGGCATTTGCCCCGAAGTGAGATTTGCGCCCCTCCCCTCTCTCTCCCTGGTTCCTCCACCCCCTCTCCCCTTTCTAGAGTGTAATCCCTTCCCCCTTGATCCCCTCCAGCATCTGAAGCAACTCCGGTGATCGCCGCCGCCATCGACTCGCCGCCGACGCATCGTTGCCAACGGTTTTGATGTTCTGTCCACTCAGGACAGATCCTTCTTATCCGAATTCCTGCTATCACTCCCTTCATCTTCTGAAGCTCAAAATTTCAGAGTTGGTTACCCTCTAGAACCCTTATCCCCAAAAAAAAAATCACGTCAAAATTCATCCTTTAGCTATTTTTTGATTTTCGTCCAAGTCCAAGTTCCAGATCTGTCCCGGTTCTGTTTACTGTTCATCAGCTCTGAGTTTATCCCATTCGAACCATATTTTTATTTTTTTTGGGTCACCCAAATTTATTGGGAGTTCTGTCCACATATATCTACCACCAGGAATTTTCTTAATTTTTGATAAGGTCTCTAGGTATTTTTGAAATTTCGTCCAAGTTCCCAAGAATAGTCTGCCCACAGTTTCCCAGATCCGACCCAGGTCTAGTAAAAACATCCCAGAAAATCCATTTCTTCTCCAATGAAAAAACCAAAAATATTCCCGGATTCCTCTCTCATATACCTTCAACTTTTCTGAAGAAATAATTGCCAGATTCAGAGGTCTTCTCCCCGGTCAACGTCGATCTTCAAAGAAGATAGATCCTGCCCCTGCAGTTCTGGCCCGAATTCAGCAAGATTGTAAATTCAACAATCAGAAATACAGATCTGATTATTTTTTCTGAAGACCCCTACATCGAAGTATTTTGAGTCCTCTTTCCAACGGCTCTAATTTCGTCGCGTTCCGACGACGGGGCTGATCGCAGCAGCAGTTTCCTCCAAGTCGCGTGCCTGCAAACAGAAGTTTAGGTTTGTGGCCGAGTTCCCCGCGAGCGTCGTCCGAGGGCCGCCCGGCGTCCGGTGGTCGTTCCAGCAGCTCGCCATCCCAGGGGAACGCTTCCCAAGTGTCTCCACAACAGAGGAGTCATCAGGCCCCACACGACCCCTCCGGTCAGCACGTGGGCCCCCACTAACACGAGTACGCGTGAAGCCGAAGCATCACCCGGAACCGCCCGTCAACCCGAAACTGGTCCTCCTGGGCCCGCTTGTGTCGCCCTTTACCTCCCTGCGTGGAGTGGGCTTAGTTGCATTGCTGTAACCATAATGTATTAAGTTCCCGGGGGTACGAGTTCCGGCCGGGTCCCATCTTCGCCACGCCGAGAGCGTGGAGGTATCGCCTTCACCCTTACACTTGGCATTAGCTCAATTCTTTATATGCTTTATATGCCGCTGCTAGAGAGCATGTGTAGGGATACCTAGCCCGCTTTCAATTTATAATATCACTGCTGCGAGAGAGAGCGAAGCCGTCCCGTGACCCGATCCGGGCACAAATGAGAGCCGACCACCCTAACTCCCAGCCGGTTTCTCAACCGCGCACATCCGACGCTTCCCTCGTTAAGGGACGATCGTGAGCTTGTCGTGTCCGTGGTCCCGTCCCGCATCAATTTGGTATCAGAGAAAGTTGAGTCTAGGGTGTCAAAAAGAAAAAAAAAAGAGTGTCATTTACATCGAGTCATTAGTCGGTTTAAGTCGAGTCTAGGATCATCATATTTTCAAAACAACAAAAAGAGTCATTTTTGGGTCGCATACATCCCTTTACTCGGTATATCAAAAGGTGTTGTCCGAATGTTAGGCTACGCCTATCGGGAAGGCCGCACATTTGCGCGAGTGATCTTCGGATCGATTGCCTCCGCCACGTATCGAGTTTTGGTTAAGTCTAGGCGCATCATTTGCATTAGTGTGTTTTACTTTAGTCGGCGTCTTCTAGTCGGTGTGTTTGCATGCCCACTCGTCGGGGTACTCAGTACTCACCCCCACCACCCCCACCTATGGCCAACCCACGGGATACCTCGGGAGACTTCCACTCCCTACAAGAGGCGATGATGGCCATTATGACTAGGTTGGACCAATCCGATGCTAACTTTCGGACTTTCTCCGATAATATGGATGGTCGCCTTAGGGCCATGGAGGGACGCTTGGAGACCTCCGATAGGTCGGTCCAAGACCTCGTTGGGCAGTTAGATAGGATGTCACACGGGGACCCTCTTGGGACAGCCCAAGGTCCACCCGCACCTCCTCCCGCGGTGGCCCAAGTCCAACCCGCTCCCATGGCCCAAGTCCAGGCCGCTCCCGCGGCCCAAAACCAGCCACCACTGGTTCCTCCACCCGCCCCTCCTCGGGCTTCCCAACTACCGCACCGTGACCTTGGTCTCGAGGACTATGGGTCCGACAATGCCTACGAGGGGTATGGTCAACGCCGTCGTGGTTTTCAGCCACAACGAGATGAGGATGATGATAGGGTCCTTAAGACCGTGCGAGCGGACCCTCCCGCTTTTTACGGGTCTTTGGATCCGAAAGTCTACCTAGATTGGGAGTTTGGCATGGACCGTTATTTTGAATGGTATGATATGTCGGAGCGTCGAAGGGTCCGATTTGCCACCATGAAACTCATGGGGCAGGCACAAACCTATTGGAAGAATGTGGAGAGCCTGCTACTTCAGCGGCTAGAACCCCCGATCGACACATGGGCCGAGATGAAGAATAAACTTCGGCAAAAGTACCTTCCTCCCACATACCGCCAGCGACTCATCGATAGATGGCAAAGTCTTAGCCAGGGAGACCGGTCCGTCTCCGAATACATCGCGGAGTTTGATGAGTACTTTCTACGATGTTGTGTCACGGAGGAGAGTACCATGCCCGTTTCCCGCTTTCGACGTGGTTTGCGGCCATACTATCAGTATGAGCTTTTCCGTCGCAATGCCAAGACGTTGGAAGAGGCATACCAGGTTGCTCTCGAGATGGAGCAATTTGAGGGAGAGTTCGAGTCTAGCCATCGGTTAGGCCCCACCCCTCTCCGTAGTACCGAGCCACGTCACTCCATAGGCCCGCATCAGCGGCCTCCCATGGCTCGACCTCAGGAGTCCACCCGTCAGGAGCACTTCGCTCCACGGCCCCGTCCTCCTCCACCTCGGGATCTATTTCCACCCCAATCACCGGCACCCGTTGCCCGTTCCCCGGCTCCTATAGCCCGTCCTCTGGCACCGGCACCCCCTCCACTATTGTCCAAAGCACCTACATCTCCCCCATTACTGCCTACACCCCCTACCCGACGGGATGATAAGGGTAAGGCCCCTTTTTTAGGAGAGAGTAGTCGGTCGCGAATACAGTGTTTCCACTGTCACGGGTATGGCCACATCGCCAGTGAGTGTCCCGCTCGCACCACCCTAGCCTTAGGTGTTGGAGGATCCGCACCTCCCGAGCTTGAGTGTGTCGATTACGAGGCCGATGAGGCACTGGCCGATGAGTACTATGCCATGGGGGAAGAGCTGGGCGACCCTTCGGCCGCCCAGGATGTCGCCACCTAGTGGGCTTGATGCTACCACCTTAGTCTAGAGTCGTGCATGAGTCGGTGTGTTTTCTTTATGTGGTTTGTTTGTGTGGTGATTTTGAGTCGATTGTTTGCGTGGTTTGCATTCGTGTGTCTGTGCATGGTGAGTCTGCATGTGTCTTGTGCAAGCTCGTTGTCGGTCTCTTACGAGTAAGAGGCGAGTGGACTCACTTGATGAGTATGGGATCGGTTTTACTTCTATATCCGGATCAGTCACCTATAGGGACTCAGCGGTGATTCCTAGTGAGTCTTCGAGCTGTCTCCTTCCTTTTGAGAGTGCCCCTTCGGAGTGACCACCTTTAGCCATAGCAGTTCGCATATCGAGTATATATGGAATGAGCAGGTGCCGATCATTTGGAGTGGAGCATACCCGCGCTACTTAGCACGGTGACGGATCCGCCGGAGTACTCGCGTAGCCATACCTCTACTCGACGGGGTCGAGTTCCTCCCACCCGGGGAGAATTGATGAGGACATCAAGAGCTTATGAGTTGTATTTTGTGTATTGGCTTGGATTGGTGTGTATTATGGGTTGTATTGACTTGAAGTGTATGTAATTTTTGATTTCTTTCATTTGGGCCATCCTTGTAAGGCTTATATCAAGCCAATGGGCCATTTGTTATGTCAAGTCCAAGGCTAGGTTGCCATTAGTAGAGTCCATTAAGAGTGTTACTTCATAGTGGGTCATTAAGGCACTTAAGGCCCAAATTGGGTTCCACTCTCTCATGGGCCATCTAAGTGGGAGTGGCCCAAGTCTAGCATGATCTAATGGGAGGCTCTTGGCCCATGAATGGCCTTGGCCCATGGAAGGGGGCGCAAGGTTCCTTGTCTTATTAGGGATGGTAGTTGTGGTTTAGGTGGTGTTTGAATAGATCTAGTCCAAGGTTGAATAAGTATGGTCAAATTAGATTAAACTAATGTATTAAATGTGTGATTCACATTGTATCCCAGCCCTTCAATCCAAACCCCTAGATCCAAGGATTGAGGTTGAGTTTGGTTGGCACTCTATATAAGGTTGTATTTTTCATATTAAAGTAATTAATGAAGAGAAAATAGGCATTTGCCCCCAAGTGAGATTTGCGCCCCTCCCCTCTCTCTCCCTGGTTCCTCCACCCCCTCTCCCCTTTCTAGAGTGTAATCCCTTCCCCCTTGATCACCTCCAGCATCTGAAGCAACTCCGGTGATCGCCGCCGCCATCGACTCGCCGCCGACGCGTCGTTGCCAACGGTTTCGGTGTTCTGTCCACTCAGGACAGATCCTTCTTCTCCGAATTCCTGCTATCACTCCCTTCATCTTATGAATCTCAAAATTTCAGAGTTGGTTCCCCTCTAGAACCCTTATCCCCACAAACAAAATCACGTCAAAATTCATCCTTTAGCTATTTTTTGATTTTCATCCAAGTCCAAGTTCCAGATCTGTCCTGGTTCTATTTACTGTTCATCAGCTCTGAGTTTACCCCATTCCAACCATCTTTTTATTTTTGTTGGGTCGCCCAAATTTATTGGGAGTTCTGTCCACATATATCTACCACCAGGAATTTTCTTAATTTTTGATAAGGTCTCTAGGTATTTTTCAAATTTCGTCCAAGTTCCCAAGAACAGTCTACCCACAGTTTCCCAGATCCGACCCAGGTCTAGTAAAAAACTCCCAGAAAATCCATTTCTTCTCCAATCAAAAAACCAAAAATAGTCCCAGATTCCTCTCTCATAGACCTTCAACTTTTCTGAAGAAATCATTGCCAGATTCAGAGGTCTTCTCCCCGGTCAACGTCGATCTTCAGAGAAGATAGATCCTGCCCCTGCAGTTCTGGCCCGAATTCAGCAAGATTGTAAATTCAACAATCAGAAATAAAGATCTGATTATTTTTTCTGAAGACCCCTACGTCGAAGTATTTTGAGTCCTCTTTCCAACGGCTCTAATTTCGTCGCGTTTTGACGACGGGGCTGATCGTAGCAGCAGTTTCCTCCAAGTCGTGCGCCTGCAAATAGAAGTTCAGGTTTGTGGCCGAGTTCCCCGCGAGCGTCGTCCGAGGGCCGCCCGGCGTCCGGTGGTCGTTCCAGCAGCTCGCTATCCCAGGGGAACGCTTCCCAAGTGTCTCCACAACATAGGAGTCATCAGGCCCCACACGACCCCTCCGGTCAGCACGTGGGCCCCCACTAACACGAGTACGCGTGAAGCCGAAGCATCACCCGGAACCGCCCGTCAACTCGAAACTGGTCCTCCCGGGCCCGCTTGTGTCGCCCTTTACCTCCCTGCATGGAGTGGGCTTAGTTGCATTGCTGTAACCATAATGTATTAAGTTCCCGGGGGTACGAGTTCCGGCCGGGTCCCATCTTCGCCACGCCGAGAGCGTGGAGGTATCGCCTTCACCCTTACACTTGGCATTAGCTCAATTCTTTATATGCTTTATATGCCGCTGCTAGAGAGCATGTGTAGGGATACCTAGCCCGCTTTCAATTTATAATATCACTGCTGCGAGAGAGAGCGAAGCCGTCCCGTGACCCGATCCGGGCACAAGTGAGAGCCGACCACCCTAGCTCCCAGCCGGTTTCTCAACCTCGCACATCCGACGCTTCCCTCGTTAAGGGACGATCGCGAGCTTGTCGTGTCCGTGGTCCCGTCCCGCATCACCCCAGATTCGAGATTCGAAAGGCTGGGATATTATATTAAAACTGGGCTATCAGTCAGGGAGAGGCCTCGACGCGCAACTACAAGGGCGGACCAAGCCGGTCCCCAAAGGGAGAAAAATGAATAGAAGGGGCCTCGGTCATCGAGAGTCCGCATTATAAATCCTGGGCGATTCTGGGCCCTTTACTTGGGACTATCGTCAACCTTTTGTTAAATGTCCTCTCTAGCCCGGCACCTGGAAAGCACAGCCAAGTCAGCCCAAGGGAGAAGAAGACACAACTCATGTATTTGCCAGCCTGCCATTGCTTCTGAAAGGGCCAGTTGATGACATGATTGATTACAGCCAAGCTTTTGAAAGGCTATTTTATGAAGACGAAAGCTGCCAGAAACATCAGGAGGTACGGCTTGTGCAGTTTGAGCCGAAGAAACCAGTTTATCGTCCGCGGAAAAAGGGGAGCTCGCCCACTATCTTTACTTGGTCTCCCTCCCATCTTATGTCTCTCTTCCAGCAGCTGGAATCTATACCTTGTTCACCTCCGATCATAATTAATCCGTACTTTGCAAAACTTCAAACCGAGGTGTTGATTATACCCTGTGCATGTGGGCAATGCCCACCCATTGATCTCTCCACAATGTGGACCACCTCATCCAATCTCTCCGATATGTGGTTCTCTTCTTCTGATACATTTTTTGATGTCTTGTTCCCGTCTCTCTTCCCTCTCCAGCTCCCTCCTCGTCCATCTTCCTCTCCTTCTTGCTGCATAATCTCCACTGATCTCCAAAAAAAATGTCAAATTTGAAATGGAGATTTCGGTGGAAGATTACGATATCTTGTCTCCATCCTCCTCCCAGGGGCACGAGTCCCCTACAGCTTCTTTCCCATTAGATTTCATTTCCCCTAGGTTAGATGTAGGGTCTGTCGAGTCTAGGAAAGAAGTGTCTGTTAGGTCTAGAGAGTTAGGGTCTTGTTCTAAGTCGTCCAACCCTTCCTCCCTTGAGCCGTGCCCGCTTGCACGTCATTCCCAATCTGTTCCTGATAGGTTCTTCCAGGATCTTGCTCAGCGCTGTCATGCTCTTCTGAAGTGTCCTGAATTCGAAGCTACGATGATTGTTATAGAAGAAGATGAGGAGCAAGAAGGGGTGTGGAGCGACGACGGACTAGGTGTATATGAAGTCCAGGATGAAAAAGACCCGGTCGATGATGAGGACAGTAATGTAGATGACACCGCCGATCTGTATGCGCAAGGGTTAAAGAGATTCGACGAGCCATCGTCGGTAGTGGATGAACCTACAAAGGAAATAAATCTGGGAACTGAAGAAGATCCAAGGCCCATTATCATTGCCGCTAATCTCCCTCTGCAGGTAGATGAAGATCTAATCAAGGTTCTAAGGGAGTACATCAATTCTTTTGCCTGGTCTTATGAGGACATGCCGGGTCTAGACTCCACTTTAGTGGAACACCGACTCGTGCTTAAACCAGGGGCAACACTCGTGAAACAAAGGTCAAGAAGATTTCACCCCCACATGGCCTTAAGGATTAAAGAAGAGGTCGATAAATTATACAAGGCCAAGTTTATCAGAGTCATCTTATATCCTCAGTGGGTGGCGAACATAGTCCCTGTCATCAAGAAAGATGAAAAAGTGTGCATCTGCATTGATTTCAGGGATCTTAACAAAGCATGTCCCAAAGATGATTTCCCGTTGCCTCACATAGATGTCTTGGTAGACAACACCGCCGGGTATGAAGCATTGTCATTCATGGACGGTTATTCTGGATACAACCAAATCCGTGTCGCTCCCAAGGATCAAGAGAAAACCTCCTTCACCATGCCCTGGGGTATGTATTGCGATGTGGTTATGCCGTTTGGTTTGAAGAACGCCGGCGCCACCTATCAAAGGGCGATGATGGCTATATTCCACGACATGATGCATATCTATATGGAAGCTTACGTGGATGACATCCTAGTGAAGTCGAGGACCAAAGAAGAACACCCCTCCATTCTGGCTAAGGTGCTCCAAAGAGCTAGAGAGTACCATTTAAAAATGAACCCAAAGAAATGTGTTTTTGGAGTCTCTTCAGGGAAGTTGTTAGGCTTCATAGTTAGCAAACATGGGATTCAGATTGATCCTAATAAAGCAAAGGCCGTCATGGACATGCCTCCACCTAAGAATATCACGGAACTTCGAGGATTAATTGGCAGATTGTAATTTATTAGAAGATTCATATCCCAACATTCTCAAAGGTGCCGTCCGTTTTATGAATTGCTAAAGGCGGGGGTTAAGTTTGAATGGAATCAAGACTGTCAAAAGGCCTATGAGGACTTAAAGGAATATTTGACCAATCCCCCGATTTTGTAACCTCCTGTCCCTGGGAAACCCCTAATCCTATACATTTCTGTCATCGAGGACTCCCTAGGGGCGGTCTTAGCACAAGTAGATGACGAATGCAAAGAGCGGGTAGCTTATTATCTCTCAAGGTTATTTAACCCGGCGGAGGCCAAGTACACCGTCATGGAAAAGACTTGTGCCACCTTAGTATGGGTAGCTAAGAAACTCAAACACTATTTTCTAGCCCACCCAGTAAGGTTGATCTCTAGAATGGACCCGATCCGTTATCTCTTAGAAAAGCCTATCCTTTCTAGTAGGTTAGCTCGCTGGCAGAGCTTCCTCTCTCAATTCTGTTGACATGTTTTCCTTCTTTCAATGGATTGAAGAAATATCTCTCCTATCCCTTCTACTAACTTAGCGAGGAGGCTAAATGATTTAGAAGCAGGAGGGAATAGAATTGTGTAAACCTATGTGATCGCCACCAAGATGCCGAACGTGATGAACATGTCGTACCTTGGAAAGAGGGGGAGGTACTCATCTTAGGATCAACCCTGTGAAGACGGGCGGCTCAGGAGGAACCGCCTATAGAGATGAGCGGCCGCACGACAGACCGTCTGCAGGGGCTGAAGAGGAACGCGGGATGAAGGACGACTGGCAGATGAACGGCTCTAACACAACCGCAGGATGAAGAAGCATGGTCCAGGACCCACCGCCCATCTTCGTGAATGGCTAGTTGAGAACCGCCTAAGACTGCCACGCCGTGAGTTGCAAAGGTCCAACCTCCACCCTTTCCGGCTGGTCGGAAGGGATGGGCCTCACGTTAGTGTGATGTTGACATGCAAAACCACGTGTAGACCACAAAGGAAAACCCAAGTTAGAACTAGAAAGTGTAGTAAATATTCAAATAGACGGAAATGAACATGACTAAATGAAATGGGGGATACCTGGGGTTTTTAAACCCCTGGGGGCGTCAAAAAGCATAGGAGGGTGTGTGAATGATGTATGAAAATGGGGAAAACGTGGAGGAAACGTGAAGAAAGTGATGCATGCAAACAAGAGAGAATGACGAAATTAAATGTACTAATGACTCAAAGGACAAGTACTCCCTGAACCGGAGGCCTGTATGGACGTAGAAGGCCTCCCTCCCTGGTGCTAGGTCGCTCAAAGATTCGGCAGGGCTTCGCCGTCGACCAAAATCTCCCCCCTTCGAAGCTGGGCCTCAGGGTCTATTTATAGAGCACCCGAAGTCTTAGCTCGAAATTAGGGTTTCTATGCATTTTTAAGTCGAGATAATGAAAGAAAAGTTGAAGATAATTGAATTATCTTTCAACCAGAAGAAATGGCACCAAAATCGACTCCATATTCACAGAGAAATGGTTGGAGGAAGTTGAGGATAAAATCCACGCATGGAGAGAGAAAATCGTCTAAATCTTCAGGATACGGGCAGTTAAACGGTCACACGATAGACCACTCATCAGGTTGAGCGGCTATCTATACGCCATTTATCATTGTCGGTTGAAATTCAAATATAAACAAAATATCAATCAATTTATCCATTAAACCAACCGAGAATCTCACCGTTGGACTCTGATAGATGAACGACCAATTGATGACCGCCCATGAACAAGAGCGGCTGAGGACCAACCATTTGTGCTTTGTCGGTGATAAATACATAATTGGATAATTATCTGAGAACCAACCGAGCTTAGGACTCTGGGAGGTAGAACGGCTACTATTAGCCCGCCCATCAGGTTGAACGGCTAACATGGGACCGTATGAAATCGTGTCGGTGGAAATTCAGAAAATCAACCAAAATATCGCATAAATATATGGACGGCCCATATGCGACCGCTCAAATGGTTGGGCGGTCAGTGGTGAACCGTACATGTGCCTGGATATTTAATTTTTACAAACTCGAGGCCCATTAAGCCCTGAATTGAAGGAGACCTGATAAGTGTGTATTTTTACATATTAAGTCATGATTATACACATTTTTTATGAGCTTAAATAATAATAAATATGCACATATCACACTCACTGTTAATTTAGAATCAAATAATTAACTTTCTGAAATTAAATAATTTTAATAACTATTTTTACTTATTTATGCAGGCACTCAGTACGAGGGAAGCTACAAGAAACAATAAAAAAATATATATATAGAAGGACAATAAAAAAATATAATAATATCAAAGGTCAAAAGTCCATGGAGTTATTTAAAAAGAAAAGAAAAAAAATAATTTTTTAGATATTTTTAGGATTTTTTTATGAGATATATACAATATATATATATATGCATATAATATATATATATATAATATATATATATATATATATATATATATATATATATAATACCATGTGAAGTGTGTGTGCGTGGTGTGTTTTGCAGGAACGGAAGGCGCGCCGCGCCTTCAATCGGCATGGGCGACGAGGGCGCGGTCAGCGCGCCCTCACGCGGTCAACACGCAGGCGCGTGGAGGAGGCAGCAGGCGGCCGGGCGCACCATGCCCGTGCGACACGCGGCAGCAGGCTGGAGCGGCGGCGCACCGTGGGCCCACGCGGGCGCGCCCCACGGGAGAGAGAGCGGCCGGCGCACGCGGCCGGCCAGGAGAGAGAAAGAGAGAGAGAGGGAGAAAGAAGGAGAAAAGGGCCAGAAAAGTTCCAAAAAAATCAGAAAAAAATAGAGAAGTGTGAAGCACATGCTAGCACACAATTTGGAGTCAACAAATGCAGCAATTGGGTGTTCACATTGGTAAGAGTGTTCACATTTCCTAATGGGTTGTTGTGTTACCCTATATAAAGGGCTTCAATGTAATGCAAAGGAAAAAAGGGAGGAGTAACTAGCAAGGGGATTATGAAGAATTTGTAAGGGGTGCTTTGTGTTCTTAAGTTTCATTCTTGTTGGCTTTTTATTTTAGGTTAGAAGGTATTGGTTTGAAGACTTTTGATGCAAGCTTTGTAAGTTCAATTTATTTTAATGAAAAGTTTTGGTTAAGCATTCAGCCTCTTCTTAGTCTCATAACTTATTGTGTGATCTCCATTTCAATTTCTTGTCTTCTACAAAGTTGTCCACTTGTAAGTGTTCTTCAACTTCTCTTTTCATCATTTCTTTTAATTCCTTCATGTTTAAAAGTTATTCTCTCTGTTTTTAAGTGCTATCCTGTGTATGTACTGTTCATCCAAAGTGATAGTCTCCACCAATTTGTGATTTGGAAGCCTTTACAATCATAGTTTTATTCTGAGTTCTTCATAAAAGTTGTTCCTATCTTGTAGATCTAAGTTAAATTCTTCTTCCACTTCTTCAAATGCTTCTTAGTTGGAGCTCTAGAATTAATTCTTTACTGTTCTGTTTTTCTGTCAATTACTATTCACCAGCAGCGATAGATCTTGATTTTTCAAGTTTGTCATTGTCTTCCTTTCGTTTTCTGTTTCTATGTTCTTCATAAAACTTCTTCATCTTTCAATTCTCTACAACTTTCATGTATTCCACTTTTTCTAATTCCATCCAGATTTTAAGTTATTCTATTTCTTCAAAACCCTATTTTTAATAGAATTCTGTTTTGTTTTCAACTTAGTTTTTCAAACTTGTTCCTTTCTTCATAAGTGTTTCACTCACACCTAAAGCGGTGATCATCTTTCGAACATCTCACGGCGTTGACTTCCAAGGCGGAGCGATCTTCATCCAAGGCTCGGCGAGGAAACGACGGCATTCTTCAATTCATTGGCTAAATATTTCTTTCACTTATCTCTTGTTATTTAAAGTTGCAATTTCATTTCTGTTAATTTTAATCGCACTCAAATCAAACAAAAGCAATTGGTTTTCAAAACATAAGGGTATTTTCCAACTTAAATTCAAATTTTCTCTCCGTAGGATCGACCCGTATTTACCACTTTACTCGTATTTTCCAAATCATCTAAGTGAGTGAGTGCGGTTGTATAAATTTTAAAATTTGTGTGGCACGGCATTTTTAAACGACGACTGTCGAGCGCATCAAATTTTTCGCGCCGTTGCCGGGGATGGAATTTTTGAAAGTTGGATATTCTTGTGTTTGATTTGTATATTTGTATATTGATTTTACTATTTTTACTTATGTAGTAAAAAGAAAAAAAAAGTCAGAATCAAGGAAAGAGGAAAATCGGACCTGGACTCCTCAGAAAATGAAGCGTCATTAAAAGCTCGGAAGCATCGCTAAAGGGTAGAAACGTCGGAACAGGTTCTGTCTTTCCAATTTCTAAAAAATCTAGAAAAATTTGAAAAAATTTTCAAAACACTATAGAAAAATCAAAAACATCAAAACAAAAGACATTTTTATTCTGGCTAGATAGGTTCATTAATTAAAAACAAAAAAAAATATTTGCACCAAAATAAAAAAAAATCATTTCAAGATTAGAAACCACACAACATGTTCTATGTCATGCATCATTTAGCATAGAATTTTCATTTGTTTAATTCATGTTGTTGCATATTGAAGATTGCGAGGGGCAAGGTACGTTCTACTCATCCTCTTCTCGCATGCATATTGCATAAAGAACCCCTTGTTTGAAATTGTGGTGTGCATTTCATTTCAAATTATTCTAAGGGCATTACCCTTAAATAACATAAGGTGGGGAATTCATCACCCTTCCTTAGCTCGCAAATCATATTTTTCCTTGCATATCTGCATAACCTACACCATAAATAAAAGTCAGTAAACGTTGGCCCTAGGATCACACTGTGGTTCTTGTGTTATTTGGGTTTACCCTCATATGAAAACCGGTGCCTAAGGCAAGACGGTCGGACGGCAAACGCCTTAAGCGGGTTAGTGGTTTGGCATAATTAGGTCCCTACGCAAGTAGGGAGATCCTGCCACTTCCCCACCCCTTACCTGGCTGGTGGACATATTGAGGGTGAATTTAAGTTTCACTTTAATCATTTTGTGAAATCCCATTTGTAAGTTTAGGGCACATCTAGGTCAGTAGGGAAATTTACTTGATTAACTTGTTTGTGTTTGCCTAAATATAAAACAACAACAAAAAAATCATAAAAAGAAAAGCAAAATCATTCTCTTCTCTCTTCGTCTTGGTAATATCGAAAAAGCACATAAAAAAATCATCATAAAAAAACTTTCTCTCTCATTTTGTCCTAGTTTATGCAAGGAAGGCGATCTCTACAACCAGCATTGCTAGGACCTATAGGAGAGATTGAGAGGTTAGTGCATTCCAGACAACACCATCAATCTAACCTCATGGCGGACCAAAACCAAAATCAGCTAATTCAATAAGCTGTTCCCAAGCAAATGAAGGAATATTTTCTTCCAAATCAATACCAACCTTCATTTTATACCCAAGCACCTCAAAATCAAGCAGCCCAATACGAAATCAAGTCCAGCACCATTCAAATGTTGCCATCTTTCTATGGCAATACCAATGAGGATCCCTATAGACATCTGGATGAGTTCCTTCAGATTTATTCAACTGTGAAAATCTCCAACTTTTCTGATGATGCTATCAGGTTAACACTTTTCCCATTTTCTCTCAAAGACAAAGCTAAATATTTGTTAGGAGCCTTGGGTAAACCTATAGACAAATGGGCAGAAATGCAAAAGGAATTCTTGAAGAAATTCTACCCCATAGGGCGAACCAATACTATGAGGAGAGCGATAACTGGATTTTCACAAAACCCTGGAGAACAAATCCATGAGGCATGGGATAGGTTGAAAGATTTGTTACGGAAATGCCCTCATCATGGTTTTTCAAAATGGCAAATAGTTCAAGCATTCTATGAGGGATTGACGGATAGTTACCGTCAAATGGTGGATGCATCGTGTGGGGGAGCTTTTATGAGTAAAAGCGAGGAAGATGCTTATGACTTGTTTGAAATGCTGAGTGAAAATTCGATTAGTCATGCCTCGCTCTCATCTTATGAGAGAACGATTGGGCCTGCTAAGAAGGGCGGGCTTTATGAAGTAAAGAGCCACGTTGAGAGTGAGAATAGGATGGATATTAATACCTTGACTCAAAAATTGAGCAAAATGGAATTGTTGGCACAGAAGATAGAAAATGTTGATCTAGTAGCTCAAAAGCTAGATCAATTTCTAGCTCGGCAGGAACCTTCTTCTTCAGGTCCTCGACCTCAACCATTCTCAGCTCCCAGTTATGACGAGATTTGTGCTCTTTGCTCTGGCCCCGATCATGTGGTGACTGATTGCCCCACTGCGGCCCAGCTTCCCTCATTCATCCAAGAACAAATCTTTGCTGCTCAGGGTGTCTCTAAGCCACCTTATGATCCTTACTCTAACACCTATAATCCAGGCTGGAGAAATCACCCAAATTTCTCTTGGAAAAATCAACAAGGTTCATCTACCCAACCTCATCCCTCTTTCCAAAAACAACCATTCCAAGCCCAAGCTCACCAACATTACCCATCACCTTTTCACCAAACTCAATCTCACCAAAATTTCTCTCAATGTAATGCACCTTTTTCACAACAATCTCAACACCCATCACACTATTCTCAGGCCCCGTATCAGCAAACTCAACTTTCTCAGGGCCAATACCCTCAATATCCTTCTCACCGATTCAATCAAGTTCCCTTCCAACCTCCTCCTCAACCTTCGCAGCCCAATTTTGATGAAAAATTTGACCGACTCCAACAACTCATTCTTTCTCAGCAATAATCTATTGCTAAGCTGGAAGGTCAGATCGGGCAATTAGCAGCAGGAAACGTTAGGAGAGAGATAGGTTAGCTTCCTAGCCAACTAGTGGCTAATCTGAGGAACCAACCCCCAGGCTTCTCCCAAAGAGCTCATATTCTTCTTCAACCAAACCAACCTCAGCCTCCTCCTCCTATGGGCCCTCAATTTGAGAATGCCAAGGCTATATCTACCCTCAGGAGTGGGAAAATCTTAGACGATCCTTATCAGGCTAGGGGAGTTGGCAATAGTTCAGGCCAAGAGGCCCAAGAGGAGAATGACGAGGAAGAGGAGCCCATGATTGCTAATGAAATAAAGGAGCCGGCGGGTGGAGAGAAGAGGCTGGATAAAGGCAAGGTGAAACTTGATGAAGGACCCCAAGACTATGTGCCTAAGGTCCCTTTTCCTGATACTCTAAAGCTGAAAGCTCACATGAAACCACCGGTACACCAGGCAGAATTAGTGGAATTGTTCAAACAAGTGAATATCAATATTCCACTTTTAGATGCCATCAAGCATGTGCCGGCATATGCGAAATTTTTAAAAGAGCTTTGCACTCCAAGAAGGGAGCCAAGGGCGGCAACTCAAAAGGTCCGTTTATCCGAGGATGTGAGTGCTGTTGTAATGAATCATTTGCCAAGAAAGTTGAAGGACCCCGGAGCCCCATTAATCTCATGTGATATAGGTGGAGTCACGTTTAATCGAGCTTTGCTAGATTTAGGTGCTAACGTAAACCTTTTACCCACCTTTATCTATGAGTAATTTGATCTGGGTGAGTTAAAACCCACTTCTATCATCCTTCAATTGGCCGATAGATCAATGAAAACACCAAGAGGTCTACTGGAGGATGTAATTGTGAAAGTGCATGATTGTTATTTCCCGATGGATTTTCTCATTTTGGATATGGCCTCGTCCCAAGATCTAAAGCACACACCTATTATCTTGGGACATCCATTTTTAGCTACGGCTAAGGCCAATATAAATTGTGCCACGGGAATGATGGATATATCATTTGGAGGAGAGAAGATTGCATTGAATATTTTTAAGGCTTCTCAGTACCCGGACCTTGAAGAAGAATGCAATATTGTTGATATCTTTGAAACGATTGATGAAAGTCTGGATGCAATCAAGGACACCCTAGAAGAGGGTGGCATGCTTCAGGATTCTCTTCTATCTATCACTCCCTGGTCTAGGGTAGAGTCCCTCCCTCCATTGCAATCCGAACCTGCACTTCCATCTCTGGATCATCCGCCTACTCTTGAATTGAAACCTTTGTCGTATTCTCTTAAGTACGCATATCTGCGTCCTAATCAAACTCTGCTTGTCATCATAGCCTCCAACCTCACTTCCGCTCAGGAATCTAAACTTTTAAATGTCCTTAAGGAACATAGGGGGGTAATAGGATGGTCGGTGGCAGATCTCAAGGGTATTAGTCCAGATGTCTGCATGCACCATATTTACTTAGAAGATAATGCCAAGCCGAGCAGGGAAATGCAGTGCCGGCTGAACCCGAACATGAAAGAGGTGGTCAAACAAGAGGTGGTGAAGTGGTTGGATGCCGGGATTATATATCCCATCTCTGATAGTAAATGGGTCAGCCCCACACAAGTTGTTCCAAAGAAATCTGGGCTGACCGTAACTACAAATGAGAAAGGTGAGGAGGTGGCCATGAGATTACAAACGGGATGGAGAATCTGTATTGATTACAGAAAACTGAACTCCATGACCAAGAAGGGTCATTTCCCTCTCCCGTTTTTGGATCAAATTTTGGAGAAATTGGCTGGGCAAAAGTATTTTTACTTTTTGGATGGATATTCCGGGTACAATCAAGTTGCAGTTTACCCGGAAGATCAAGAGAAAACTACGTTCACGTGTCCTTATGGCACGTTTGCTTTCAGGAGAATGCCGTTTGGGCTTTGCAATGCCCCTGTTACCTTTCAACGGTGTATGATGGCAATCTTTTCTGAAATGGTAGGAGAATTTTTAGAAATCTTCATGGATGATTTCTCCATTTTTGGAGACTCATTTGACAATTGTTTGAAGAATTTACAAAAAGTGTTGGCACGATGTATTGAATCTAATCTGGTGCTTAGTTGGGAGAAAAGTCATTTTATGGTCAAAGAAGGTATTGTGCTAGGTCATGTTATTTCAGAGAGGGGTATAGAAGTCGACAAGGCTAAGATTGACCTAATCTTCAATCTTCCTCCCCCTTCGTCTGTCAGGCAAATCCGATCTTTTCTTGGCCATGCGGGTTTTTACAGAAGGTTCATTCAGAACTTCTCTTCCATTACTCGCCCACTCACTAAGCTGCTAGCCAAGGACACTCCGTTCCACTTAGATGAGTCGTGTCTTGAGGCTTTTCATTCTCTGAAGGCAGCTCTGACCCAAGCCCCGATTCTTCAATCACCAGATTGGTCACTGCCATTCGAAATCATGTGTGATGCCTAGGACTACGCCATAGGAGCTGTCTTGGGGCAGCGAATTGATAAGAAACCTATGGTGATCTATTATGCGAGTCGCACTCTCGCAGATGCTCAAATGAATTATACCACCACAGAAAAGGAACTTTTTGCTGTTGTTTTTGCCCTCGAAAAATTCCGATCATACCTTTTGGGGGCCAAAGTTATTGTGTATTCTGATCACGCCGCTTTGAAATACTTGCTCACCAAGAAAGAGGCTAAACCCCGTCTGATTCGATGGATTCTATTATTGCAAGAATTTGATCTAGAAATCAAAGACAAAAAGGGGTTAGAGAATGTGGTGGCTGATCATTTGTCCCGAATAGTGATACCCGAGAGTGCTCCAATGTCTGATTCTTTTCCAGACGAGCAATTGTTGTCTATCACCTCAACCCCCTGGTATGCTCATATTGTCAACTTTTTGGCAATAAGACAACTCCCGGGTGGATGGACTAAGCAGGAAAAGGACCACTTCTTTGCTAAGGTCAAGCACTATTTTTGGGAGAACCCGGAACTGTTTCATATGGGTCCAGATCAGATCATCCGAAGATGTGTCCCCGAGGAAGAGCAACAATCTGTCCTGATTTTTTGTCACACTCTCGCTTGCGGAGGACACTTCTCAGGCAAGAAGACTGCGGCTAAGGTGTTACAAAGTGGATTTTATTGGCCCACCTTATTCAAGGATGCTTATGAATTCTCTAAAACATGTTTGAGGTGTCAAGCTGTGGGCAATATTTCTAAGAGAGATATGTGTTAGGGTGCTAGGCCCGGATACAGAGGGGGGTGAATGTATCCCTCTAAAAATTATGGCCTAAATTAAAACTCTAAAGCTCAGATATGCGGAATAAGGACAAATGAGCTTTCCGAGATAAAATGATAATCAACCAATTGATCAAACAATTGGACTACAACAATGCACCCACCTGATCAAACCAGAAATGCAGACAGAACTGTCCAACCCAAACACACCTAGCAAAGTGCAATGCTCAAGGTTACTGCAGATGGGAACAATATAATCAATCCAAGATAACACGACTAACCATGCATGCATAACCTGTGAATGGGAGATAGGAGGCAAGGAGCGAATGCACAAAACAAACCACTGCATAGTAGATTTTTAGGTGGTTCGTTCCAGCAGACCTACATCCACCCCACACTCAACCCGAGTGTGGCTTCCACTAGCTCACGCTAGAAACAGCAGACTCAGTCTGCAACAGGTGCTGCCACACAGCTTGACCAGGGGAACAACCTCCCCTCTTCCTCCCAACCGGAGGGACACCCCAAGTGACTCCCAGCCACTTGGAAACTAGAGACCGAAGTCTCTCTTCCTCCAGACCATGAGGGAACACCTAGTCTTGCAACCACAAGACCAGAACCGGAGGATCAATCCTCCCTTCCTCCAAACCGGAGGGAACCAACCGGTGATTTCCAGTCACCAGCAAACCAGAGGTCGAAGACCTCTCTTCCTCCAGACCAGGAGGGACCCCTGGACTTGCAATCCACAAGCCCAGAACCGGAGATCAGATCTCCCTTCCTCCAAACCGGAGGGAACCCACAAGTATCACACAGCTACTTGCAACCGAAGATAGCAATCTCCCTTCTCCTGAACTAACAGGAGCAACCCCGACCTCTCTACAGAGTATCGGAATAACAAGATAACCAAATGAAAAAGAAGAAACAAAAACACGAAATAAAAATAACTTCAGCAATTAGAAAGTTGAAAAACGAAATGCACAATGTGGCTCTCAACGGAGCTAACTGGCCCGGATCTGATCCACGGTCCAGTGAAGACAGATCTTCAAGCAGCTTCTTCCTTCTTCTCCACGAGCTCTCTTGCTCACTCTCTATCTCTCTTTCTCTTTCTTCTGCTCTCCTAATCTCTCACTCTCTGCTGCACTTCTTCTTCTTCACTCTTTCTTCTCTCTTCACACGAGCACTATCTCTCTCTCTTTTTCTTCTTCTGCTCTCACTCTCTTCTTTGCTCTCTTCTTTTCTTTCTTTTCTTCCTTTTTCTGGATCGAAGGGCCTTCTACTCCTCCGGCTTTCTCTTCGATGACTTCTTCAGAGGATGAAGACCCATATATATAGCAGCAGCATCATCATCACCCTCGACGTGTGACCTCCACATTTCCAGCCCTAAGTATTCGGGCCACGTGGCAGTCTCTCAGCAGGCTTCATTCCAGCCTCGGATCACGTGCTGCCAGTCACTCGGGAATATTTCCTCGGACCACCTTCTTTTTCTCCTGCAAGGAATTAACACGATTAAAACTCAGGGCACCAGAACCTAAAACTGCACGAGGTGTATAGAAACAACAAGAGGTGCATTGCACTGAGGACGACACGAGATACAGTGGTGACAAAACAAACACTACACATAGAACGACACGAGGTTCAAAGGTGACAAAACAAGTACTACACAGAGAACGACACGAGGTCATAAACACAAGAATAACACGAAGACACGAATACAAAGAAACAACACGACATAATAAACAGCAGAGAGAACGACATGAGGTGAAACGACACGTGATAAAATAAAGAAATCAGAAATACGACTCGAGTAGCTACAGTAAATGACACGAGAACACAAGAGCAAAACTAAAAGGATGACTTGAGATGAGCAACAAGATACTGAAGAAACGACACAAGGTGGCACAGAAAGCAACACGAGGTGCTGTAATGTTCTGCACGCAGTGGAACAAAACGACACGAAGTGGCACAGAAAGCAACACGAGGTGCTGCAATGTTCTGCACGCAATGGAACAAAAACGACACGAAGACACAACAAAGAGAACGACACGAAGTCACTGTAACAAAACAAACACTACGAAGAGACCGACACGAGATACATACTAATAACGCTTAACACTATAGAGAAAACGACACGAAGTAAAAAGCAACTCGACATAACAAATAGCAAAGAGAACGACACGAGCTGACCACAACACGAAGATGAAAACAGAAACCAACACGAAGTGTGGTTTCAACACAAGAAAGACACGAGGTCTAGGAAGAACAACACGAAGATGGAAATAACAAAGAACCGACTCGAACTAAGGACGACATGGAGACAGCACAGACACGGGCTTGAACTTAGAGAAGAGTGCACAAAGTAAACTCAACACGAAGATAGAACAACACGAAGACACAAATACAGAAACAGCACGAAGACTCAAACGCAAAAATAACACGAAGACATAACAACACGAAGACGATGGATGCAACAGTGCAATGTCTATACTTGAGATCCAAGGCGAACGGCTGTACAGACTTGAAGATGTGAAGCCAGTGTATGGACTTGAACAGTGCAGCAAGTGTACAGACTTTGGAAAAATGAAGTCCAGTGTATGGACTTGGTAAAGAGTTCTCAATGCGATGCGTTGACGCTACGTAAAACACTGAGTTGACGCTGTATGAAACATGGGCAGTGTACAGACTTTACCCACTGTATGGACTTCATGCAGTTCAAACGAATGTGTAGACTTCACTATGAAAATGGCTGTACAGACTTAGTCCAAACACGATGTATGGACTTCAAGTGTGAAGACGTTGTAAATGCAATGTACATACTTCACTGAACAGGATGTGCAGACTTTGTCAGCGCCAAGTGATGTACAGACTTGGATGACCAATGTCAATGTATAGACTTCCAACGTGAGTGATGCGCTGTACAGACTTTTCAAAGATGCAGACTCTGTATAGACTCTGTAAATACATATGAATGCTTATTGCAATGACTCTCAGTGTAAGCAAATAAACTGACTGAACATATGAAAGACTGAATGAACATTTGAATGACAGACTGAATATAAGAATGACTGAATGAGACCAAGGTGACTCACAGTGATTAACTCACATTAAAACCAATCATCACAAACCCCTAAAGCCAATCATCAAAACCACAAGTCACAGGGGCCAGGGGCACAACAATCTCCCCCTTTTTGATGATGGCAACAATACACAGTGAGTCATTCTGATGATGCAATACATTCTTATGAAAGTCATTCTGATGACTCAAACTGTTCTCCCCCTTTGACTTCATCAAAAAGAAAATAGTTTGAGAAATTATAGCATGTAAAAAAAATTTAGTCAATTTCTCCCCCTTGCAAGAACATGATTCTCCCCCTTTAAGAGTTTCAACAATAGCATGAGGTAGAGATGATCAAAAGGAATCTGCAAGCACTGATTGAATGATATTCTCCCTCTTTGGCAAACTATCTCCCCCTTTGGTATAACCAAACTAAAACATGGGAAGAGTTAAATGCAAAACTACAGATGCAACAAGAAATGCAATACTCCCCCTAAGTATATGAATGCAAGGTCACAAATGATATGACCATGATTCAGTATGACAAGGAGTGCTCCCCCTGAATAGATGCCAATTGATATGAAATTGATGCAAGACATGGAATCTCCCCCTCAATAAGTGGAATCTTATGAGATGAATGAGAAGGAGACCACAGGGGCAAACAAGGAGAAGTTCAGGTCATTGAGCCAAGGACATGAGCAGAAGAAATTCAGTTAACAGATTTTTCAAGGATGCTCCAAACATAAGAAATACAGCCAGATTTTCAAAGAGATATCAATCTCATAAATCTAAAGCATAAGTTTTCAAAGTCTTCTATCATAAGGGCTTATGAATGACATTTATTGAACAACATGGTTTAAACATGATGTATGCAGAGTTTATCAATAAAATTTTGTATTGATATCTAAAATCATGGTTTAATAAAAATGAACCAAGCCCTCATATTTATCTTGATAAATCTCCCTTTCTCTTACACAATCAACTTTATTGACTTCTTTTGGAATTACATGCATCAGTATTGAAATCAAGCAATTGTGAAGTCATATTATTTTGTCTAGGGTTGTAGCAATTTGATTTTAGCATCAATATTCAGATATTTCAATCTGTTGAATAATTTTCTTGCTACAAATTTTACGAGCACTTTAGTTCAGTGCACACATTGTAACTAGAGGATATACCTTGATTAGAGGCCACTATCCATAAGCCCTTAGTTTGACTAACTGTCATGCTATATGTGAACAGAGATAGCATTTACACATCATGATGCACTCCAAATCATTTCTTGATGAGTGAGTTGTATTTCTCAGTGTGCATGCCATTGCTCTGCCTGAATTTTCAATAAAATTTATTCTGCAGAGTTGACTAAGACACCTCATGACATAGTCCTTTGGACATGGTTTCTCAGTGATCAAAGTCATTGCTCTGACAAACAATTACCCTTTAGACAATTCAGACAAATTCCTTTGCTTCAAGTCAATAATAATTTCATGTACTTAACCAATTGAAGCCATGAATTCAATAATGCAGATTTCAGAAGATTTTACAAGACATAGCATGAAATAGATGGTTAAGGTTTATTAAACATGCTTCAGATATTTTTAAGAGATTTTAAAGCCAAACTCATTGAATACATTGAACTTAAACCACATGAGTTATTTCAGTCATTCATAAAAACGTATAACAGAAGATTTCTAGTTCAAGAATTTTCAGATTTATGATCGAGATAGCCCATTGAAATCTTCATGAAAGGACTGATGGAATTCTGAAGCCAAATGATACCAATTGATAGGAGAAATACCAATTGTTAAGAGAGAGATTGTGAAGCTCAAAGTTTTCAGAATATGATTAAGGTTTGCCAACAAAATCAGTAAGAGAGGATATGCAATGAGTTCTGACCCATGTATGCATTTGACAACCTATATGCAATGCAATGACTCCCCCTCACAATATGCATTCAAACTCTCTTTTTGGCATTTTCAATATAGGGAGATGCAATGCACTATATGTATGCAGGGACATGCAAAGTCTTAACATTGAATGCTATGCAAGGAAATGCAACTAACTCCCCCTGAAAACATGCAATGCTTGCACTGAAAACTGAACATATGATACCAAATGATTCATGCACATTCAGACTACCCTATCAAGCAACATGACCCATGGTACTAGGCGGAGCACTTGGTCTAAAAGACCAGCTCTCACATAGTAAGGACCTCCGGACAGATTTCCCTGCCTTTTGGTAGCTTACCATTTGATATACCATCGAGGTCATGAATAACAAGGAAAAATCAACAGTCCTATATTTAAACAGACAAAACAGTATGAGCATTGAGAGATGTGAATACTCATAGTGTCCAAAGCATAAATTTTAGTTGTGGAGAGTTCAGAAGCTTCAATTTAGACAATGCAGATGAGGAGTGAATATGCTATTCAGAAAAAAAATAGCAATTATGCATGGACACATCAACCAAGATATGTAATGAGTTTCAAAACAGGAAATGCAGAGAATTTACCTGAATCAGTTCAGAAGGGGTTTTCATTCTTGAGTGCCTTGGATTAATACCCTTTTTTATTCCATTCCAAGGCACACCTGTAAGGCAAAGTTATTTTGCGTAAACAGGCACCCAAGAAGTCTTGGGTCCTGACATGACAGTATTACTTCTAGCAGGTTTTCTCAGCACATTTTTAACTTGATGATCATTAAATTTCATCAGAGGATGACCATCCATCAAATGTCCAGATTTGTCATAATGATGGCAAGAGAAAACAGAATTTAGGTTCTTTTTATGCACATCATTATGAACATGAATTGTATGTGCATTAGCATGGAAATTTCTATTATTTGTATGACCAGACTGTTTTCCATAATCAACACATTCAAAGTTTTTCTTTTTGAAAACTACTTTGTTCTTTCTGAGAGCATTTGTACTAGCAGGGAATTTAAACTTTCCAGAAATGAAAATTTTCCCTTGAGCATGCCAACAGTCTTTGACTGTGTGGCCATACTTCTCACAGTGATAGCATGCAGAAGACTTTATGTTAATGGCAGGGAATTTAACAGTTTTAGAATTGCATTTTCTACCCTGAGCATGCCAACAATCAATGGCCCTGTGGCCATGCTTTCCACATTCAAAGCATGAAATAGAATTTCTTTTAAAAAAGCCTGACCAGCATTCAGAGGTCTTGTGACCAATTTTGTTGCAGTTAAAACAGATGATATGCTGGTTCATTGAAATAGATTTATTTTTATTAAAAACATATTGGTTTGCAGGGAATTTAGCATGATATGAATAAAAGGTTTTCTTACCCCTAACAAACCAGCAATGAGCAATTGAGTGTCCTAATTTGCCATAATTAGAACATGTGACACTCCTTTTCTGAGGTGAATGATTTTTATCATGAGATCTCCTAGCATTCTTATCATCCTTCTCCATCAACTTACACTCATGCATTAGATGTCCAAATTTATGACAGTAATGACAGATCATTTTCTTTTTGGATGCTTGTGAATGTGTGTGAGGACTGTGATCAATATGCACTGATGAACCCTTTTCATTTATTTTCTGATTTACAGTCCTTTTCTGATTTTTATCCTGTTTTCCTATTTTCTTAGCCTTGTACTGAGTTGGAGATGAAGTAGAAGGCTTCTCCTACTCAGAGGATTTAACAAAGATAGTTTTCAGGTTGGCTCCATCAGCCTTCCTTATGACTGGACTGTAACCCAGTCATTCTTTCTTAAAATTAATCTTTGTTCCCAGTATTTTCTGAACAATGGGCTGTTTGTCTTTTGATGTTGTGGCTACGTTTGAAGCATTTACAAAGGATGTCATTACTTTGTTCTGCAAAGCCCTTTTATTTAGATTATTGTAGCCCAACCCTTCCTTTTTGACATTGACTTTTACACCTAGCAGCTTGTCTAGGTTTTCTTGCCCATCAACAAATTTTGACAAAGAGACTTTCAAATCCTGAATTTCATCTTCCAAAGAGGAAATATGTAGCTCATAACTGGCAATCTCTTGTTCACTGCAATTCACACATTCGGTTAACACCTTGTTAGTAGTTTTATATTTTTCAATTTCATTTTCCAGATTGCTCAATTTATCAGAATCTTCAATGCAAACAGTTTTTCCACTTTCCAAAGTAAGAAGTCTTTCAGACATCCCACTGTTTAACAGCTTCAATTTTTCAATTTCCTTTTTAAGCTTATCATTTTGAACCAATTCATTTATTAGAAGCTGATCTTCTGAATTGACTTCATACTTTCTTCCATTTTCAATTTCCTTCAAATTTTTTTGCTATTTTTTAAGATCTTTCTGTAATTCTATGTTTACAGATTTTATGGCATTAAGTTTTTCAATCAGCAATTTGTTCTCCTGTTTAAGTTTTTCATCATCTTCTTTGGAGATTTTTCTGAGAGAGTCATCTTCAGATTTTAGCTTGTTTAATTCAGACTTAACGCATTCAAATTCTTTCAGCATTAGATTATCAGACATACTAGCATCAAGAGCATTTTTCAGTTCAGCACAATTTCTACACTCAACATTTAAATTGTCTGACCTACTACTTTTCTTCAATTTTTTATACTGTTTTCTTAACAGTTCATGAGATTCAAATAATTCAGTATATGCATTCTCCCAATCATCAAGAGAGAAATTCTCGAAGAGATTTACCTCATCATCATCATCTTCTTCAGTTTGATTGCTGCCTTGATCGCTGCCACTTTGATTTCTTCTGTTGGCCATCATGCAGCTGTCCATCTCCTGAGTTCGCTTCAGTGTATCTAGAATATCTTTAGCAGAACTGGAGTTAACGAAACATGAATGAAAAGCGCTATCAGTAGCTGCCCTCATTAGATTTATTGCTATCTGATTTTCTTCATGCATAGATTTGTGATTGTCAGTCCATTTGGACTTTTTCTTTGGTAGTTCATGAGGACCATGTGAAATTACTTTTCACAGATCTGGATTCACCGATTTGACATAATTCTTCAGACTAGTGAACCATGCATTAAAGTGCGTACCACTGAAAATCGGTGGATGAGCCATGTGAACACAACAGATTGATGCAACAGGAATATTGATGCACTAAAAATAAATTAGCACCTAAGACTACAAGATCGGATCTGCAGGTCGCTGGACCTTGTATGCAGAAACCTGGCTCTGATACCAATTGTTAGGGTGCTAGGCCCGGATACAGAGGGGGGTGAATGTATCCCTCTAAAAATTATGGCCTAAATTAAAACTCTAAAGCTCAGATATGCGGAATAAGGACAAATGAGCTTTCCGAGATAAAATGATAATCAACCAATTGATCAAACAGTTGGACTGCAACAATGCACCCACCTGATCAAACCAGAAATGCAGACAGAACTGTCCAACCCAAACACACCTAGCAAAGTGCAATGCTCAAGGTTACTGAAGATGGGAACAATATAATCAATCCAAGATAACACATCTAACCATGCATGCATAACCTGTGAATGGGAGATAGGAGGCAAGGAGCGAACGCACAAAACAAACCACTGCACATTAGATTTTTAGGTGGTTCGGTCCAGCAGACCTACATCCACCCCACACTCAACTCGAGTGTGGCTTCCACTAGCTCACGCTAGAAACAGCAGACTCAGTCTACAACAGGTGCTGCCACACAGCTTGACCAGGGGAACAACCTCCCCTCTTCCTCCCAACTGGAGGGACACCCCAAGTGACTCCCAGCCACTTGGAAACTAGAGACCGAAGTCTCTCTTCCTCTAGACCAGGAGGGAACACCTAGTCTTGCAACCACAAGACCAGAACCGGAGGATCAATCCTCCCTTCCTCTAAACCGGAGGGAACCAACCGGTGACTTCCAGTCACCAGCAAACCAGAGGTCGAAGTCCTCTCTTCCTCCAGACCAGGAGGGACCCCTGGACTTGCAATCCACAAGCCCAAAACCGGAGATTAGATCTCCCTTCCTCCAAATCGGAGGGAACCCACAAGTATCACCCAGCTACTTGCAACCGGAGATAGCAATCTCCCTTCTCCTGAACTAACAGGAGGAACCCCGACCTCTCTACAGAGTATCGGAATAACAAGATAACCAAATGAAAAAGAAGAAACAAAAACATGAAATGAAAATAACTTCAGCAAACAGAAAGCTGACAAACGAAATGCACAATGTGGCTCTCAACGGAGCTGACTGGCCCGGATCTGATCCACGGTCCAGTGAAGACAGATCTTCAAGCAGCTTCTTCCTTCTTCTCCACGAGCTCTCTCGCTCACTCTCTATCTCACTTTCTCTTTCTTCTGCTGTCCTAATCTCTCACTCTCTGCTGCACTTCTTCTTCTTCACTCTTTCTTCTCTCTTCACACGAGCACTATCTCTCTCTCTTTTTCTTCTTCTGCTCTCACTCTCTTCTCTGCTCTCTTCTTTTCTTTCTTTTCTTCCTTTTTCTGGATCGAAGGGCTTTCTACTCCTCCGGCTTTCTCTTCGATGACTTCTTCAGAGGATGAAGACCCATATATATAGCAGCAGCAGCATCATCACCCCCGACGTGTGACCTCCACATTTCCAGCCCTAAGTATTCGGGCCACGTGGCAGTCTCTCAGCAGGCTTCATTCCAGCCTCGGATCACGTGCTGCCAGTCACTCGGGAATATTTCCTCGGACCACCTTCTTCTTCTCCTGCAAGGAATTAACACGATTAAAACTCAGGGCACCAGAACCTAAAACTGCACGAGGTGTATAGAAACAACAAGAGGTGCACTGCACTGAGGACGACACGAGATACAGTGGTGACAAAACAAACACTACACATAGAACGACACGAGGTTCAAAGGTGACAAAATAAGTACTACACAGAGAACGACACGAGGTCATAAACACAAGAATAACACGAAGACACAAATACAAAGAAACAACACGACATAATAAACAGCAGAGAGAACGACATGAGGTGAAACGACACGTGATAAAATAAAGAAATCAAAAATACGACTCGAGTAGCTACAGTAAATGACACGAGAACACAAGAGCAAAACTAAAAGGATGACTCGAGATGAGCAACAAGATACTGAAGAAACGACACGAGGTGGCACAGAAAGCAACACGAGGTGCTGCAATGTTCTGCACGCAGTGGAACAAAACGACACGAAGTGGCACAGAAAGCAACACGAGGTGCTGCAATGTTCTGCACGCAATGGAACAAAAACGACACGAAGACACAACAAAGAGAACGACACAAAGTCACTGTAACAAAACAAACACTACGAAGAGACCGACACGAGATACATACTAATAACGCTTAACACTACAGAGAAAACGACACGAAGTAAAAAGCAACTCGACATAACAAATAGCAAAGAGAACGACACGAGCTGACCACAACACGAAGATGAAAACAGAAACCAACACGAAGTGTGGTTTCAACACAAGAAAGACACGAGGTCTAGGAAGAACAACACGAAGATGGAAATAACAAAGAACCGACTCGAACTAAGGACGACATGGAGACAGCACAGACACGGGCTTGAACTTAGAGAAGAGTGCACGAAGTAAACTCAACACGAAGACAGAACAACACGAAGACACAAATACAGAAACAGCACGAAGACTCAAACGCAAAAATAACACGAAGACATAACAACACGAAGACGATGGATGCAACAGTGCAATGTCTATACTTGAGATCCAAGGCGAACGGCTGTACAGACTTGAAGATGTGAAGCCAGTGTATGGACTTGAACAGTGCAGCAAGTGTACAGACTTTGGAAAAATGAAGTCCAGTGTATGGACTTGGTAAAGAGTTCTCAATGCGATGCGTTGACGCTACGTGAAACACTGAGTTGACGCTGTATGAAACATGGGCAGTGTACAGACTTTACCCACTGTATGGACTTCATGCAGTTCAAACGAATGTGTAGACTTCACTATGAAAATGGCTGTACAGACTTAGTCCAAACACGATGTATGGACTTCAAGTGTGAAGACGTTGTAAATGCAATGTACATACTTCACTGAACAGGATGTGCAGACTTTGTGAGCGCCAAGTGATGTACAGACTTGGATGACCAATGTCAATGTATAGACTTCCAACGTGAGTGATGCGCTGTACAGACTTTTCAAAGATGCAGACTCTGTATAGACTCTGTAAATGCATATGAATGCTTATTGCAATGACTCTCAGTGTAAGCAAATAAACTGACTGAACATATGAAAGACTGAATGAACATTTGAATGACAGACTGAATATAAGAATGACTGAATGAGACCAAGGTGACTCACAGTGATTAACTCACATTAAAACCAATCATCACAAACCCCTAAAGCCAATCATCAAAACCACAAGTCACAGGGGCCAGGGGCACAACAATATGATGCCGCTTAATCCCATTCTGGTTGTTGAAATCTTTGACGTTTGGGGAATAGATTTCATGGGACCGTTTCCATCATCTTTTGGAAATGAATACATTTTGGTGGCGGTCGATTATGTGTCAAAGTGGATTAAAGTTGTAGCCACAAGGACCAATGATCATAAGGTAGTGATGAAATTTGTTCGCAAGAACATTTTCTCTAGATTTGGATGTCCCAGGGCTATAATTAGTGATGGGGGTTCGCATTTCACTCACTCCCAATTTCGAACTTTGCTCAAGAAATATGGGATCACTCACAAAATTGCCACCCCAAATCATCCCCAAACTAGTGGTCAGGTAGAGGTGTCCAATCGAGAGATTAAGAATATTTTGCATAAGACAGTTCGGCCGGATAGAAAAGACTGGTCTGAGAGACTGGATGATGCACTATGTGCCTATAGAACTGCGTTCAAAACTCCTATTGGTATGTCACCCTATCGCCTTATCTTTGGTAAAGCCTGCCACTTACCTGTCGAGCTTGAACATAGAGCCTATTGGGCCATTAAGCAAGTCAATTTTGACTTAACTCAAGCTGGAAACCAATGCGTTCTACAACTCAATGAACTAGAAGAGCTAAGAAACGAAGCATATGAAAATTCCAAGATTTATAAAGCTAAAACCAAGGCTTTCCATGATCAGCATATTCACAGAAAAACTTTTCATGAAAATCAAAAGGTTTGGCTTTTTAACTCACGGCTACGCTTGTTTCCCGGTAAATTGAAATCAAGATGGGATGGACCGTTCATAGTTGTTAAGACATTTGACCATGGAGCCGTCAAAATTTTGAACCCTCAACATGGTAATATCTTTACTGTTAACAGTCAAAGGTTGAAACCCTACTTGGAGAATGAATTGTTGTCACCCAGCGAATCCATAGCTTTATGTGATCAGGTATGAATTCCTTTTGAGCTTTCATGCGTCTGGCTGAAGACGGTAAACTTAGCGCTTTTGGGAGGCAACCCACGATTTTTGTGATTTGATTTCTTGTTTTAGTGTATTTATTTTTCAGTTGTCTGGCCAAAACGCAACGAAGCCCTCGTCATTTTGTCCCGACCATCAGGTTGTATCCTTCCATCCCAACCATATTGTCTATTTACTTGTTCTCTGATCTGTCTAATGCTTATGCCATTGAGGACAATGCCATTTAAGTTGGGGGGGGGGAGTAAAATTTTTCTTGCTATCTTGTATTGTCACGCTCAACAAAAGTTTTCCTCATTTGGAGTTTCTTGATTCATGTCTCATGAAAAGTAATTCTGGAATGGAAAGCCCAGGGAATCGGAGGATGGATAATTTATTTAATCTAACCATGGAAAACTGATTTAAGAATCTCTTGAAAGTTCATGTGTACTTTAGAAAAATAAACTCACTTTGCACGCTAATGAAACAAGTAGGACAAGCCTCCTACTATTTTGGATATAATATCTGATCTTCTGTACTTTTTGAAGAAGAGATCTTTTAGAAGCTTTCTGCCATGTTATCTATTGAAAAATAAAATTTTGAAAACAAAAACACCATGAAAAATGCTCCGATTCTGAGTAACCGGGCCTACTTCACTTAAGACATGTTGAGGTTCGCGTCAAAAGGAAAATGGAACTTTGATCTGTGTAACCGGGCCTACTTCACCTAAGACGTGTTGAGGTTCGCGTAAAACAGCGAAGGGTAGTGCAGCATCATGTGTGTAAAGAAAAAAAAGAAAATAGAAGAAAAGAAAAAATATAGATCCCAAAAAGGGACAAAGCAATAAGGCAGACAAAAAAAAAGCTATTATTCTTAATGCTCTGATTAAGAAGTGCAGAATTGAAAGGTATTTGTTCGAAATAGCAATTGGAGGACACAATTGTCTCTACTGTGAATTTAGTATTACACATGCACAAATGCTACTGAATTTTGATTAGAATTCTTGATCATGTACCTGAATTTCCTACATAAGGCTAGTATGAGATAATGATTCCAGATTCCTAATCTTTAGTAGATTATATGAACGATGATCTGGAAATGAGGCATGAACTTTGTAAACTCTTGTTAGTCCTTACATTTTGAGATTATTTGCATTACTAAGGGACTAGCAATGGGATTTTCTTTTCTTAGTCCTTAAAAAGTTTGGCTTTTGCAGCAGGTTCATTTCCCTTATATCCCAGATGCTGGTTAATAACTGGTTCTCAGTAGCATTTAATGGTCAGACTCATGGATATTTCAGATCCTCAAGAGGGATAAGACAAGGGGATCCCCTTGCCCCAGCTTTATTCATACTCTTTGAGGAAGTATTGAGCAGAGGCCTTCGAAAGGTTTTTCAAAATGGCCTATGTAAGTATTATCATCTTCCGCGGAGAGTGCAGCCTATATCTCATATTCTCTATGCTGATGACACTCTGATTTTTATGAGTGGTGGACTAGCTTCTTTTAAAAACTTGCTGAACTTTTTGAGGAAGTATGAGACCTCCTCGGGGCAACAGATTAATGCACACAAAAGCTGCTTCATCACTGCTAACCAGATGTCTAATAGAACTGCTGCTCAGATGAATCAAATTTCTGGCTTTTGTCACAAAAGTGGAAGCATTACCTATTTAGGTATTCCTCTCTTTAAAGGTAGAGTTAAGATCCCTCATTTCAAATATTTGATTGACAAGGTTAGTAATAAACTTGCTGGTTGGCAAAGCAAATTATTATCACAGGCTGGGAGGCTGGTGTTAATCAAAGCAGTGCTATCCACTATTCCTCTATACATAGCTGCTGCAGCTTCTATTCCTTACACTATTATAAATCACATAGGGAGAATTTGTTCCAATTTCTTCTGGCAGGGTATGGAATCCGTTAAAAAAAAGCATTGGGTTTCTTGGGAAAGGATCTGCAGCCCCACCACGGATGGAGGTCTGGGAATAAGAAGTCTGGCAGATTCCCAAATGTGTTTCTATATTAAGTTGATTTGGAATACTATTCGCAATACATCTATGTGGGCCAGGTTTATGAGGAGTAAGTATTTGCATAATCAACATATTGCAACAAGTAAATTTCCTTTTCCTGCAGGAATTAAAGTGATGGACTTTGAGAAGGCCCGAAGGCTGTTACTTTCAGGATATAGAATGGTGGTATATGATGGAGCCAATACAAATTTTCTTAAAGATAATTGGTTTAAGGGGAGACCTCTCACAGAAGCGATAGCATTGATTTCTCAGGGCTTTGATAATTGTTCAGTGAAGGAAGCTATTAAAAATCATCAGCACCCTATCTGGGGTATTATAGAAGATCAGAACATGAAAGAGCAGCTACAAAGCTTCAATACTCAAACAGGTGATGATATCCCTGTCTGGGCTTATACTAGATCAGGAGATTTCAGTTTGAAAACAGCATACTATTTGTTGAAAGGACAGAATGTCAGATTTAATCCTCACTGGAAAAATCTTTGGCACAGTAGAATCTCTCCCCGGGTATCTTTATTCTGCTGGAAAGTTTTGAATCAAGCTATTCCAGTTGACAGCCTCATTCAACAAAATGGCATTGTAATGGCATCCAAGTGTAACTGTTGCACTATTTTTCCTGAAACAGAGACAGAAAACCGCTTATTCATAAAGAGTGACATTGCAAATCAGTTATGGAGTAATTTTGCTTCTCTTTTCAGTCAAAATTGTATGAATGAAGACAACATCAGAAGAAGATTGGAATTAATTGTTAACAAGACTGTTAGAAATAAGCCTAAAGATTTCATTAGGCTTATTATTGCCAGTCTGATCATTTGGGAAATATGGAAAGGTAGATGCTCAGCTAGATTTGAAGGGCAGCAAATTAATGGATTGAGAATGGCTAACTATATTTCTTCGGAGACTTCTTATGTGGTTGATCAGATCAAATTCAAGCAAGGTGTAAATACAGAATATCAGGGGCAGCTTCTCAGACATGGTATTAAAATTTCTTGCTAGAATTTAAAGTGCACTATCATAAGATGGACCCCCCTGCCTCAGGTTTCATTTTAAATGTGGATGGAGCATGTAAAGGTAATCCTGGTAATTCTGGGGGGGGAGGATGCATAAGAGACTCCCGGGGTTTCTTAATAATGGGATTTGCCTATTTTTATGGTCATGGAACAAATATGGCTGCAGAGGGACGTGCTCTTCTTGATGGTCTTTGATTGGCTAAATCACATAATATACATTTAGAAGTAGTTTGTACAGATTCTCTTTCATTGGTTAGATTACTAAATTCCAAGAAAGCACCTCCTTGGTCTTTATTACCTTGGTGGCAACATCTTCTGAATATGTACTCCCTTCTACATTGCCCGATTAATCACTCCTACAGAGAGGCAAACCAGGTTGCTGATGCTTTGGCAAATTATGCAATCATCATGGGCAGAAATATGGAATTTCAATCAATTCGTGAGCTTCCTGCTATTGCAAAAGGTTATGCCATTGCAG
Organism: Amorphophallus konjac; assembly: GCA_022559845.1. NCBI lineage: Eukaryota > Viridiplantae > Streptophyta > Magnoliopsida > Alismatales > Araceae > Amorphophallus > Amorphophallus konjac. Next base: position 291,309,611 of record CM040124.1, on the reverse strand, counting down.
ATGCAATTGGCCTGCCTAATTTCAGAATTAGAAAGGTCTAATGGTGCTGATTGGTAGTCTGGTAGAGTAGTATCATTTACTCTATAGTTCACTGTGTATAGAATCTGTTTGTTAATCATCCATAGTTTTTGTTTTCTCAAAGTCTTTAGCAGTTTTCTTTCCTCCTGTGGGAGGTTGTACATTCCAGGGCTATGCCCCTTTGACTTTGTATTTCCTTATACATAAATATAAATAAAGCATCTAATGGTGGATAGGTGGAGTGAGAACATTCCCTTCCTCTGGAATGGGGGTGCACTCTCCCTTCTTCCCTGTTAGATGACTTGGCTTCATAGAAAAAAAAAGGGACTAGCAATGAGTAAGTTGGGGGTGTGATAAGTGTGTATTTTTACATATTAAGTCATGATTATACACATTTTTTATGAGCTTAAATAATAATAAATATGCACATATCACAGTCACTGTTAATTTAGAATCAAATAATTAATTTTTTGAAATTAAATAATTTTAATAACTATTTTTACTTATTTATGCAGGCACTCAGTACGAGGGAAGCTACAAGAAATAATAAAAAAATATACATATATAGAAGGAAAATAAAAAAATATAATAATAATAAAGGTCAAAAGTCCATGGAGTTATTTAAAAAGAAAAGAAAAAAAATAAATTTTTTAGATATTTTTAGGATTTTTTTTATGAGATATATACAATATATATATGCATATAATATATATATATATATATATATATATATATAAAATACCATGTGAAGTGTGTGTGCGTTGTGTGTTTTGCAGGAACGGAAGGCGCGCCGCGCCTTCAATCGGCACGGGCGACGAGGGCGCGGTCAGCGCGCCCTCACGCGGTCAACACGCAGGCGCGTGGAGGAGGCAGCAGGCGGCCGGGCGCACCGTGCCCGCGCGACACGCGGCGACAGGCGGGAGCGGGAGCGACAGCGCACCGCGGGCCCACGTGGGCGCGCCCCATGCGGAGAGAGAGCGGCTGGCGTACGCGGCCGGCCAGGAGAGAGAAAGAGAGAGAGAGAGAAAAAGAAGGAGAAAAGGGCCAGAAAAATTCTAAAAAAATCAGAAAAAAATAGAGAAGTGTGAAGCACATGCTAGCACACAATTTGGAGTCAACAAATGCAGCAATTGGGTGTTCCCATTGGCAAGAGTGTTCACATTTCCTAAGGGGTTGTTGTGTTACCCTATATAAAGGGCTTCAATGTAATGCAAAGGAAAAAAGGGAGGAGTAGCTAGCAAGGGGATTATGAAGAATTTGTAAGGGGTGCTTTGTGTTCTTAAGTTTCATTCTTGTTGGCTTTTTATTTTAGGGTTAGAAGGTATTGGTTTGAAGACTTTTGATGCAAGCTTTGTAAGTTCAATTTATTTTAATGAAAAGTTTTGGTTAAGCATTCAGCCTCTTCTTAGTCTCATAACTTATTGTGTGATCTCCATTTCAATTTTTTATCTTCTACAAAGTTGTCCATCTGTAAGTGTTCTTCAACTTCTCTTTTCATTATTTCCTTTAATTCCTTCATGTTTAAAAGTTATTCTCTCTGTTTTTAAGTGTTGTCCTGTGTATGTACTGTTCATCCGAAGTGATAGTCTCCACCAATTTATGATTTGGAAGCCTTTACAATCATAGTTTTATTCTGAGTTCTTCATAAAAGTTGTTCCTCTCTTGTAGATCTAAGTTTTGTTCTTCTTCCACTTCTTCAAATGCTGCTTAGTTTGAGCTCTAGTATTAATTCTTTACTGTTCTATTTTTCTGTCAGTTACTGTTCACCAGCAGCGATAGATCTTGATTTTTCAAGTTTGTCATTGTCTTCCTTTCGTTTTCTGTTTCTATGTTCTTCATAAAACTTCTTCATCTTTCAATTCTCTACAACTTTCATGTATTCCACTTTTTCTAATTCCATCCAGATTTTAAGTTATTCTATTTCTTCAAAACCTTATTTTCAATAGAATTCTGTTTTGTTTTCAACTTAGTTTTTCAAACTTGTTCCTTTCTTCATAAGTGTTTCACTCACACCCAAAGCGGTGATCATCTTCCGAACATCTCACGGCGTCGACTTCCAAGGCAGAGTGATCTTCATCCAAGGTTCGGCGAGGAAACGACGGCATTCTTCAATTCATTGGCTAAATATTTCTTTCACTTATCTCTTGTTATTTAAAGTTGCAATTTCATTTCTGTTAATTTTAATCGCACTCAAATCAAACAAAAGCAATTGGTTTTCAAAACATAAGGGTATTTTCCAACTTAAATTCAAATTTCCTCCCCGTGGGATCGACCCGTATTTACCACTTTACTCGTATTTTCCAAATCATCTAAGTGAGTACGGTTGTATAAATTTTGAAATTTGTGTGGCACGGCATTTTTAAACGACGACTGTCGAGCACATCAAGACCTAGCTAGGAAGGGAGGCTACCCATAAAGTAAGCCTAGAGATGTTGCCTGAAAAATAACCCAACGAGTAACGGATAACTCACGGCATCAATAAATTAGAGTAAGAGAAATGACTCAACTTATCGATAAAAAATGGATGTCAACAGATGCCCCTCCTTAACGTTCTCTTTGTAAGGGAGCGAGCGGAGGTGAAGCGGAAGCGAAATGGAACATGGAGATGAAGCGGAAATGAAGCGGACTGGACTGAAAAGTGGGCGTTAAGGTAAAACGACACCTGTTTTGCCAACAAGCGATAGGAACCTTCCGGAAAACTCTGAACCATCCACAAGGAACGATTAGACTAAAGGCGACACCAGTCTAGAGGAACTAAACTAAGTAAAAGGAAACATACGATCAACCCCATGGGGGACACAATCCCTCAGACCAATGAGGAGACCGGAAAAAGCGGCGAAAAAGTAAAGAAACGGACTAAAACTCTAGACGGGGACCTCTTAATCAACCAAACCAAGCGAATCGACCAAAGTGAACCTTCCAACTCAGAGTGGAATTGTTTCTCTTACTCAAGCACTGAACGTACATCCATCTATCACTGGTGGGACATTAGCAGGCAAACCATGAGTCATGAATGCTTAAAAGATGCGTATGATGCATGCTGGGCTAAAATAAAGAAATCATTAAAACGAATGCAAAGAAAGGATAAAATATAAAATACTCGAGAATAATATTGCTAGGCTGGGCGAATCATACTCATGACACTATCTGCAATCACAGCATGCAGGATAGAACCATCCTCCCCAGATTTTCCCAACCTAACGGCCTATCCAGAGATTAAACACATGAACCTGGATCATCATCATTTTTGTTGAAGGGGAACATCAGATCTTGGAGCACGTAGATAACCAACTAGTTCTCGAGATAATATAGCATATAATACTCTATAGTGATGCAATAAGGGAGATAGGGATAGAAAGACATACCTGACTTACCTGTGCAGGCGAAACGATAAGTGAAAAGGTGATGCCGCAAGAAATGTCAGTAGCAAGATTTGCAATAAGATCGCCAAATAGCCAAATTTATCAATTGAACACCAAGTGCAGCAATAAGGGCAAGACCATTTTCTCAAACATGAACGGTCAAATACAACCCACTCAAAGTAAAGAACGGCTAGGTATCAACCGTTTATAAACATGGGATTTGAACCGGGCTTAGGCAGTATACCGTTAGTTAAAAACGGCCAAGTATCTACCACTCAAATGATGAACGGTCTAACGATAGACCGTATAACTCCTGGGGTTTTGAAACTGAAAAAAAACCCGCTTCGTCTCCCTCCTCCCCATCGTAACCGACAGTGGGAGAGGGTGAACGACGAGAACCGACACCGCATTCCTCCCCCTCTCTCAATTTCACACACTCTCTCATCTTCTACCTCACTCCCTCAATCTCTCCCTCCACCCTCAGCCATGCGGACGAAGCACCAAGCCGCCCGTGACCGGACGACCGGCGAGGAGACACCACCAACGACGGCCGATGAGGAGGAAGCGCCACCACCACCGCTGACGGCCACCGCGGAGGAGGAGGTGGCGATGACACCCGCCGTCGAGGAGGATATCGCTGTGCCCGTGGTGGTGGAAGAGGCCGCGGCAGCTTCCGCCGACGCCGGAGGGGACGAGGTGGCGCCAGAAGCCACGCCGGCGAAAGGAAAAGCCCCACGGGATCCGGAGGTGAGTACCCACAAACCCCGCCCATTTCAATTTTAATTTATGCATGCTAGTTTTTTAGATGTTTATGGGGGGATTAGACTGCTTAGGAGCCGATTTGGGGTGCCGTGGGGCACCACCGCCGGTGGGGGAAGCCCTTACCGTCGTCGGGGAAGACGACGGTTGAGCGGTTCTAAAAGGACCACACAACCAAAGACGTGCGGCTCACATAGAGCCGCCCTTATTTCACGCGGCCAAGGGTTGGCCGTTCAACACCCGAAACCAGTAGGCTTGAAGACGGGGATGAACGGTGGGGTATCCACCGCTTAACTGAGGGACGTGCCTAAATGGGCCGTTCGAATCATTGGAAGTTCAGAACAAATACAGCCCATATCGGACCGTCCAAACAACTTACGGCCTAGGTGTGGCCGCCCAAACTCTGAAAATGATAGGGGAAGAAAATAGGAGACCGGTGAAGTTGAGAACTTGAACGGCCTACATCAGGTCGCACATCAGGATGAGTGGTTCATGGGGAACCGCCCTTCTCACAGAAATGCACTTCTTATTATTTTCATTTTATTGGTGAAATAAAATGCTTAAATCTATTTTAAATGCATGAAATTAATGATGAATGCAGGGAAAGCGCAGGACCCGCATCTTGTGGCTGCAGGTCCGGGCAGTGCATCAGGCACTACCGGACTTCCAGCGAGAGCGGTTAGCTGCCATGGGGTTCGCCCCATTCCTGAGCATCGAGGTGTGTCAGTTTGACACCGCACTCCTCTACGCCTTGCACAATCGCTGGGACCGAGGGAGTCGCACGTTCCTCTTCCCGTGGGGGCATATGGTCCCCACGCTGGAGGACGTGGCCAGGCTCACTGGCCTACGGGTGCACCGGCTGCCAGTTAACGGGACCACTTTTCCTGACTACCGGGCGATGGCTCGGGAGAAGCTGGGCCTAGAGCTACGGCATCCCGAGAGGCAGTCGACCCTCCTACCCCGGACTAGTCTTCAGGACAGCTTAGGATTGCGACGAGCGGGTATAGCAGTCGGAGAGCAGCCGGAGCAGCACCTACAACGGCTGGTGGACCTGGCGAGACCGAGAGTTGCGACAGAGTCGGGAGCGGAGGGCGACAGAGTGTTGCGGAGATTCCTGATGATGTTGTTCGGGCGACTCCTCTTCTCCACTCGGGCGGACGCGATGAGCTGCCGCTTCCTTCTCTTCCTTGAGGAGCTCAGCCACATGGGCGACTACGCGTGGGGACCGGCAGTCCTCACCTTTCTCTTCAACACGCTGAGCTCGACGGCCCGACGGACCATGCTCGGGGGCTTCTCCCCCTTACTCCAGGTATGACTCCTACTCTAGACTTGATTATGCAATTCTACATGTTTCCTAAATGCTGACACGATGCTATGATGCAGGTTTGGACCTATGTGTGACTACGTGCGCTAGGCAGAGGCGAGGAGACCCGTCCTAGGCTCCTTCCGATTGCACGGAGGTGGGTGGCACCTCGGGAGACTGCATCCCTGAGACAACAAGTCCAGGAGTTGCAGGATGACCTAGACGCTCTACCGTACGCCTCGGTACGCTTCTAAACTCAGACTCCTTGATTAAATGCAATTCTATGTGATTATGCTAATGCAATTTCCTATTTTATAGGTGCGGTGGACACCCTACACCGAGGAGGGCCAGGAGGACCAGCCATGGGTGGTTGGGGCCCTCACCTTCTCGGGACGAGACGTGTGGCTCCATTGCATGAACGTGGTGGAGCCACTGCACTTTCGACTGGTGATGAGGACCATCGGGGTCCCGCAGCCAGTGGTTGAGTTCCCAGCACCAGAGAAGGTGAGGGAGCGAGTGACGAGGACCACTCGAGGCCTGGCGGCAGCGTTTGATTGGACGACGAGGAACGTAGCGTAGGTGGCAGACTGGACAGCTCTCGGACGGGTGGTCACCATCAGGGCAGAGAGCGACTCAGCGTACTACACCGCATACGCTAGACACTACCGGGACCAGGTGTTCCGGGGTGCCCACCGACCGGTACGACTTCTAAACTTAAACTCTATCTATTATGCTTTATGACTTCCGTATGATGATGCACTGATACTTGGACCTCTAAATGCAGATTGACCCTGAGGGACGACTTGCGGAGCTGCAGGGGCTCCCGCATTCCACGATCAGGGAGCGGGACGAGGCCCGGCAGGCCCTGGCCTTACTGGTGAGTTTTCTAAACCCTTTAAATTATGCAAATGTTTATGACTATGATTATGCATGTGACTGACCTGGAGCTTTGGGTGCAGCGCCCCGAGGGGGCCCAGCGACAAGGGGCCGATGCTCCTTCTTCTTCATAGACCCAGACTCCCGCAGACCGGGCTAAGCAGGAGGCCGACTTCACTCGGATGGTAGCGCGGGCCATGGGGGCCGAGGTGGCGCTCACCGAGAGGTACGCAAATCATGACACTTTCCCTTGTTGTTTATGCTTATGAAATTTATGAAATGTAATTAACTGACAACGGTTGTATATGCAGATGACAGAGCTGACCCTGCTGAGATCAGAGCTGGAGCAGAGCCGGGCAGCGGCTCGGGAGGAGGCGGCGCACTTGAGGGAGGAGACCGCCCGACTACGAGAGGAGCTCGCACGGGGCCGACCGGCCGACACCCTCGAGACAGCGCTTCTGCGGACGGAGCTTGAGCGGCTTCGAGCTAGCGCTACCATGGTGGAGCGCTATAGGACCGAGGCGGAGCGGGCTCAGCGCCAGGTTTCTAGGTTAGAGGGCATGGTGGAGGTTCTCCGAGAGGTGAGTCAGCGACTAGAGAGGAGCGGGACTCCGAGCGGGATGCATGGCTCCTATAGGACCTACCTGAAGGGTTCCTCTGGCCAACGGAGGAACGAGGATGAGGAGCGGCGGCGGCGCCGATGAGATGAGGTGACTTCCCCAATGGCCCCACCATCGAAGAGGCCTGAGGGCGGAGGTGAGAGCGACGGGGGCCGGCAAGAGGGCCTAGCTTGACTCTATATTACGACTCTACTTTTGTACACATGACATGATGTGATAGTGATATGCATTCCTTTTTTTTCTTTCATTTTTATGAATGAATGTATGAATAAATGAAAAAATAATGAGTGAGATGACATGTGCGAGGGAGAGGCGATGACTGCGGGTGAGATGCGACTACGGGTGTGACGTGACTACGAGTGTGACGACATGACCACGAGTGAGACGATTAGGAGTGAGAGACACCGACTTAAAGTTAGAGAGAGACGCCGACTCAAAGTGAGAGAGAGAAACGCCAAATGAGTGAGAGGAGTGACGCCAACTGAGTGAGAAGAGTGACGCCAAATGAGTGAGAAGAGTGACGCCAACTGAGTGAGATGAAGGATGCCAACTGAGTGAGATGAGGGATGCCAAATGAGTGAGATGAGGGACGGACCAGACTACTAGTGGCACAGGTGCACAACCTGTCGAATGAAGGCTTCAGATCAGTGAAACGGTTTTCAGAGGGCCGCCCAAAGAGACACACGATCCTGAGTAGACCGTCCAAAAGAGATATTAAACGGTCTTCTGGCCACCGTTCAACTAGTAGAATGGTTTATAAATGACCATATGATCACAAAAATGGTCTGATTCAGGCCACTCAAACTCTAGCACTCGAACTCTCTGGAAAGCGTTAAACGGTCCTAATCGGACCGCTCATTGAGATAGGCGGTCTATCGCGAGACCGTCCAAATGGAAGCCCTGCGAATTTGAATGGGACTCTCCAAGAGAGTCCTAAACCGAGGGTAAACCACTTTAACCCAATCCAAAGCTATCTTATCCCATCCTAAACTTATCCAACCTTTTTTTTTTGGAAAACCCTACCTAGGAGTATTTTGGAGAATGAGCCCATAAACTTATCCAACCTCTCTCCTAAGGAATGTAGGCCTCTAACCAAGCCCTATAAGTAGGAGGGGAGTCTAAATTCATGATTCACACATCCTCCCTCTTCCAAGCCATGAAGCCTTTATTATTCGTCACCAAATCATTATGAAAAGGGCCTTGGAGGGGAGTTCCATGGAGGGAGCGGCGCTTAAAGGGCCAAGACCGGCCAGAAAGGAGCGGGAAGCACTCTAACGGCTGACCGTAATCCCACGACATCTCAACTCGAGCCCTCTGAGGGAGGTAAGTTATCATGAATTCCTTCAGTTCAAATCTTTCATTTACTTATGTGTTCTTCTCTTCTTTCTCCATCTCAGCTTCTCCCTGGCCCTAGGAGCTATTCCACTTTGAAGTGGATGGCTCCCATGGTCCATGCGTTGCCCCTAGGAGTGACATCCATCTTGAGATCTTGGCACCTACAACCTCTCCTAGTACTAGGTCAGAACTACCCAAAGCTTTCTCTTGACTGGCACAGCATCTTGGCTTTAGTAGAAATCTGGCACCCTCAGACCCATACGTTCATATTTCCATCGTTCGAGGCCACTATCCTACTAGAGGAGGTAGAGACCTACTTCTCTTTCCCTAGGTCCCAGGTGGGAGAGGAGGACTCAGTGTGTCAAACCGTTGCCCCTATTGACCCTAGGCTCATCTTGGGAGGGTTCATACCAGACAGCAGGGACGTCCACACTTTCATAGGCCCACGTCAGATCCACCTTCTTCCCCTTAGCCAGTGGGTAGTTGAGCATTGCAGAAACTGGTGTGGGTGGGATAAGGCCATAGCAAGGGCCGCATCCATTTGCTTGTGCGGGGCTATCCTCTTTCCTTCAGTTGACCATGTGCTAGAGACTACCCTTCTTAGTGCCATCAGTGGCCTATGGCAGGGTCTTTCTATCTCCCATGCCATCCTTGCCTATTTATACGAGGGCCTCACCTCAGCAGCTCTAGGCGGTCCTCTCTTTGGTTCTATGATACTCCTAGAGTGCTGGATGGGTGTCAGGATGAAATTCACTTACAAGGAGGATGTCACTTCAGCTAGCAGGATCTTCGGGAGTCACCCCATCTTCTTCATAGGCGGCGCATTCGGATTCTCTCCACATGTAGAGTGCAGGACAGCAGAGAAGAAGACCAAGGACGAGTGGCAACTGCACATCAATAGGCTTCCCCTGGATTGGTTCGTGATGCGCCCAGACTTCCTCCGTGACACCACCGTCAGAGTTCCTAGGAGGCCGGGCTTGGATCTGAGGCTCGTGAGCGACACCGCACTGGCGATGTACAGCCCGCACCAGTGCTACCTGTGAATCGTGTTTTTTTACATCAAAAAAAAAAAGGAAGATAAATAGTGAAATAAAGGGAATAAAGGGGAGCAAGAGATTGCTATTGGAGTGTGATCGCCAGAGGGGTTACCTCAAAAGAAGGGAGATTGATCGCGAATACCTGGTGAAAATAGGATGCGGGATGAGTGTAGATTCCTTCCTCCTCCTTCTACCGGCCGGCCGATGAAGGGGGTTTTCCTCTTGATTACCCTTAAACAAAGAACAAATAATCAAAAGAGGAGGGATTAGCCAAGTGTGTGTAGTATCAATCCAAAAGAGTAATATGATGATGAAAGTGGAGCATAAAGTGTGCACCTTTTGGTTCTTCTAAAACCCCTAAGAAAATTGGGGAAGGAAAGAGATATGATGCAGAGCTAATGCAAACTAACTATGATGAACAATGATGAAGTAGCAAATTGATGCAAAGAACTCCTTGCTGTTCCTGACAACAGTAAAGGGGAAACCAATTGATGCGGCTGATGCACTAGGAAGAAGAAGACCACTGTAGGAGCACGGATTCGCAAAGAAAAGGAGAGTAGAAAGGCTTCACTGCACGGAGAAAACTGTTATTGCTAATCTCTCCTCTCTTCTGTTTTAGCCAACCTTCCTATCAAGCTTCTGCTAACCTCACGCGAAGTCGACCCAGGAGGCTATTTATAGGGTAGAAAACACAAATCTAATGGGATAAGAACTAGCAAGACCCTTCTACGGTAAGGTCTCTAGTTCCCTAATCGAGCAAGATGACTAAACAGAGCAGGGGACTCTCCAGGAAAGGGCAGTTCAAGCAGGACACGGAAGGAAAAGAGACGACTCACATCAAGGCGTTAATTGAAATTGACGACCTGAGTCAGGGCGTTAATTGAAATAACGACTGGCATAAAGACGTCAAATCTTGGATTTAATTTTAGTAAGAAAAACCTTCCTTATTTAAAAATTATAAAGAGACGCCTATAGGAGAGACGTTAATTCAAAACACGACCCATGGAGGGACGTTAATTTTTGATTTCAATTAGGGTAGGATACGTCAAATATCAGAAACTGACGCCTCTTTCTCCAGTCGTCCTTTCTTTGAAAAAATGCCCTAGCTCGGGTCGCTATTTAAAACACGCCCTTCTTCGAGTCGTTAATTACAAAAAATCAAGAAAAATCATAAAAACCAACACAAAAATAGAAAAACTTTATATTATAGAAATATTGAAGTTCACTTTGGGGCGTTAACATAGTGACATGAGATTTGATCAACATAGTATCAATTTTGGCATGTCTACAGCTGCCCCGCCTTGGCGTCTGCTTTGCAAGGGAGTGAGACGTAATGAAAGTGAAAGTGTAATGAAGTGGAATGAAGTGGAACGAACTGATAAATAGATGCCAAGGTGTGATGTGACACGCCTGTGACACTAGACTTTTGAAATCTTTCCAAGATTCTGAGTGAAGCAACTTCAGGTGATTTCAAGGAAACATCGATTTGCTGGGTAAAGGAGACTAAACTAAACAAGTAAAATGTGCACGTGGGCATGACAGGGAGGCACCATTGGAGAGCGTTTACCAGCCAACGTGGATGTGCTACAACCAAGGTGAATTTGCAAAAAATAAAGTGAATTGAGATGAAGACCCAGCAAAGAGGCATTTTCAAGGAACTAGCCTGAGCAGCTTCAGAGAGAATAAAGTACTCAATTTGGAGTGGAATATCTCATGTCAACTCAATCAAGAGCGAGTGACCTTCATTATTGCCATAATATGAAGATTTTCAGCATGAAACTCAAAGTCCTATATGATGCATGCTGGGCTAAAAGAAAAATTAAAATAAACTAAAAATAGAAAATAATCAAGGATAATATTGTTAAGCCACCTAGATTTGGTCAAGAATCTAAATCTCTGAGCTGACACTAAGCCGAAGCCCGTTTGTCCGTGCATCAACCCAGAAAGTGGAACCATCGTCCCAGACCTTTAATGACTCAATGGCCTATCCGTGCGATCAAGATTCTCCTGGAATTATCACTGTTTTTGATGAAGGGGAACTCAAATTCCAGGTTCATCAGAACCACAAGGTCCTTGATATGCTATAATAGCGTAAAATACCATATAGTAACAATGCTCACATGAAGGAAATACAAGAGCGGGATGATGTTATTTCCATGAGTCACCCCTGCGTCTCGAAACCTGCACTCTTCTGCACTTGAAAAGTTCATTAGTTCTCTCAATTCAAAGCATGATATGATCATAAGTGCATAATCATAAGTAATCCCAATCAAAATATAGCACTTAAGTTCATTAAAACATAGGGAGGAACCAAATATGTAAACCCATAAAATAACGACTGGAGTTCATGGCGTCAAAAGAGTAAAAGATGTCTACCATCAAGACGTTAATTCTTTTGGGATCTCAAGAAAGTGACGACCCGAACGTAGGCGTTAAATAAAACACGACTTTAGACAAGTCGTCATTTCAACAAATGACGCCCCGGACACCGGAGTTAATTAACTGTGAATTCCGAACACCACGCTTCCGACTAGGAAACAGAAAGCAAAACCCAGTACTACTTGTAATCGTTTCTGCAGCTTCGAACGGGCATAAGATCCTTCGAACTTCTATAACAAGAAGGAATTTCCCTCAGCAAATCAACCAAATCCTTTGTTCTGTTACTTCTGCTTTTGATTTCACAGGTGTTGCTACACCTGCTTCAGCTTCTTTCTGCAGACAGTCACTGAAATAACCTCAGAAGATGGAGAGAGCTATCAAGCGGCCAAAGATTTCTACTCCTAGGCTCTCAGAAATCAACGGACACCTTAGTAGCAGAATTGCATCGAACCAGGTATGTGAGTTTGAATTATTCTGCTGTTCTTTCCCCCTTTATCTTCACCACTCCGAACCTTCTTACCCTCTGTACTCTTCTCTTCTTTTCCACAGGATTATCCAAATATTCCAGGAGCCAGGAGATATACTAAGAACAAGTGGCTCCCCCTTTTACTCTCCAAATTCAACTCTGACATGAGAATTTTTATATCTAGATGGCACCTCCTAGGCCTAGTTACCCATGCCAAACATTATGACCAAATCCACTTAGATTGGGCAGCTATAGGAGCTCTAGTGGAGATATGGCACCCCTCTACTCACACCTTCCTATTTTCCACCTTTGAAGCTACCATCCTATTGGAAGAGTTAGAGATGATCTTAGGCTTGAAGAAGATGAAGCAAGGAGATGAGGAGAAGATGGCCATCATGCCAAGGCAAATCTCCTCACATGAATTGTTAACAAGCTTGATTCCTAGCCCAAACCTAGTGAACCAAATCAAAGCCACCAAAGGAATCAACCTCCTAAAACTTGCCTCATGGGTCTACAAACGATCCGACCAAGCTAAAGAAGATGAAGAAGTGGAGCGAGTAGCAAAGGCTTTCGTGGTGTGCTTGGCGGGAGCAATCTTATTCCCCTCCACGGAAGACTTCTTGGATGAATCTCAATTAAGCGCAATAATTAGCCTATGGGAAGGAGAGAGAGTGGGACCGGCGATATTAGCCTTCCTATATAGTGGGCTCACTTCGGCGGCAATGGGGAGACCAATCTATGGATGCATGCTTGCACTATCAAGTTGGGTAGATCTTCACTTCAAGTTCGATCCATGTGAGGAGGCCCAACAACCATCAAGAATCTTTTCAAAGAGCCCTCTCTCTTACATGACCGGCTCACTGGGGATAAGCAACAGGGTGATGAACCGGATCCCTCAAGTCAAAAAGAGGGCGGAATGGAGAGAACACCTCAAAGTAATGCCAAAGAACCTCTTCACATGCGCCCCGGGACTACTCAAAATGCAGGAACTCCACGCACGATTCTCTCCCGGCACGGATCTTTGGCTCGTAGGTGCCACGGAATTTGTGCTATACAACTCTCACCGATGCCTTCCTCAACTTGGGCTCCCACGGCGGCTATTCGAGGACCCATCTCATCTTCCTCCCAGGCTGCCCTGGCTGGGGCAGAGTTGGCGATCCGTGAGTAGTGGGTCGCGGAGCTGGAGAGGGCTTTGAGGCGGCATGAGGAGCTGCCTCAGGATGTAGCGGAGCTACGGGTCGTTCTTGAGCTGGAGCGGAGAGAGCGTGCACGAGAGCGCGAGGAGTGTGCTCGGGAGCGTGAGGAGCACCTAGCAGACCGTGCTCGTCACCACGAGCTACAGCAGTCAGAGCGTGCCCGGTACCAGGAGCAGGTGGCAGCGCGTGAGCGTGAGCTGGCAGACTTGAGGACCCAGCTAGCCGTTACCCAGGAGCGGCTACGAGCGTCAGAGGAGCGTCTTCAGCGAGGGCGGGAGCGGGCGCGAGCTGCATTGTACAGCTTCACCAGCTCTACCTTCGTGGCGGGTTCCTCTCTTCGAGAGAGGAGCGAGGCAGGGGGCCAGGTTCAAGTTCCAGCTTCTTCTCGGGGGCCCATGCCCCCTCCACCAGCGCCCCCTCGGGATGGTGAGGACGAGGTAGAGAGTAGGAGAGAGGAGGGTGGAGGCGAGAGCTGAGAGAGACTTACTTGTACTTCTCCACCCTCACAAAAGTACTCAGATATTTATGATGTATATATATATGAGATTGAAATTTTTGTTACCTGAGCACTTGTGTAGTTGTGTACTTGTGGTTGTGTACTTCGCTTCTTTTCCACGTTCTTAGCTTTTGCTTTTATTTTCCCCTATGCCTATAGCTGTAATAGAAAAACCTAACCTAGGGTTCGATGGGAGAGTGCACCCCTTACCAGAGGTAAGGAGAAAGCCACTCCACCATTGGACCACTAGGAGGCGGATTTATTCCACTGAGAAAGAATAATGAACTACATCAATCTGAGTCTAGGCAAGCCTAGAGAGTCCAGCCGAGCAGCCCCTTTTATAATGGAAGGTAGCTCACTGTAAGAATAGAAAAAATTACATTTGTTGATGCAAGCTAAAGAAGCAAGTAAATCAGCTACAGTGTTGGCTTCTCTAAATATATGAGAGATCAAGTCATGCTGAGAGAGAGTACTCCAGATCACCCTGACGTAGCTGAGTATAGCCCATGGGCAGTGAATTTCTTTATTGATGATCCTGACTAGGGTGAGGGAATCACATTCAATGAGGGCTGGAGAAATATCCACAGTCTTCAAATACTTAATACCATCCAGGAGGGCTCGAGCTTCAGCTATTAAGCTGTTTGAATGGCCATAAAAATGAGAAAAGGCAAGTAGAACTTTTCCTCTGGAATCCCTGATTATACCACCTCCTCCTGTGTCCTTAGAAATCTTGCAAGCACCATCAGTGTTAAGTTTAAGAAATGGCCAAGGGGGGCAAATCCATTTCACTATCTTCATTTGATCACTGCATGAAGTTTGGTGTGCGATTCCCATTTGGTCCAAGATTCTCCGGTAGCTGGATTTTGGTTCCTTGAGTGAGGCAGTCGAACATGCTCTCTTGATCTAGAACAAAGTTTGATGGATGCAACTGTTTTTGGAGAATGCTTTATCCTCATACTTGGCAATGTTCCTAGCTTTCCAAATTTCCCACATACCAAATCCAATGGAGGCAAGGGAGAAAACTGCAAAGGCCGTACCTGGCTGAACATTGCAGATGGAATTCAGAATGAGTTCCTTAGGATTTTGCCCTTTAAGTTGTAACCCTGCTGCTTTGAGTGCAGTCCAAACTGCAACTGCAATATCACTGTTGAGAAATAGATGTGTGAGGTCTTCAACCTACGGATTTTTACAGCAAAAGAATTTCGAACAGAGGACAATGCCCACTCTTTGTATATTGGCATCGGTTGGCAAGCAGTTATTCATAATCTTCCATATATGAACTGAAATTTTAATTGGAACCCAATTAGACCACAAGCAACTCCAGGGGATATCAGTTGGAATTTGATTGTTAGCCATATGGTTATTAGTTGATGCTACTGAGCACTGACCAGATGAGGAGATACTCCAAACACCCAGGTCCGGTTCTTGGTTCAGATTAACTGATCTGATGGCTTGCTGGATGCTGTTAGGGAGCAGAGAATTGAGCAAGATAATATCTTCAGGGGATGGGTTCAAAAGAACTTCACTAACTGATGCTTTCGGATTAGGAATTTGAGCTTCAGAAACAAAAGTATTTAAGCAATGTTGGCCCAGCCAATTATCATACCAAAAACTGGTATTATCTCCATTGCCCACGATGACCTTTTTGAATTGAAGAATATATTCCTTGGCCTTCAACCAGCTTCTTCTTGCAAAACCTTTCATGTTCCTGAATTTTGCATCTCGGATATGGCAATTGAACAGATACTTTGCTCTAAAATAAGAAGCCCATAAGGTGTCATTGTGAATAGCATTCCACAGCATTTTGACACGGAGAGCAATTTCCATTTTCCTGAGAGATATGATGCCAAGGCCCCCTGCGGATTGAGGTCTACATAAGATATGCCAAGATTTCCAATGTCTCTTTTTGCCATGGGCTGAAGACCCCCAGAAGAAATTGGCAAAGGCCTGCTCAATCAAAATATGAGTGCCAATGTGCAATGGAGTGGAGGATAGAGCATACATTGGCAAAGAAGACAGCACATGCTTGATAAGAACTAGTCTGGCCCCTTGGGATAAGAGGCTGGCCTTCCACCCATCAATCCTTTTATGAATGGAATTTAGGATTCCAGCAAAGTGAATCTTCTTTGTTCTACCAATCACCAGAGGAAGCCCGAGATACTTATGAGGAAAGGACAGTTTGGAGAATCCTGTGAGTCTCTGAATGCGCTGAACAACAGAAATAGGCTTCTTTGAATGGATTAAAAAACCACTCTTACTGACATTGATCAGCTGACCAGAAGCTTGTTCATAAGTGTGAAGAAGCTTGAGCAAATTCCTGATGGAAGAATAAGTAGCTTTGCTGAAGATCAGGGTATCATCAGCAAAAAGTAAGTGTGATATTCTTGGACATCTCTGACAGCCTGTGAACCACTCTATCCGGCCATTACTGAAGGTTTCTCTAAGAGACCTACTCAAAGCTTCTTCAGCAATAACAAATAAGGAAGGTGCAATTGGATCACATTGGCGAATACCTCTGGTTGATTTAAAAAAACCAGCAGTGTCTCCATTCAACAGAATAGAAAACCAACAGTTATTAATCAATCTTTCAACAAGGTTTATGAAATTGTTGCTGAAGCCAAATCTGAACATTACTGAGTATAGGAAGTCCCATTCAAGCCTGTCATAGGCTTTAGCCATATCAAGTTTAAACATGACATTTGAACCTCTTGTATGTCTGCTTAATTCAAGGGAGAGCTCTTGAGCAAGGGCTATATTTTCTATAATCTGTCTTCCTTTGACAAAAGCTGACTGCTCCGGCGAAATAATTTTGGGTAAAATTAAAGCCAATCTTCTATTGATTATAGAGGATATAATCTTGTAGAAGAAGTTACATAAACTTATTGGCCTGTAGTCTGAAATCTCCACAGCATTCTGTTTCTTAGGAATAAGAGCAATCAAGGTAGAGGTAACATACCGAGGCAGTGGATTCCTGGAGGAGAATGCTTCTTGCACTGCACTGACTACCAAAGGGGCAATAATGTTCCAGGCTTTGTGAAAAAAGAACCCAAAATATCCATCGGGCCCAGGAGCACTATCAGCTGACAAATTGAATACTGCATCATGAATTTCAGATTCAGTGGGAATAGCACACAGACAGTCATTATCCTCCTGGTTAAGTAAATGAGGAATGCAGCCCAAGAATGAATGATCAATGAAGTGATCTTGAGAGGAGAAAGCATTCTGAAAATGGGATACTGCTATATGTTTCATATCCTCATGGTTTGAAGAAAAATTGCCTGCAGGATTCTTTAGATGTTTGATTTTATGTTTCCGTCTCTTAGCTAAGGTGGACATGTGGAAGAATTTTGTATTTCTATCCCCCTCAAGCAGCCATCTAATACCAGATTTTTGTCTCCAGAAGTACTCTTGCTGGAGCAGTCTGTCTGACAGATTGGATTTTGCTTCTTCTAATGCTGCCAGGTTAACATCACTGGGTTGCGAGTCATAAAGGTGCTCAGCTTGCAGAATAGCATCCTCAGCTTTTGACAAATTCAAATGAACATTACCAAAGGTTTCTCTGTTCCAGACTCGAAGCATCCTTTTCAGGGAATTGAGCTTGAGGAACAAACAGTGCATGGGAGAGGAAGCAATGGGGCTTGAGTGCCAGCAAGCCTTAACTTCATCAAAAAAAATTTCATGTAAAGTCCACATTCTCTGAAAGCAAAATCTGCTGAATCTACGATCTTGGGGTAGCATTTTAACTAGCATCGGAGCATGGTCAGATGCATCCCTGGATAAAAGCTCTATAGAAATTGGCATTTGATTCAGCCAGGCTGGATTGAGAAGGACCCTATCCAATCTGGCCCAAATTCCTCTGCTGCCAGATTGATTATTATGCCAAGTGTATTTTGAGCCAGCATATCCACCATCAAGTAAAGCACAATCTGAAATACAGTTGCTAAAGTCAGTCATTGCAGAAAGGCTTGGGGAATTACCACCGAGCTTTTCATCCACAGTAGTGATGCAATTAAAGTCCCCTGCAACAATCCAAGGTCCAACTATCCGAGAGTGAATGTTGGATAAAGAAGCCCACAAGGAATGCCTCTCAAAAGCATTGCATTTGGCATAAACAAAAGTAGAGTAAAAGTCTGGCAAAGAAGCATTAGACTGCAAGACAGTGATCTGTTGATCATCCCTACTCACAACTGAAAAATGCAAAGGATCCTTCCAGAAAACCCAGATGTGGGCCAGCCCATCAGTGTTGGCAACAGCCTTATCCATACCCAAGTGTCTGCATATATTATTCATTCTGCCAGTGTTTAGTTTAGGTTCTAATAGCACAATGCAGTCAAGCTGGTGAGTTCTAATAAGGAGTTTAACTCTGCCAATGGACACATCATTCCCTATACCTCTGATATTCCAAATAATGCAATTCATAATAATTGTTTGGTATCAGGTATGTTACCCGTGGAACCAGTCCTTAACATTGATCTGGTAATAACGCCTGTGCGCTCATGATGTAGAGCCATGTCGTTTTGAGTTTCTGCTAGCTTGGATATATCTAGTCTTCTAGAAAAGACCTCTTCAGTCGACTGAGGTACTAGCTCTGGCAAGGCAACTACAACTGCAGGGTCGGGAACAATAGCAAAATTTTGGTTTGAAGGGGGCTCTAAAGGAAGGCAGGCCAAAGCTGCCGAGTGATGAGCTTGAGAAGGATTCTGGAGTAGAATATCTGACTGAACAGGAACAGAAACTAGCCGAGGAATATCAGACTCACAATCAGGAGCTTGCTCCACATTAGAACATGGAACATCCTTCGCTGGATAAACCTCCGGAAGGTGATAATTAGGATCCCCTGACTCTGTAGCAGAAGCTGGCGAAGGTTTAGCTGGACAGGGGGCATCCAAGACTGAATTCTGAATGGAACAATCACCCTGACTAACGGTCCTTGCAATAATCAAATCATTACAATTATGCGGAGCATCTTTGTCTCGGGGAACAGATAAATTAACTTCAGCAGAGGTCTTCTGATTAGCTACAGGTTGCCAAATTGCCTTGCCTTTGGTATCGGCTATAGTCTGAATGGGCTTCACTATCGAAGTCGAATTCCTTAAGCCTTTACAAGCAGCTTCAATATGGTCGATACGAGAACAGGCAGAACAATAGGGAGGAAGGTCCGGGTATACAACCTCCTGCCAGGCACCACCTCCTGGACAACCAATCCAAACTCGGGGAGGGCGAGGTTTTGAAATATCAAACTCGATACAGACCCGAGCAGCAGTCGTTTGGGACAAGTTCAAAGTGCAAGGGTCGACTTTCAAAACTCGACCAACATTACCAGTAATGGAACAAATCAAGTGCTCTAAGTATAAATTCACCGGAAGACCAGGGAAAGATATCCATACCGGGAGAATAGGCGAATCCGCCAAAGGTGAAAAATCCATGGTCCATTTGAAGAAACGGAAGATCCTACCATGGACTAGCAGTGTCTCCTTCAACAGCAGAGACAGGTAATCATCATAGTTCCGGAATCATAAAAGGAGGTGTCTCTTATCCAGGGCGCTGATCATGAAGTCATCTTTGAATCTGCATCTGCCGTTCAAATGAGCTCTAATGTCCGAGAACGGAGGCCGTCCCTGAGGGGTGCGGGCTACCAAGGCGAAAGAGAAAGGACCAAGGGACGCTGAGATCTCCTCCTGGGAGAAGAACACTGCGGGTTCTCCTTTGTCAGTAAGCGCCGGAGCATGGATGTGGCCCGGGACAATCGGCGGTGCCATGGTAGAAGACAGGACTTCAGCGAAAGTCCTGGCGCCGGTGGTCACATGGAGGCCGAGACCAGCATGGAGAGGCGAAGGAGCCCGTTGCGAGGAGGCCAAGGGGGGGCCAGGCGCCAAGGGGGCCACGGGACGCCCCCCGGGGTCAGACATCGGAGAAGACGACAGCCTAGGTTTTCTTTAGAAAAATGAACTTTTCTAACGTTTTTTATGCCTGTAGCAGCTTAAACAAACAGGTTAATTCATCTGTTCGACTTGGCCCCTTGCTCAATAAGCAAGGGATGTCTTTACCTTGACCTTGATAGCGGGTCAAGGGGCCAAGCCTTTAATCAAATAAGGTGAATGAAATAACCAATAAAGGGAGATGCATCACACAAGCACACATATGCAACCTATAACAAAAGATGCCCATGCAAACACACATGAAAGATAAACCACCATTTTTTTTCTTTCATTTTCTTTCCTCTTTTTTTTTCATTTATTTTCCAAAAAAGACGCCTTAGACTAGGTCGTTATTTGTATAGAAGACGCCCTCAGCGACGGTCGTTAATTTTGAATTTTCTTGAAAAGATGACCTATTTAATGGCGTTATTTGATAAAAGACGACTTCGACTCAGGCGTTAATTACATAAAAGGCGCCTTACTCAGAGGCGTTAATTTTGCTGTTTTCAGAATTCGGTTGGCAAAGCTACTAGGGCACTTGGTCATACATGGTCTTCATTGAGGATTCATTGACCTTTCTTGATTAATTAAAAAGGGGTCGATGTGCTAGTGGTTAAACTTATATGCAAGATCTCGCATGGTGCAATCTCCTAGGTCAGTCTCGACCATCGTGCTGGTTTATGACTTACCATAAAGAAAGAGATAGAAGAAGATATGAGGAAGCCCATAAGGGATTCTGAAAAGCTCGAGGTAAAAGCACCTCCCCTACCCTATGCTTGTTGGGATTCGGTCTTTGGCATAGGGAAATTTTGTTGCCTTTTGCCTCTTTTATATTGCATGCATACGCCCAAGGTTTTCCTTGCGGGAACTTTGCCCTCTTGACATGCTTTTCTTTTCACGATTTGACTTTCACTTTGGAACTGATTTGTATTGATAAAAAAACCTAATTGTACTTGGGCTTTTGCGGCATTTTGTTCCCTTTTGGGCCCTGACTTCCACTTACTAAGGCGGCGGGTAGGCTTAGCGGGTCTACCCCGAGACCTTCCTTCCTCCCTTATGGGCCAAAGAGGAAAAGAATGGGTATTATCTTCACCTTTAGTCAGGTTTTTGACTTTCCATTAGATTTTGCACCGCTTGAGTTCGAGGTTTAAGTGTGTAGTGTGTGTGGGTGTCGACCCCATTTTAGTTAACAAGACTGACGAATGAATACTGAAATTTGACCTTTCAGACCTTGTGTGCTTGTACGCCATGGCAACGATTTTTTTTGGCATTTTGGAGAATTTCTATTTTGTTTGGGATTTTGGAAATTTTCTATTTTTTGGATTTTGGAAAATTCTATTATTATATTTTTGATTTTGGATTAGGGGTAGTATTTCTTAAGGTATAGGCCGTTCCAAGGATGAGCCAGCTCTTCTCCTTTAGCATTAATCAATTTATAAGCATTGCCAGGATAAACATCTTTTAAAACAAATGGTCCTTCCCAGTTTGGTTGGAGTTTTGAACGGGGTCTGCCAGGTTTTACAAAGATTCTCTTGATTACCATCTCACCGACTTTGAATTTTCTCTCAATTACTTTCTTTTGATAAAAACGTGAAAGCCTATTTTGATAAACGCTCGCATGCTCAGCGGCGACCAGACGCTTCTCATCTAGGAGTTCCAACTGGGCAAGGAGTGAATCACGACGCTCATCAATAGAGAATTCCTTGCCCAATTGTACTCGCAGAGATGGAATGAGAATCTCGTAGGGAACCACCGCCTCCATTCCATAAGTGAGGGCGAAAGGGGTTTGCCCTGTAGGGGTACGAATGGAAGTGCGATAGGCCCAGAGAGCTTCAACTAGCTTGTCTGACTAATCCAAAAATTTATTAGCCTCACACGTCTTTTTAACAATTTTGATCAAGGTTTTATTAGTTGCCTCTACTTGGCCATTGCCCTGTGGATAATAGGGAGAAGAATGATGCAATGCAATGTTATACCTGTTGCAGAGATCCTTGAGCTCTTGAGAGATGAATTGAGGTCCATTGTCAGTGATGTTGGTACTCGGGATACCGAATCTTGCGATGATATTCTTCATTATGAATTTGCAGACGGTTGATGCTTTGATCTCCACGAATGCTTCCGCTTCCGCCCACTTGGTGAAGTACTCTGTTACCGTAAGGATAAATGACTTCTGCTTCGTAAGTAGGTTCGAGTCACCAAGAGGTCCAATGATATTGAAAGCCCACATGGAGAAAGGCCATGGGGAGGACATAGGATGGAGTGAAGAAGCAGGAGAATGAATCTTGTCAGCGTGCAGTTGGCACTTAACACACCGTCGAACATAGATGGAGCAATCCTCTTCTAGAGTTGGCCAATAGACGCCTAGCCTAAGGATCTTCTTAGTTAGCATCTGGCTGTTCACATGACCACCACACACTCCTGAATGCGCCTCTTCTACGACCTTCCAGGATTCATCATCGTCGAGGCATCTTAGTAAGACACCCGTGAGCCCTCTTCTATAGAGCACACCTCCAACCAAAACATAACGTTGGGCCACTCTTCTAATTGATTTCTTCTCCTCCACAGTGGCTTCTTCGGGATAGGATTGATCATTGCAATATCTGGAAATCTCAAAATACCAAGGTTTCTCCTCATCAGCCAATTCTTCTTCCCAATCTAACAACATGACCTCTTTGCCTTTAAGAGCTTCACTCCGCCTGACCTTCTCGAGCACCTCGTCCCTAATGTCAAGGAATGCACGATCCTTAATAGCTGGAGTGTCACGCTGATGAATGAGAGGAACATGAAAATCTCATTGGGGAGGAAAGACTAAAGCAGAGGCCAAAGAGGCAAGAGCGTCAGCTAAGATGTTTTGGCTTCGAGGGACATGGATGAAGATCAACTTGGTGAAGAGTTTGGCATAAGCTGAAGCAAGTTCCTGGTAGGGCTTGAGTTTAGGATTGATAGTGCGGCACTTGACAAGCACCTGGCGTAGAATGAGTTGACTGTCACCCACGATTCGTAATTGGGTAACACCATATCTATGAGCGGTTTGAAGACCGGCCAAAAGGGCCTCATACTCAGCTATATTGTTTGTGACAGGGAAAGTGAGCTGAGCAGCAAATGGGATGGTGACCCCTTCTGGTGTTAAAAGAACCATGCCGATCCCTCTTCCTTGGGAATTTAGAGCTCCATCAAAATGTAATGTCCACATAGGATCGTGGGGTTGATTAATGGACATTAGTTCTTCATCTGGAAACTCTAAATTGACAGGATCAAATCGAGGGAGAGGGTGGTGAGCAAGATGTTCGGTGATGGCGTAACCTTTGATTACTTTCTGTTGAATGTAAGTGATGTCAAATTGAGAGAGAAAACTTTACCAACATGCCAATCGGTCGGTAAGGACAGATTTTTCAAGAAGGAATTTAATCAGATTCATGCGCGCAATGAGGTGAACCTCGTGAGCTAAGAAATAATGTTTTAACTTCTGAACTACCCAGACTAAAGCAGCGCAAGTCTTCTCAATGGCTGAGTACCTCTGCTCACAAGGGTTGAGAAGTTTATACAAGTAGTATGCTGCCCTCTCCTTTCCTTCTTCATCCACTTGAGCTAGGATAGCACCTACAGAGTCATCCAGGACAGAAACATAGAGGATAAGTGGTTTGCCCGGAATTGGGGGCCTCAGGACAGAAGGATTGGCCAGATAATCCTTCAATCCGTCAAAAGCTGCCTGACACTTGTCATCCCAATTAAACTTGACCCCCGGCTTAGTAAGCTCGTAAAACGGCCTGCATCTTTGTGAGTGCTGGGAGACGAAGCGGCGAATAAATTGCAATCTCCTGATTAATCCTCGAACTTCCTTCAAATTCTTGGGAGGAGGCATATCTCTGATGGCCTTTACCTTATTGGGATCAACTTCAATTCCTCTTTTGCTGACAATAAACCCAAGTAACTTCCCTGATGAAACACCAAATACGCACTTTTTAGGATTCATTTTCAACTGATACTCTCGTGATCTTTGCAAGACTCTAGCTAAAACCCCAGGATGCTCAATCCTTGTTCTTGATTTTACTACCAGGTCATCCACATACACCTCAATATAAACATGAATCATATCATGAAAAATTGCCATCATAGCCCTCTGATAGGTGGCTCCAGCATTCTTGAGTCCAAAAGGCATGACCACATAGCAGTAAGTGTAGATCGGATTAAAAATCCTCAAATACCAGGGAGTGAAAAATAAATAACAATGATGATAACATGTATAAGATGTGATAAAGAATATAGCACGAGGTGCTAAAGGGGAGTTGTGATCGCCAGAGGGTTTACCTCAATAAGAAGAAATGAGATCGCATGTACCTAGTGAAAAGTGGGATGCGGGATGAATGTGGGTCTCCTCCTCCAACTCCAATCGGCCGGCCGATGAAGTGGGTTTTCTCGATTGATTACCTTGTAAAAGAAGACAATGAAAAACAAGGAAAAGAGAAGGGGATCAGCCAAAGTGCAATAGTATCAGTCAAGAGCCAACATAAAAATGATGAAAAGGCATCAACATGCGCACCTTCTTTTTTTTGTTTTGTAAACCCCTAGCAGAGAACTAGGGAAGAATATGATATGCTAAATGCGGTAAAAGAACTAACGACAGGTAATAATAGTGATGATAAGAATGTGATGAACAACAGACAAGCTATATATATATATCGCCCTGCTCTCCCTGACAAGAGTAAAGGGAACCAGGAAGACGCTGAACGGATGCAGAGGGATGAAGAAAAATCAATGCTCGAAGGAGGAAGCTCTGCGTGCTTGCTTGATAACTCACGTCTTGACCTCTAAATGCTCAGGGTGCCTATTGAATACTTAAAATCTTCAACCTCTTTTACGAGCGAATGAAGTTTTCTTTTATAGTTCCAATCGGATGTGATCAAACGAGGTAATGATAAGAATGGGTAATGAGGCATCCAAGGAAGGATTAAGATCAAGCAAGAGTCCAAGGATAGCAGGGAACTGTGGGGGAAAGATGGAGAAAAAAAGGACTCTGGAGTGAAAACACGCCTTGCGTCAGGGCGTCTTTTAAGAATTGACGACCTGCACAGAGGCGTTTCTTGAAACACGACCTAGTAAGGGCCGTTTCTTCCTGGGTTTAATTTTGGAAATGAAAATTTCCTCCGTTTGGAAACTGATATAACACGCCTGCGAAAATGGCGTTTCTTCAAAACACGCCCTGAGGAAAGGCGTTACTCAGAAAAAGCCTTTTATTTTGAAAATAGATAATTCTAGAAATTAAAGGATAATACCAGGAATTGACGCCCTTACATATGGTCGTCCTTTCTTTTAAAACGCCTTATCACAGGTCGTTAATTTATCAAGTAACGCCCTTAGTCAAGTCGTGATTCACAAAAATGCAGGAAAAATGCAGAAAACTCATGAAAAATAGAAAAACTTTATATTATAGGAATATTGAAGTCCACTTGGGGCGTTTACATAATAACATGAGATTTGATCAACATAACGTCAATTTTGGCGTGTCTACAGCTGCCCCGCCTTGGCGTCTGCTTTGCAAGGGAGTGAGACGGAAATGGAATGAAGTGAAATGAAAGAAATGAAGTGGAACGAACTGATAAGGAGACGCCAAGGTGTGATGTGACACGCCTCAGACACTAAGCATTTGAAATCTTTCTAAGATTCTGAGTGAAACAACTCTGAGTGATTCCAAGGAAACATCGGTTTGTTGGATGAAAGGAGATTAAACTAAATAAATAAAGGGTGTGCGCGCGGGCACGACAGGGAAAGACCATTGGAGAGCGATTACCAGCCAATGTGGACGTGCTGCAACCAAGGTAAATTTTGCAGAAAAGTAAAGAGAATTGGGATAAAGATCCAACAAAAGGAACACTTTCAAGGAATCAGCCTGAATGGCTTCAAATAGAACGAAGTACTTGATTTGGAATGGAATATCTCATGTCAACTCAATCGAGAGCGAGTGAACTTCATTATCGCCATAATATGAAGATTTTCAGCATGAAACTCAAAGTCCTACATGATGCATGCTGGGCTAAAAGAAAAGATTAAAACAAACTAAAAATAGAAAATAATCAAGGATAATATTGCTAAGCTGTTTAGATCTGGCCAAGAATCCATATCTCTGAGCTAACACTAAGCCGAAGCCCGTTTGTCCACGTATCAACTCAGAAAGTGAAACCATCGTCCCAAGCCTTTAACAACTCAACGGCCTATCCGTGTGATCAAGATTCTCCTGAAATCGTCTTCGTTTTTGATAAAGGGGAACTTAAATTTCAGGTTCATCATAACCACAAGGTCCCTGATATACTATAATATCGTAGATATCATATAATAATAATGCTTACAAGAAACAATACAAGGTGACACGATGTTGCTCCCATGAGCGATCCAAACGCCCTGAATCCTGCAAACTTCTGCACTTTGAAAGTTATTAGACTTCATTTATCAATTCAGAACATGACATGATCATAAGTGCTTAATCATAAACAATTTCATCAAATAATAGCACTTAAGTTCATTCAAAAGCATTGGGAGGGCAAAAACGTAGGCCAATAAAACACGCCTAAGAATAGGGCGTTAACAGCATGAAAGACGCCGTTCCATAGGTCGTTAATTGTTAAAACACGTCCTACTCAAAGGCGTCACCAAGAAAGGAAGCTTAGAAGAAACACGACCTCATCAAGACACGACCATGCCAAATGTCGTCTCATCAAAAAAATACGCCCTTTCATAGGGCGTAACCAACAGAGAAAGCTTGGAAGAAACACGACCTCATCAAAGGCGTTACATGAAACACGACCAGTATAAGGTCGTCAAATCAAAAATACACGCCCTTACACAAGGCGTGAATTAGCCCGATCCTCCGTTTCTAAGTCAAGAACAGAGTCCTTAACCCAATCAAACTTCTATCTTCGGGGCTCTTTAGGACTCTTCGAATCCTTATAAAACGGCAGACTTTCTTAACCAAATCATCAGAATTCTTCTGCCGCCGAACTGCTTCGTTTCTTTCTTTTTCTGCAGGCCTTTTGTTCTCTTCTTGCTTCTGTTCTCAACTGCTGGCGGCGATGGACAGAATACTGAAGAAACCTAAGATTTCTACTCCTAGAATCTCTGAAATACAAGGGCACATAAGCAACCGCATTGCTTTGAAACAGGTAAGCTTTCTCTTCTGCCCGTTGCTTTGCGATGCTCCTTCTGCCGAATTCTCCTTTCACGTTGCATATGCTCATACTTGTTTACTGCATGTGTTCTGTTCTTCACAGGACTATCCAAATCTTCCGGGAGCTAGAAGATATGTCCAAATCAAATGGTTGCCCCTCATCCTCTCCAAGTTTACTTCAGACATGAGGGTATATGTAGCTAGATGGCATCTCTTGGGGTTGATAACCCATGCCAAGCATTATGATCAAATCCACATAGATTGGGCTGCCATAGGAGCATTGATTGAAACCTGGCATCCTTCCACCCATACTTTCTTATTTTCCACATTTGAGGCCACCATCTTGCTAGAGGAAGTAGAGATGATCCTAGGCTTGAAAAGGATGAAACACGGAGAAGAAGAAAAGATGGCCATCATGCCAAGGCCCATCTCCTCCCATGAATTGCTAACCTCGTTAATACCTAGCCCAAATATAGTGAACCAAATCAAGGTCACTAAAGGAGTTAACCTCTTGAAGCTCGCCTCGTGGGTGTACAAGAGAGCGGGTCAAGCTAAAGAGGAGGAGGAGATAGAAAGAGTGACCAAAGCCTTCGTGGTGTGCTTGGCAGGAGCACTTCTATTCCCATCCACGGAGGACTTTCTAGAGGAGTCCCAATTGAGCGCAGTGGTGAGCTTATGGGAAGAAGAGAGAGTTGGACCGGCGATCCTAGCATATCTCTATAGCGGGCTTACATCAGCGGCCATGGGAAGGCCCATCAACGGGTGCATGCTAGCACTCTCAAGTTGGGTTGATCTACACTTCAAATTCGACTCATGCCACGAAGCCCAACAACCCTCAAGAATTTTCTCAAAGAGCCCACTCTCATATATAACCGGCTCATTAGGTATAAGCAATAGAGTGACCAACCGGATTCCTCAAATCAAGAAGAGAGGGGATTGGAGGGAGCATTTAAAGGTAATGCCAAAGAATCTTTTTACTTGTGCCCCGGGTGTATTCAAAATGCAGGAGCTTCGTGCACGCTTCTCCATTGGGACGGACCTTCGTCTTATTGGTGCTTCGGACTTCGTTTTATATAATGCACACCGGTGCCTTCCTCAGCTTGGGCTCCCAAGGCAACACTTAGAAGACATCTCTCATCTCCCTCCAATCAGATCAAGAGACCTAGGCAGCAATGAAGATGGAGAAGAGGTTACCACCATTCAAGCTCTATGGAGGCTAAGCAAGCTTCATCAACCTGTAGAAGACTTGGACGAAGACAAAGAACAGTGGAAAAATTATGTAACTTCATTGAGAAAAATAAGGCCCAAAGTGGCTCATTAGTCATTGTAATTCCTCTTTTCAAAATAATAAAGATTGTTCTCTGATTGAGCCAACTGCCACTGTGATTATGAACCAAATCATCCAAAAACCTGTGTTTCTGTTATGAATAACGCCTCCAAGAATGCCGTGAATTCAAAAATACACGCCTTACCTAAAGGCGCTTCCAGTGGGCCTTTGTCAACAGATGACGCCTGCAGAGTGGGCGTAACTTTAAATAACGACCTCAGGCAAGGCGTGACTAGATTCAAACCAAAAGAATATAATCGTTGACTCTTCAAAAATAACGCCTTTTCCTTGGTCACGTTTCAAGTGTAACACGCCTTTACACGAGGCGTTACTTCAAACAGCAATAATGACTTCTCTTACATCAATCAACGCCCATTCAATGCGTCTGACGACGGTTATCGTTCCCCATGCAAAAGAAATTAACGCCTTAATCGTCGTCGTCAACTTTCATAAAACGCCCATGGAATGGCCGTGAATTTCATTATAAACGCCCCCCATTAGGGCGTGTCTTCTTTTCGAAACCCAAAAGCCGTCGGGCCCCTTCTTCTTCCTCCTTCCATTCTCATTTCACCCCTTTTCTCTGCAAACCCTAACCGAAGCCCTCCCCAAAGCCTCTCTCCCGTTCTCTTCCCTCACTCTCTCCATCTCCCCCTACCCTAACCCTAGCCATGGCCGGTGGAGGACAGAAACGCCAGAGGGTAGCCGCCCCAGAGGTTGTTGATCTCGACGCCTCCCACGCCCAAGAGGAAGAAATCTCCGTGGAGGAGCTCGCAGTCGTGGCTTTTGAAGAAGAGCCGGTGGTGGCCGGTGGCGACGACGCCGACGAAGCAGCGACAGGAGGAGGAGGAGAAGACGAAGGTGGAGAGGAAGGAGAAGAAGATGGAGAAGAGGGAGATGGAGAAGAAGAAGGACCACCGCCCACGGCGGCGGTCGTTCCCCGGGGGCAACTCCGGCGGCCCAGACGGCCGCTACCCCGGCCACAACCCCAGAAGCACAAGAAGGTAGGCTCCCACTCCCCAATTCCATTTTTTTTTATTTTATTTATATTTTTTCTTGATTTTTTCATAGCCCTCGGGCATTAAACCTGCAACTCAGAAAATACACGCCTCGCACGGGGGCGTTACTTACAAACGCAACGCCCTAATCCAAGGCGTTAATTAGTTTTAATTTTTGAAAATTAATTATCCTTCATGAAAAACGCCCTGAAGCATGTCGTTTCTTAAAACTTATGATTTTTCATGAATTCCATGCTCACTAAACAATTTCCAAAAATATTTTCATGAATTATTTCGCATGCTGTCAGTTATTTGATTTTCTGTTAAATTGAGAAAGCCACGCCCTCCAGTAGGGCGTTAATTCAACAAGAGACGCCCACACCAGAGGGCGTCGCTTCATTCATTAACGATTCAAAATCAACCACATTTAGGAAAACGCCCTACCACAGGGCGTTAATTCATCAAGAAACGCCCAACACCGAGGCGTGATTAGAAATACGTTTCAGAAATAGTAAAACAGCCACAAAAATACGCCTAAGACGGGGGCGTGATAAACATAAAAAACGCCCTCATTAAGGGCGTTACATTAAAGTTCATTCTGAAAAACGCCCCCCCGCAGGGGCGTGAATTTATCAAGAAACGACCTGAGGGTGGCCGTGAATTCCAAAAATGCTAAAAATCAATATTTAACCCAAATCAAATGTAATTCCACATGGATATTCAGATAATTAAGAAAAATAATTCTCTTTTAATACATGCAGGGGCTGATGAGGACCCGTATCTCATGGGTCATGGTCTGGGCAGCATACCAGGGTCTCCCCGACTTCCAGAGGGTTAGGGTAGAGGCCATGGGGTTTGGGGCTTTTCTATCCATCGAGCCTTTTAGACCTGACCTAGCACTGATCCAGGTTTTGAGGGAGAGATGGGATAGGGTTAGCCGGACTTTTCTGATGCCCTGGGGGCATATGGTTCCTAGTTTAGAGGATGTAGCCAGGATCACAGGTTTACGGGTAGATGGTGAGGCCGTGAGTGGGTTCACCTATTCTGACTACACGGAGATGGCCCAGAAGCTACTAGGGCTTGAGATGGTCTATGTGGGACCTAGCGAGTGCAGGACCATTTTCCGTACGGACCTGACTACAGCGATGGGTCTAGGAGATGCCAGGCATAGATCGGGGGAGACCTTAGGTGAGTTTGCACAGCGACTGACCGACGGGGTGAGAGCGGCATGCTGCCAGGACCCGACTGACCATGAGAGAGCGGACCGAGACCTGAGGAGGTTCCTGCTGCTGCTGCTCGGGAGATTATTGCTGGGGACGAAAGCCGATGTCATCAACTGCCGCTTCTTAGGCATCCTTGAGGATCTGGAGACGGTTGGCACATATGCTTGGGGAGCGGCCCTGCTGGCGCATTTGATGGCCGATCTGTCCACAGGGACAGGCCGTGAGACGACCGTCAGTGGCTTCTCACCTCTTCTTCAGGTATGCAATTTCTCATTTTTACATCTTTTCCTTCTTATTATGATGCGTGTGAATATAGTACTAATTGCAATGCATGGATGCAGGTGTGGAGCCACCTATACATGCCGATGGGGCGCGTTGACCCACGGCCAGGAGCTGAGGGATCCTTCCCTCTGGCGCGACGCTGGGTGCCTGTCATCTTTGGCGCCCCACTTGACTACGAGTTGTGGGTTCTACGGAGAGAGTTCCGCGACTTCCCTCCCTCGCTGGTATGTATGAATGAATGATATGCATTTCTTTTTGTTGTTTATTTGAATATGATGAAATGATAATGATGCGTGTTCATGAATGCAGGTGCAGTGGAGACCATATGAGGGGATGACCGATGAGGGCCAGCCTTGGGTCGTATCGGGGCGACCTCGCTTCGGACGTGAGCTGTGGCTACACTGCTTGAGCGAGATTGAGCCGTTACGGCTTCGGCTGGTGATGAGGACCCTGGGCCTGCCCCAGGAGTGGATCGAGGTCGGAGAGCCTCGAGGGATTGGCAAGAAGACCCGCGGTCGCACCAAGACGACCGACTGGAGGGTGCGATTTGAGGAGCAGTACGACGACTGGCAGCGTGGCGGGACCACAGTCGTTTCCCACGCGACTGACAGCTCTGAGTACCTCCGACGCTACTGGGAGGTTCACGCCGGTAGACCTCAGATGAGGGTCTTAGGGGTATGTATGAATGCAATGATTTCTAAATTGAATGCAAATGTTTATGTAACTATTATGTGACTAACATGTAATGAATGCAGGATGCGAGGGACATAGCGGCGATAGATGCCCAGGCTCACCTACACAGCCTGGAGGACCAGCTAGCTGCCACACGGGCAGACCTGGAGATCCTGGTGAGTGTTTAAATTATTCCTATATGCAAATGAATTTTTTTTTTTTGTTGTGTTGAATTAATGATTAGCCACTGACGGTCTTAATGAATGCAGCGTGCCCAGCAGGGAGCAGCGAGGAGAGATCCAGGGGAGGCTTCCAGCTCGAGGGGGCCTAGTGCAGAGGTGACTGCACTGACAGAGCAGCTGGCTGGTGCGATAGCGCGAGCCGAGGCGGCGGAGCGTGACCTTGCCTCACGGGTAAATTCTGAACTCAAAACCTCATTCAAATAATGATTAGATATAAATTATGCACTGATAAAAATTCATTTTTGCAGACTGAAGAGCTTCGAGCCACTCTTATCTGTGTAGATGAGGGCTTCCGAGCGACGAGCTCACAGGTGCGTGATCTACCTTTAGTCACATGTTGTTATTTCATTTCATGAATTATTGAACTGTGGAACTGATGATTTGTTTACCTGTTTGTAGGCTGCTCAGCTGAAGGCTATACGTACCGAGTTGTCGATCCGCGATCAGCGGATCGCAGAGCTTCAGCGGACCCTGCAGCGACGCAGTGAGCTTCCTCAGGACGTAGCCGAGCTGCGAGTTGCCCTAGAGCTGGAGAGGAGGGAGCGTGCTCGGGAGCGCGAGGAGCGGGCTCGTGAGCGGGAGGAGCACCAGGCGGAGCATGCCCGGTTCCAGGAGCAGTTGTCGGTACGAGAGCGTGAGCTGGCGGACTCGAGGACCCAGTTGATCCTTTCCCAGGAGCGGCTGCGAGTGTCCGAGGAGCGGTTGCAGCGAGGCCGCGAGCGAGCACGGGCCGCGGGGTACTCCTTCACCAGCTCCACCTTCGTGGCGGGTTCTTCCCTCCGAGAGAGGAGCGAGGTAGGGGGACACGTTCGGGTTTCGGCTTCTTCACGGGGGCCCATGCCTCCTCCACCAGCACCAGCTCGGGACGGCGAGGAGGAGGTTGAGAGTAGGAGAGAGGAGGGTGGAGGCGAGAGCTGAGAGTTTTGTACTTGTACTCCTCCACCTTCACACCTGTACATGATAGACATGATGATATATATGTAGGAGATTTGAGCTTTTGTTACCTGAGCACTTGTATGGTTGTGGACTTGTGTTTGTGTACTTTTTCTTTCCACGTTCCATGTGTTTGCTTTATTTTGCCCTATATCTGCAGCTGCGGTTTTCACTTGAACAAACAGGTTAATTCATCTGTTCGACTTGGCCCCTTGCCCGATGAGCAAGGGGTGTCCATATTCTGACCTTAGTAATGGGTCAAGGGGCCAAGCCTTTAATAAGGCAAAATGGAATAATCAAAACTCGTGGATGCCTCATGCAATCACACATATGCAAACAATAATTAAAAAGATGTCCAGGCAAGAATGCAACTCATGCAATATGAAGAATTTATTTTTTTGTTCTTTTCGGTATATATATATATATATTTTTTGGGATTTTCTAAAAAACACGCCTTAGATTAGGTCGTTACTCAAGTAAAAGACGCCCTCGGAGACGGCGTTACTGTAAAAAGATTTTTTTGAATTTTGTTGAAAACACGACCTTCCCAGAGGCGTTTTTTTTGTTTTGTTTTGTTTTTTTTTTTAAAGAAACGACTTTAAGATAGGCGTGAATTAACATTAAAGCGCCTTGAACAAAGGCGTTAATTCTATTCCTCCCAAATTGAGCTGATAAAGAAATTAAGGTGGTGGGCCCTACTCGATCATCATCTAAGATCCATTAACCTTTCTTGAATAATTAAAAGGGGAATTGGTGTGAATATTGTTAAACTTATACACAAGATTTCGTGCAGTGCATTCTCTTCAGTTTGTCTCGGCCATTCTGCTGGTTCATGACTTTTCCAAAAATAAAAAAGAAAGTATAAGGAAGTCCACAAAAGATTTAGAGATACCTGAGGCAAAGCTACCTCCCCTACTCTATGCCTGTTGGGGTTCGGTCTTTGGCGTAGGGACGCTTTGTTGCCTTTTGCCTCTTTTCGTATTGCATGCATACGCCCAAGGTTTTCCTTGCGGAGAATTTGCCCTCTTGACATGCTTTTCTTTTCACCATTTGACTTTCACTTTAGAATTGATTTGCATTGAATAGATTTGAACTGATGAACAACCTAATTGTACTTGGGCTTTTTGTGGCATTTGTTCCCTTTTGGGCCCTGACTTTCTCCTACTAGGGCGGTGGATAGGCTTGGCGTGTCTACCTCGAGACCTCCCTTCCTCCCTTGTGGGCCGAAGAAGAAAAAGAATGGATATCGTCTTTCGCCTTTAGTCTGGTTTCGACTTTCAATCAGATTTTGCACTGCTTGAGCTCAAGAGTAAAGTGTGTAGTGTGTGCGGGGTCAACTCCCATTTTAAATTAGCAAGACTGACAAATGGATTCTGAATTTTGACCTTTCGGACCGTGGACCTTCGCCTGTCATGTCAGCCCAAAAAGGAGAACCATGAAAGAAAACTCTTTTGTTTGTTTTTGATTTTGAAAATATTCGACTTTTTTTTTTTGATTATTTTGGGAGATTTCTATTTTCTTTGGATTTTTTATGAAGTTTTGAAATTTTGTTTGGATTTTTGTTCAGGGGTAATATTTCTTGAGATACAAACCGTTCCAGGGGTGAGTTAATTCCTCTCCTTCAGCATTAACCAGTTTATAAGCATTGCCAGGATAAACGTCTTTTATGATGAACGGCCCTTCCCAATTTGGTTGGAGCTTTGAACGAGGGCCACCTGGTTTTACAAAAATTCTTTTGATTACCATTTCACCGACCTTAAATTTTCTCTCAATTACCTTCTTTTGATAAAAACGTGAGAGCCTGTTTTGATAAACACGCGCATGCTCAGCGGTGACCAGACGCTTCTCATCTAGGAGTTCCAATTGGGCAAGGAGTGAATCACGACGTTCATCGATAGAGAGCTCCTCATCCAATTGTACTCGCAGAGAGGGGATAAGAATCTCATACGGGACTACGGCCTCCATTCCATAAGTAAGGGCAAAAGGAGTTTGCCCAGTGGGGGTTCGAATAGAAGTGCGGTAGGCCCAAAGAGCTTCAACCAGCTTGTCTGGCCAGTCCGAGAATTTATTAGCCTCGCACGTCTTCTTAACAATCTTGATTAAGGTTTTATTAGTGGCCTCTGCTTGGCCATTGCCCTGCGGATAATAGGGAGAAGAATGATGCAATGCAATGTTATACCTGTTGCAGAGGTCCTTGAGATCTTGAGAGATAAATTGAGGCCCATTGTCGGTGACGATGGTGCTCGGAATGCCGAACCTCGTGATGATGTTCTTCATGATAAATTTGCAGACGGTTGATGCTTTAATTTCCACGTAAGCTTCTGCTTCCGCCCACTTGGTGAAGTACTCTGTTGCCGTGAGAATGAATGATTTTTGCTTGGTCAGGAGGTTCGAATCACCAAGAGGTCCAATGATATCAAAAGCCCACATGGAAAAAGGCCATGGGGAGGACGTAGGATGGAGTGAAGAAGCAGGAGAATGAATCTTGTCGGCGTGCAGTTGGCACTTAACACACCTTCGAACATAGATAGAACAATCCTCTTCTAGAGTGGGCCAATAGAAACCTAGTCTAAGAATCTTCTTAGCTAGCATCTGGCTGTTCACATGACCACCACACACACCAGAATGCGCCTCTTCCACAACTTTCCAAGATTCATCATCATCGAGGCATCTCAATAAAACACCGGTGAGCCCTCTTCTGTAAAGCACACCTCCAACCAAAGTATAACGTTGAGCCACTCTTCTTATTGCTTTCTTCTCTTCTGTTGTGGCTTCCTCGGGATAAGACTGATCATCACAGTATCTGGCAATCTCATAATACCAAGGCTTTTCTTCGTTAGCCAACTCTTCTTGCCAATCCAATAGCATGACCTCTTTGCCTTCAAGAGCTTCCTTCCGTCTAACCTTCTCAAGCACCTGATCCCTAATATCGAGAAAAGCACGATCCCTAATGGCTGGAGTATCACGCTGATGAATCAGGGGGACATGAAAATCACGCTCAGGAGGGAAAACTAAAGCGGAAGCTAAGGAAGCAAGTGCGTCGGCCAAAATGTTCTGGCTACGCGGGACATGAACGAAAATCAATTTAGTGAAGAGTTTGGCGTAAGCTGAAGCGAGCTCCTGGTAGGGCTTGAGCTTAGGATGGATGGTGCGGCACTTGACCAACACTTGGCGTAGAATAAGCTGACTGTCACCGACAATTCGCAAATGAGTGACACCATATTGATGAGCGGTTTTAAGACCAGCCAAAAGAGCTTCATACTCGGCTATGTTATTGGTGACGGGAAAAGTGAGCCGAGCAGCAAATGGAATGGTGACCCCTTCGGGTGTTAAAAGAACCATGCCGATCCCTCTTCCTTGAGAATTAAGAGCTCCGTCAAAATGTAACGTCCACATAGGATCATGGGATTGATTAATGGACATTAATTCTTCATCTGGGAACTCTGAATTGACAGGATCAAAGCGGGGGAGAGGGTGGTGAGCAAGATGCTCGGCAATGGCATAACCTTTGATAGCTTTTTGCTGAATGTAAGTGATGTCAAATTGAGAAAGGAAGCTTTGCCAGCGTGCCAATCGATCAGTGAGGACAGATTTTTCAAGGAGGAATTTGATTGGATTCATGCGAGCAATGAGGTGAACCTCGTGAGCTAGGAAATAGTGTTTTAGCTTCTGAACTACCCAAACCAAAGCTGCACAAGTTTTCTCCATGGCTGAGTATCTCTGCTCACAGGGGTTAAGAAGCTTAGACAAGTAGTATGCTGCCCTCTCCCTACCTTCTTCATCCACTTGAGCTAAGACAGCACCTACGGAGTCATCCAGGACTGAAACATAGAGAATAAGTGGCTTACCTGGAATTGGCGGCCTCAGGACAGGAGGATTGACCAAATAATCCTTCAATCCGTCAAAGGCTGCCTGACATTTGTCATCCCAATTAAACTTGACTCCCGGCTTAGTAAGCTCGTAGAACGGCCTACACCTCTGTGAATGCTGGGAGACGAAGCGGCGAATAAATTGCAACCTCCCGATTAATCCTCGAACTTCCTTCAAATTCTTGGGAGGAGGCATATCTCTAATGGCTTTTGCCTTGTTGGGATCAACTTCAATTCCCCTCTTGCTAACAATGAAACCGAGCAACTTCCCTGAAGAAACGCCAAATACGCACTTCTTGGGGTTCATTTTCAATTGAAATTCTCGTGATCTCTGCAAAACCTTAGCCAGAACCTCAGGATGCTCAATCCTTGTTCTTGATTTCACAACCAGGTCATCCACATACACCTCAATATAAATATGAATCATGTCATGAAAAATTGCCATCATAGCCCTTTGATAAGTGGCTCCAGCATTCTTAAGTCCAAAGGGCATGACCACATAACAATATGTGCCCCATGGTGTAGTGAATGAAGTTTTCTCTTGATCTTCTTCGGCCAGGCGAATCTGATTATAGCCTGAAAAGCCATCCATGAAAGAAAGAGTCTCAAATCCTGCCGTGTTGTCAATCAACACATCAATATGAGGGAGGGGGAAGTCATCTTTAGGACACGCTCGGTTGAGGTCCCGAAAATCTATGCAAATTCGAACTTTTCATCTTTCTTCATAACCGGGACAATGTTAGCCACCCAATTGGGATAGAGGACGACTCTAACGAATCTAGCCTTGTGGAGTTTATCGACCTCTTCTTTCATTTTCAAAGCCATGCTAGGGTGGAAACGCCTCAACCGTTGTTTTACCGGGACAGACCCTGGCTTAAGCGTAAGGCGATGTTCAACAAGCGCAGGGTCTAATCCAGGCATATCTTCATAACTCCATGCGAACGTGTCTTTGTATTCTTGAAGAACTAAGATGAGCGCCTCCTCTTCGGAGGGCGGTAAATTTTTGCTTATGAGGACAATCCTAGGGTCTTCCTCAGTACCCAGATTAATTTCTTTGGTCGGTTCTTCTACAGAGGCTGATGGTTCGTCGAATCTTCTTATTCCACTAGCAAAAGCATCAGCCTCGTCCTCATATTCTTCATAACTCTCATCCCCTTCTTCAATAGGGTCTTCATCATTCATGATTTCATAGACACCCAAACCCTCATTAGAAGCGATAGAATCCTCAATTTCTAACTCTGGCAGGATAATTGGATCTTCCACAAACTCAGGGAGAGCTAAACAAGCTTGGCATCTAATGGCCAAATCCAACAAAAATCTGCGAGGAATCTGCTTACCCTTGACCTTCTTGTGTGAATTTACCCCATGATTTTTATTAGAAGAAGAGGAAGAAAGGGAGGAAGAGCAACTAGCTTGATTATAAGGGAAAGAAGGAGGTGATAAAGTGGATACAGGAGGTGATACAGGGGAGGGCCCCTCACCAGAGGGGGAGAAAAGATTTATCAAGGAATCTTGGAAGAGCGGCCCCTGGGTTGGGACGCGCTCGGGAGAAAAGTAGGAGGTCTCCTCAAAAGAAATGAAGGATTGGAATATTGGAGATTTGGCGTTTTTTTTTCGTTTTCATGTTTTCCTTTGTTTTTATTTTCTTTTTCAAGTAAAAAGCAATGTGAAGGGAGAATAGTAGGTGGAGTGGAGATTGCAAGTTTGGAGAAAGGTTTAATCAAAGATGGCCCACGCGGGGGCGAGATGGAGATTTTGGAAAATCGCTCGAGGAGCGAAGGAGCAATAGGGAAGGAAATCTGAATTGAATTGGGAGATAAGTTGATGGTAATCGGTGGTGGTCGCGGCACGTGACCAAACCCACGGGAATAGAGAGAAACCAACACAGACGGATGCACAGAAGTGAGGGAGAAAAGGCCGGTCCACAGCCTATCCACGGAGAATCCTTCTTCAAAGGGGACATCTGGCTCCCCCGTATCTGTGTAGTCACTTAACATCTGTCTTTTATCTGTGATTGCGGCAGGCATTTCAATCAATTCTTGAATCAATGGCGGCCATTCTGGACCTGTCGGCATGAACAGGCGGCTTAAAGAGAAAGTGATGTCATTCATGTCAAACCACCTGTACCAGTCACATTCCGGATCACCCATTTTTCTTCTTTTATCTGGCCTTAACGACTCCAGGGCTTTGTAAGTAGCCAATGGGGCAATGTGACGAGCAAACTGTCTGGCGTGCACATCCTGACAATCAAGCAATGATGTAATGATGGTAGTCTGTTCATTGTTCTGAACGCCACCGGTGACAAAATGTGTCTTTAAAGTCCAGGTGAGCGGCTGGCGATCTGGCTTGAAGGTGGACGTCATAACAGCCCACGGCTCTCCTTCATTCTTGCCCGGTGCTTTGTAGCCTAAGCCGCCTCGTGCAACCACTTTTTGAGGCTTAATGGGCCTAATCTTGCCCTGGAGTTTAGCGCCCGGGCCCTTGCCATCTTGATATCCCATCCTTATCAGAATGTTCCAGCCGGGGGTATTCATCATATTTTTCTTCTTCTTCTTCCCCTTAGAAGGCAGGGGTGTCATAGCAACCGTCGTAACAGTCTCAGACAGCATCGGCTGAGAGTGGGGAATGTCCAGCACAGATAATAACGGCTTGTTGGCTGGCCATATAGAAGGAACTGATGAAGCTACATGAATGTCCTCCTCTGGTAAGATCGGCACGCTGGTCACCTTGATAATGCGGCCCTTGTGCGGAAACTTAAGGCATTGATGGTTTGTAGAGGGCACTGCGTCAAGCTGCTGAATATAAGGGCGACCCAGGATGCCATTAAAGGTCGGGTCCATATCCAGAATATGGAAATCTGCCGTAATGGTGGCTGGACCTAAGCTGACTTTGAGAGTAATCATACCCAGAGGGGGTTTCTTTGTATTGTCATATGCAGTGACAGTAATGGTGGATGGCCGAATCTGGCTCTCAGGGATACCGCATAACTTCAGAGTGCTTGGAGGCAACACATTGATAGATGCACCGGTGTCTACCAAACACTGCTTAACAGCCACCTTGTTGATATCAACCGTAATACACAGGGCATATTTTCTTGCCGGTAGAGGTGCTAACTCATGTTCATGGAATGTGATTGCCGGCTGACTGCTAGCAGGTGTCAAGACTGTAATTATCTGTTCAACTGGAAGGTCCTCATTGACCATGACCTTCTGCTGGTATTCCTTCAAGGCCAGCTGATGAGTGGTGGACCTCTTGATTAATTCAAGAATGGAGATTCTGGCTGGAGTGCGATCCAGGTGCTTTAACAGATCATACTGAGTTCCCGGCACTGAATCATGTTCTTGTTCTTGCTCTTGCGTCCCCTGTACGGGCTCTAGCTCTCTCTGTGGGAAAACACGGTGGAACATCCGTCCACTACGGAGCGGCGCTACGCCTTGACGCGCCTCTGTCGGGGCAATATTAGGAGGAGGGTTGGAAGAGGAGGAAGGAATGTCGGTAGCAGAGATCCTGCTAGGGGATACCAAAGGGGAATTCAATGAAAGGGGCGCCCCCGTAGGAGGCGTAGTAGTGGTGGTGTTTAATAAAGATGCCCCCGCGGGAGGCATGGGAGGAGTATTTGAAGAAGGTACCCTCGCAGGAGGCGTGAGAGAAGAAAGGGATATCCGAATGCGAGGGGTATTGGCAGGTGGTGGAATAAGGAGAGATCGTGGCACAAAAGGTGGTTGTACTGATGGTGGAGGAACTCTTGCCGGTGTAGGAGTGGTAGAGGGGGTAGCGGGTGCTGGCGGTGAACGGAGTAGGAGTGGCCTGGAGGGCGCGGATGTAGGATTGGTGGTGGAAGGTGGAATGGCAAGTTGCTGTGGTGGTAAGCGGTTAAGAAGAGCGCGAGCCGGCAAGGCCATGGAATTGGTGGTGGTAGGTGGGTTGACGGGGCGTAAAAGAGAACGTCCCGATAGGAGACTAGAAGGAGAAGGAGGAACGCGCAAAAGGCGCGGAGTTTGATTTTGGTTTGGATCATGGTGGAATGCCCCGACAGAGGCGTTTTCTTCGTGCCATCCCTGCCCTCTCTCCACCTCGTAGAGAGACGTGACAGGGTTCACGTGTTGATTAGGAGCGTGCTCTGGCAATGGATTACGGACAATCCCCATATCCTGCTGGGGTGCTGGAGCTTGCTGTGGCTGAACTTGCTGCGGAGCTGGCTGTTGTTGTTGCTGATTTTGCTGTTGCCGATGCGGCCTTCTCTCTTTCATGGTGGCGATGACTTGCCTCATTTCATCCCAATTAATGCCACCTTGGTCATTCAAATCATAAATATGATCTCTGAAATGGAAACAACGATCAAGGTTGTGACCAGGGGCGCGGTGAAATGCACAGTAACGGGATGTGTCAACATTGTCGGGCCACACCGTTCTTTCTTTTGGTAGGACGAGCAGGTTGGCGGCCATCAAAGCATTAAAAATGTCAGGGAGACTCTCTGGGAGTGGCGGATAATGGGCCCTCTTGGGGCCAAGCGGTGGTCTCCGTTGTTGTTGGCCATAGTTGGAAGGTGGGGGGACCTGATGGTATTGTGGTGGTGCTGGAGGGTCGGTGCGAGGCGCTTGGCTCGGTGATGGAGCAAAAGAAGGTTGGGGTGTGAAGTGGCGTTGTGGAGCGGAGGTAAAATGGGGGTTTTGCTGTGGAGGTGGCGGAGGTCGTGGGTTTGACTGGTGGTGGGGGTGACCAACTACGCCAACCTGCTCGTTTATGACAGTGCCCTCAGTCGTGGGCCCGCTATTGACATTTGTATTCTTTTTAAACAGCCGAGGCTTCGGCTCAAACATGCCCATGATGGGCGAATCCTTCATTTGTGTTTGTATATAACGAGCTCTTTCATAGAGCTCTTCCATAGTTGTCAGCCGATTCATGGCCAAAATGTGCCGGAATTGAGGAGTTGCATTAGAAATGACCATTTTTACTTGTTCTTGTTCCGACAATGTGTCCTTCAATTTCTCGGCCATAGACCGCCACCTGTCAGCGAATATAATGAAGTCTTCCTCGGGCTTCATCTTTTTCAGCGACCAGATCTGTAACAGAAAGGGATGGTCCTACCCGGTCTCTGTACTTTTGCAAGAATTTCCTTTGGATAACATCAAAATCCCCGGCATCAGCTGGCTCCAGAGAATAAAACCATTCGAGGGCGGGTCCCTCAAGAGATCTCCTGAATAAATAGGCCAAAGAGGCTTTATTGTCTTGCCAGAAAGAAGTCTCATTACGAAATCCTTTAAATGAATGAATGGGTTGCCTGTTCCATTATATCGCCGGAAATTCGGCATTTCAGAAGGTGGTAAATGGAACACTGGCAATGTAGGAAGAGAAATTTCCGGAGCATTCTTAGTTGCTGTAACCTTCTTGAGCTGCTCCTCCATGCTGGCCAGCTTCTGAAGCAAGAGAGTGTTGGTATCGGGCTCGACTGGGGCCTGATTCTGAACAAAAGAATGCGGTATAGGCGTTCGGAGAATCCGAGGAGGTTGGAAGGATTGATGCCTAACCGCCGAATAGCTCGCCTGCTGGGCCGGCATGGCCGCAGTAGGCGTTTGTGGACGAGAGGAAGGGAGATGCAAGACCGCCTGGTCATTAGCAATCTGATGGCCACTCACGGCTGGAGGGGGATTAGAGGAAGATGAAAGGATGGATTTCCCCTTTAAAGCGGCCTGAATGGCTTGCCGCTGGGAGTCATCCAACTGGGAGAGAGCTTGGATCAAATCTGTGACGTTGATGGATGAGGAAGGGTTCCCCGAAGTGTTGGAAGATGGAACTTGAGACGAAGGGTCCGCCTCATGGATGGTGGTATCGACCACATGGACTTGTGAGTAATGGGGGTGAGGAGGAAGGTAGTTCCCCTCATAATAAACAGAATCTTGGAGAGGGTCCTCATATTGACCAAATATGTTCTCATTCTCATCATCATAAGAGTACCCGTTGCCTGACATGTTGATGGTTTTACCTGAACGGAGTTTCATTCTTAAGAGAGAGGGTGTTTAATGAAGGAACTATCACAAAATATTCAATCCAAACAAAGCAATCAAATCACCCAACTATGTTTTATGCAAACAAGGTTGGCAAGAAACGCAAGATTTTAATGTTTGATGTTTGAATTTAGGGTGGATTATTTGTGAAGGTTCACTCTTTTGCCAAATGAGACCTAGTTTGATCCGAATGTAACCTCCGGGTCAACTAAGTTCTTCTCTCTTTTAACAACGTATAGGTTCTCTAAACTCCAGGTACTTCGAGGGTACAACCAGCCCGGCGTCCGTGAGGGAATCCACGGGTGCGGGGACTTACGGAGGTCTTGGAAAAGGGATTTCCGGTCCAAAGAGACGGAATGCTCAATGGAGGGTCGTCCCGATTCCAAGAAGGGTGTGTGGATCCTAGGATAGAGAGAGGAGGTCTCTCAACCAAGCCAGCAAATCAAGATAATCCAATCAGCAATGTAATATCAAGACAAATGCTCAGCAATGAATAATAGCCAATCTGTGAAAAGAACAGTAAAGACACGCCTTTGGAAAGGTCGTGTTTACAGCAAGAGGAAAGACACGCCCTACGGCAGGTCGTGATAAAATGAAAACACGGCAGCGTGGCTGTCGTGAACTCTGTAAGGGTCTCACAGACCGTAGAAAAAAAACGCCTTAGGATGAGGCATTATAAAGAAAGGACGCCTGCAACTGAGGACGTCAAAACTCAGAGACACGCCCTGATGGAAGGCGCTGATAATAAATGAAACGCCTCTGAGAGGGGCGTTAATTCACAGGCAATATGATAAGGATGCAGCGAACAGCAGTTATGATAAAGAGAAACGCCCTAATGACAGCCGTTGATAGGAAGTGAAACGCCTCGAAGAGGGGCGTTACTCCACAGACAGTATAATCAGCATGCAACAAATCGCAGTTATAGAAACAGACGCCCTGGAGATGGGCGTTAATCAATGAAACACGTCTCTGTAAGGGGCGCTAAATAGCAGACGAGAAAATAGCGGAGATCAGGCAAGCAGATGCAATAAAGACACGCCCTTGAGGGGGGCGTTAATTAATCAAAACACGTCCCTGTGAGGGGCGTTAAATCAAAAGACGCCCTTGTCGAAGGCGTTAAAGAGCAGCAATTGACTGATCCGGGGAGTGTGCAGGGTGCACAATGGAGGGTGCCCGAGGGGCACAAAGGAAAGGGTACCTAGGGTACCGAGGGGAAAGGGCACGCGAGGGTGCCTAAGGGGAAAGGACACACGAGGGTGTCAAGGGGAAAGGGCACACGAGGGTGCCAATGGTGATGGTAATCAACAAAGAGAACAGTGGAAGTCCCACCGTGATCGCCAATTTGTAGATCGGATTAAAAATCCTCAAATACCAGGGAGTGAAAAATAAATAACAATGATGATAACATGTATAAGATGTGATAAAGAATATAGCACGAGGTGCTAAAGGGCAGTTGTGATCGCCAGAGGGTTTACCTCAATAAGAAGAAATGAGATCGCATGTACCTAGTGAAAAGTGGGATGCGGGATGAATGTGGGTCTCCTCCTCCAACTCCAATCGGCCGGCCGATGAAGTGGGTTTTCTCGATTGATTACCTTGTAAAAGAAGACAATGAAAAACAAGGAAAAGAGAAGGGGATCAGCCAAAGTGCAATAGTATCAGTCAAGAGCCAACATAAAAATGATGAAAAGACATCAACATGCGCACCTTCTTTTTTTTGTTTTGTAAACCCCTAGCAGAGAACTAGGG
Organism: Amorphophallus konjac; assembly: GCA_022559845.1. Classification (NCBI taxonomy): domain Eukaryota; kingdom Viridiplantae; phylum Streptophyta; class Magnoliopsida; order Alismatales; family Araceae; genus Amorphophallus; species Amorphophallus konjac. The sequence continues at coordinate 291,265,390 of CM040124.1, read as the reverse complement.
AAGAATATGATATGCTAAATGCGGTAAAAGAACTAACGACAGGTAACAATAGTGATGATAAGAATGTGATGAACAACAGACAAGCTATATATATATATCGCCCTGCTCTCCCTGACAAGAGTAAAGGGAACCAGGAAGACGCTGAACGGATGCAGAGGGATGAAGAAAAATCAATGCTCGAAGGAGGAAGCTCTGCGTGCTTGCTTGATAACTCACGTCTTGACCTCTAAATGCTCAGGGTGCCTATTGAATACTTAAAATCTTCAACCTCTTTTACGAGCGAATGAAGTTTTCTTTTATAGTTCCAATCGGATGTGATCAAACGAGGTAATGATAAGAATGGGTAATGAGGCATCCAAGGAAGGATTAAGATCGAGCAAGAGTCCAAGGATAGCAGGGAACTGTGGGGGAAAGATGGAGAAAAAAAGGACTCTGGAGTGAAAACACGCCTTGCGTCAGGGCGTCTTTTAAGAATTGACGACCTGCACAGAGGCGTTTCTTGAAACACGACCTAGTAAAGGCCGTTTCTTCCTGGGTTTAATTTTGGAAATGGAAATTTCCTCCGTTTGGAAACTGAGATAACACGCCTGCGAAAACGGCGTTTCTTCAAAACACGCCCTGAGGAAAGGCGTTACTCAGAAAAAGCCTTTTATTTTGAAAATAGATAATTCCAGAAATTAAAGGATAATACCAGGAATTGACGCCCTTACATACGGTCGTCCTTTCTTTTAAAATGCCTTATCACAGGTCGTTAATTTATCAAGTAACGCCCTTAGTCAAGTCGTGATTCACAAAAATGCAGGAAAAATGCAGAAAACTCATGAAAAATAGAAAAACTTTATATTATAGGAATATTGAAGTCCACTTGGGGCGTTTACATAATAACATGAGATTTGATCAACATAACGTCAATTTTGGCGTGTCTACAGTAAGTACCCCATGGTGTAGTGAATGACGTTTTCTCTTGATCTTCTTCAGCCAGGCGAATCTGATTATAACCCGAAAAACCATCCATGAAGGAGAGAGTCTCAAATCCTGCCGTATTATCAATCAAAACATCAATATGAGGGAGGGGGAAGTCATCTTTAGGACACGCATGGTTGAGGTCCCGAAAGTCTATACAAATCCGAACCTTTCCATCTTTCTTCATGACCGGGACGATGTTAGCCACCTAGTTCGGATAGAGGACAACTCTAAAAAATCTAGCCTTATGAAGCTTGTCGACCTCTTCTTTCATCTTTAAAGCCATGTTAGGGTGGAAACGTCTCAACCGTTGTTTGATTGGGACAGACCCTGGCTTAAGTGTAAGCCGATGTTCAACGAGCGCAGGGTCTAATCCAGGCATATCTTCATAACTCCACGCAAACGTGTCCTTGTATTCTTGAAGTACCAAAATAAGCGCCTCCTCTTCGGCAGGCGGCAAATTCTTGCTGATGAGGACAATCCTAGGGTCTTCTTCCGTACCCAGATTTATTTCCTTGGTAGGCTCTTCTACTGAGGCTGATGGTTCGTCAAATCTTCTCATGCCACTAGCAAGGGCATCAGCCTCATCCTCATATTCTTCATAACTTTCATCCCCCTCTTCAACAGGGTCTTCATCATTCATAATCTCATAGACACCAAAACCCTCATAAGGAGCACAAGTATCCTCATATTCTAACTCTGGCAGGATAATCGGATTCTCTAGAAATTCGGGGAGGGTTGAGCATGCCCGGCATCTTCTAGCCAATTCTAACAAGAATCTACGGGGAATCTTTGGATTTCTTATGTGAAACTACCCCATGGATTTTATTATTAGAAGAAGAAAAGGGAGGGGGTGAAAAAGTAGATACAGGGGGGGATATAGATGAGGACCCCTCGCAGGAGGAGTGGAAAAGGTTGATCAATGAATCTTGGAAGAGCGGTCCCTGGGTCGGGACACCCTCAGGAAGGAGATAGGAGGTCTCCTCAAAAGAGATGGAGGATGAAACAGTTGGAATTTTGGCGTTTTTTTTCTTCATTTTTATTTTGATTTTGCTTTTCGAGGAGGAAGCAATGCGAAGAAGAAACAGGAGGTGGAGTGGAGATTGACAGATTGGAGAAGGGTTGAATTAATAACGACCCGCGCGGGGGTGTGATGGAGAGTCTGGAAAATTGCTCGAGGAGCAAGGGAGGAATTGGAGGAGAAACTCGAAGTGAACTTGGAGAAAAGATGACCATGATTGGAGGCGGTCTAGGCACACATGGAAACATTTGGGAATACAGGGAGACAAGAAGAGACGGATGTATGGAAGTGAGAGAGAAAAGGCTGGCCCACAGCCTGTCTATCGTGAAACCTTCCTCGTATGGCACATCTGGCTCTCCAGTGTCTGTATAATTACTCAACAACTGCCTCTTATCTGTTATCACAGTAGGTTTTTTAATCAACTCATGGATCAATGGCGGCCATTCTGGGTCGGTCGGCATAAATAGACGACTCAAAGCAATAGCAATATCATTCATGTCAAACCATCTATACCAGTCACACTCTGAATCACCCATTTTCCTTCTCTTATCAGGCCTTAGAGACTCGAGGGCTTTATAGGTGGCCAATGGAGCAATATGACGAGCAAACTGTCTAGCATGAACATCTTGACAGTCTAACATGGAAGTGACTATTGTAGTCTTCTCATTATTTTGAGCGCCACCTTTAATAAAATGTGTCTGCAATGTCCATGTAAGCGGTTGGCGATCTGTCTTAAAAGTGGAGGTCATAACGGCCCATGGTTCTTCTTCATTCTTGCTTGGTCCTTTATAGCCTAGGCCGCCCCATGCAATCAATCTTTGTGGCTTGACAGGCTTAGTTCTGCCTTGGGAATTGACCCCCAGGCCTTTGCCAACCTGGTACCCCATTCTCATCAGAATATTCCAAAACGGGGTATTCATCATATTTTTCTTCTTCTTCCCCTTGACAGTTCGGGGTGTCATGGCAACTGTTGTAACTGTCTCGGGTGGCATCGGCCTTGGGTGAGGGATATCCAATACTGATAGCAACGGCTTGTTGGAAGGCCAAATAGAAGGAACTGACGTTGCTAAGTGTATGTCTTCATCTGGCAGAATTGGCATGCTAGTGACTTTAATAATGCGGCCTTTATGTGGAAACTTGATGCATTGATGATTTGTAGAGGGCACTGCATCTAACTGTTGAATATAGGGGCGACCCAAGATGCCATTGAATGTTGGATCCATATCCAAAATGTGAAAATCGACTGTGATTGTTGCTGGACCCAGAATAACCTTTAACATTATCATGCCCAGAGGAGGCTTCTTAGTATTGTCGTATGCTGTGACTGTTATGGTGGATGGCCGAATCTGATTTTCTGGAATGCCGCACATCTTCAAAGTGGTTGGCGGCAATACATTGATGGATGCCCCAGTGTCCACCAAACATTGTTTCACTGCCACCTTATTGATATCCACTGTGATGCATAAAGCATACTTTCTTGCTGGTTGAGGTGCCAGTTCATGTTCATAAAAAGTAATTGTCAGTTGACTGCTAGCGGGCGTCAAGACTGTGGTTATCTGCTCGGCAGGGATGTCTTCATTGACCATAACTTTCTGTAAATATTCCTTTAAAGCCAATTGATGAGTGGTTGACCTCTTAATCAATTCTAGAATAGAGATTCTTGCTGGAGTTCGGTCAAGATGCTTCAGAAAATCATACTGAGTGTCGGGAATAGACTCTTGCTCTTGCTCTTGCTCATTGGGCCCCTGTGCGGGCTCCTGCTCTCTCTAGGGAAAGATGCGCTGGAACATCCGTCCACTATGGAGCGGTGCTATGGTTTGGCACACCTCTATCGGGACAAGGATGGGGGGAGTATTGGAAGAAGAAGAAGGGGCGTTAACATTGAGAAGTGGTAGAGGAGTGTTTGAAGAAGAAGCCCCCGTAGGGGGTATCGGTGAAGGGTTCAAAAAAGAAACACCCGTAGGAGGCATAGGGGTGGAAGGGGGTGTTGGAGTGTGGGAAGGGCTAGCGGGTTGAACAAGGAGAGGTCGGGGTATAAATGGTGGTTGAACTGATGGTGGAGGTGTCCTTGCCGGCGGAGGAGTGATGGTAGTGGATGTAGCCGGTGCTGGTGACGGGCGAATGAGGAGTGGCCTAGATGGTGATGGCGAAGGATTGGTGGCGGATGATGGAGTTTGCTGCGTCGGAGGCTGTGGTCATGGTGGACGGGTAAGGAGAGACCGGGTTGGCAAGGATGAGGAATTAGTGGGGACAGATGGGTTAACGGGGCGCAAAAGGGGGCGACTTAATTGAGGGGTAGAAGAAGAAGGAAGTGTACGCAAAAGGCGCGGAGGTTGATTTGAATTATGATTGAATGCCCCGACAGAGGCATTTTCTTCGTGCCATCCCTGCCCTCTCTCTACTTCATGGAGAGACGTGACTGGGTTCACATGCTGATTTGCTTGGTGCTCCGACAATGGGTTGTGGACAATCCCCATATCTTGCTGAGGTGCTGGAGATTGCTGTTGTACTGGTGGAGCTGGTTGCTGCGGCTGCTGAGCCTGCTGTTGCCGAGGAGGCCTTCTTACTTTCATAGCAGCGACGAACTATCTCATCTCGTCCCAATTAATGCCACCTGGTCATTTAAATCATAGATGTAGTCCTTGAAGTGAAAGCAATGGTCAATATTATGACCAGGGGAGCGATGGAAAACACAATAGCGGGACGTGTCAACATTAGCGGGCCACACTGTCCTTTCTTTTGGTAACATGAGTATATTAGTAGCCATCAGGGCATTAAATATATCTGGGAGACTTTCTGGCAATGGCGGATAATGGGCCCTTTTGGGGCCAAGTGGTCTCCTTTGCTGTTGTTGTTGCGGGCCATAGTTGGTGGGTGGCGGTACTTGGTGGTACTGTTGCGGAGCTGAGGGATCTGCATGTGGCGTTTGGTTTCGTGGAGGAGCAAGGGAAGGTTGAGGAGCAAATTGGTGTTGTGGGGGTGAGTGGAAGAGGGTGTTTTGTTGTGGAGGTGGCGGAGGTCGTGGGTTAGATTGGCGAAAAGGTGTGGGGTTGCCGACCGCGCCAACTTGCTCATTGATGACGGTGCCCTCAGTCGTGGGCCCTCTATTGTTGACATTTGTATTCTTCTTGACCAACCGTGGTTTCGGTTCGAACATGCCCATAATGGGCGAATCCTTCATCTGAGTTTGAATATATCGAGCTCTTTCATAGAGCTCCTGCATGGTGGTCAATCTGTTCATGGCTAATATATGCCGGAACTGAGGGGTTGCATTTGAAATAATCATCTTAACCTGCTCTGGTTCTGACAAAGTATCTTTCAATTTCTCGGCCATTGATCGCCATCTATCAGCAAATATGATGAAGTCTTCCTCTGGCTTCATTTTCTCCACAACCAGATCAGTAACTGATAGGGAGGGTCCAACCCGGTCCCTATATTTCTGCAAGAATTTCTTTTGAACTATATCGAAGTCACTAGCATCTGCCGGGTCTAAAGAATAAAACCACTCGAGGGCTGGCCCTCTAAAGACCTTCTAAACAAATAAGCTAATGAGGCTTTATTGTCCTGCCAAAAGGAAGTTTCATACATAAAATCTTTCAAGTGAATAAATGGATTGCCAGTCCCATTATATCGCCGAAAAGTCGGCATCTCAGAAGGTGGTAGATGAAATACTGGCAATGTGGGGAGAGAAATCTCTGGGGCATTCTTTGCTGCAGTGACTTTCTTGAGTTGCTCTTCCATGCTAGCCAACTTTTGAAGGAGCAGAGCATTGGAATCTGACTCGACTGGGGCCGAATTTGGAATGAAAGAATTTGGCATAGGCGTCCTTAGAATTTGGGGAGGTTGAAGGAATTGAGGCCTAGCCGCAGAATAACTTACCTGTTGGGCCGGCATGGCCACAACGGGCATTGGTGGACGTGAAGGAGTTTTGTGCAAGACCGCCTGGTTAGTAGAATCATGGTGGCCACTCACAGCTGGAGGGGGATTGGAAGATGAAGAGGGAACATATTTCCCTTTCAAAGCGGCCTGAACTGCCTGCCGCTGGGAATCATCCAGTTGGGACAAAGCATGAATTAAATCATTGACATTGAAAGAAGGGGAGGTGTTCCCTGATGTGTCCTGATTGGATGGTAAAGCTTGAGAGGAGGGTTCAACCTCATGAGTTGTGGTGTCAACCACATGAATTTGAGAATAATGAGCATGAGGCGGAGGGTAGTTTCCCTCATGATAGATGGAATCTTGGAGGGGTGTCTCATAAGTTATGATTGATCAAAAATATTCTCTTCCACATCATCATAAGAGTACCCGTAGCTTGCCATGTTGATGATCTTACCTGAACGGAGTTGCATGTTTAAGCAGAGAAAGAAGCTTATTTTGGAGGAATTATAATTGCAGTAATCACTCAATCCAATCAAGTTATGCAAACAAGTTGTAACGAACGCAAGCTTTTAGATTCAAGTTTGAGATTAGAGTGAATTAGATTGATGCACAATCCTCTCTCTTTGTAGTGTAGAACTTAGTTGTGAGTTTTGGTTGTGATATCCGGGTTAACTAAGTTCTTTCTCTGGTGCGGACACCCGAGCAGTTGATCGGCACGACACACCGAGCCACCGGTACCGCACACGGAGCACGACACGAGCCACCTCAGCGTCCATCTGGCTCGGAGATAGCCTGGAGACTCCGCCTTGAGCCTCCCCATTTATTATATTTAGCTAGACTTTATGTGTGTGTAATTTATATTTATTTCATTGCATTCGGTTTGCCATTTTGAGTGTAATAGGGACTTACGAGCATTTCGGACCCCGTGGGCCCCACAGGCCCCCCGGGCCCCACCACATTGGGCCACCTCAGCCTAGGGTCCCACTTGGGATCAGTCAACATGCCACATGGGGCATCTAGAAGTTTGAATGGTCAATTGTCCACATGGGGGACAAGGGACCAAAATAGGCAACATTTCCAACCAACACCCACCTACCATGTCAAGCTTGTTCCCCCCTAGTCAATAGGCTGTCCCCCCTTATTTTTTTAATTGTATTTTTGTGGAATGGTCACAAGCCATCCCAACCCTCCATCTCACACCCCTAGATCCAACGGTGGAGGATGGATTAGATGGGTGACCTATATTTGCTTGTATTTTCCCATTTTGATGAATTAATGCCATTTTGAATCAAAGAAATTGTTGGAGCTCCAGCTTGGTGCGACCCTCTCTCCCCCCTTGCAGCTGTAAAGGTTGCCTCTGGAGGTGTGACTCCTCCCCTATCAGTTCCGGTCATCCTCGCCGCCGCCACGAGCCGCCACCGCACCGCCATCGTCTTCATCGGAGTTCTGCCCGCCCAGTACCACAGCAGCTTCCACGAAATTCAGGCATCAACCACGAGCTCTGATCGACCTGGGGATTTTACTGGAGGTTCCATAGGTGTCAAGGATATCCCAAAAAAAATGGTTTGTCATTCACATCCCGTTCCATATTTTTAGATTTTCATCCACTCTTCCCTTTCAGTTCTGCCAGCAGTCTGTCCAGATTCATCGCCGCCCTGAGTTTTAGGTCTTAGGTCCACTTTTTGATTTTTCTTTGGTTCGCCCAACTTTACTGGATCTTCCTTCCACCAACCCCTTCATCCACAATTTTTCTAAATTTCTAGTTCGTCCATTTCATATTTTCCATAAATCGTTCTCAGATCCACCTGAAGTTTTGTCCACCCGTTCCCAGATCCGACCACCAGACACTCTAAAAATCCTATCAAATCACCACCACCTCCAAATCCAATTATAAAAATTGTCCCAACTTCGTGGTGTGATTATCTACAACTTTGAAGAAGAGCTTGAAGTCTGAATCCCACTGTAAGTAGGTGGTCAATGGCCGTTTATAGGGAACTGATGTGCTGAACTGAGAGTTCTAGAACTGTGTAGCAGAGAATTGAAATTTAGTTAAGTTCCAGATCCGCACAGGTTCAGAGGAATCCACTGGCCCTAGGTTGGAGGATTTTGAGTCCTCTTTCCAACGGCGCTAGTTTTGTCGTATTCCGGCGATGGGGCTGATCGCAGCAGTTGATTTCGCCGGAGCGCGCGCCTGAAAACAGCAAGCAAAAATCCGTGGGCAGCATTCCACAAGCTTGGAGATCGGAGTTGTTCGGCCACCGATCGGTGTTCCCGGCCGACCGCCTTCCGTGGAGGCGTGCCACCATGGGTCCCCATCACAGTGGGACCCACTCCTGCAGATCCGGAGGCCAGCGCCACCCGTGGGCCCCACGGGCCCGCAGAACCCGCCGTTCGGAAAGCACGAAAACGCGGAGTTCGGCACCGCCGGGCTACATCAAGATGCTGCCCGTCAACCCAATTCGCGTGATTCCCGGGCCCCGCATGTGACCTTTTACCTCCCTGCGTGGAGTGGGTCAAATTATTGTACTGCTGTAAAATTGTGTTAACCAGGGGTCCGTGATTGGCCGGGGTTGTCTTCGCCACGCCGGGTGCGTGGAGGTAATGGTCCGAACCTCTTTGCGTTCATTTGCTTAGCTAGTATACGGTCTTTTGCCGCTACCGAGAGTGTAGGTACTAGCCCATGTGTCCATGTCACCGCTGTGAGAGTGAGAGTGACCCGTCCCGTGACTCGATCCGAGTCCGGAAGTGAGTCTGACTACCTTGAACTCTGCCGGTTCCTTAACCGCGCACGATCCACGCTTTCCCTCGCATGGGACGCCGAGTGAGTTTGCACTTCTGTTAGCAACATGTAGCCTATGGGAGCTCTCCATGTCGGGCCTAATGTCTCTCCCATCATGTGTTGCTGGTCATGTCTACGTCTAGAGTCCGAGGTCCATACCACGTAGAGTCGGTCCCCGTGTCCGTCCCGCATCAGTTTGGTATCAGAGCAAGTCGAGTCTAGGGTAGTCGTTGCATAAGTCATGCATCATGGTCTAAGTCGAGTCTAGGACCATCAATATTTTCAAAACAAAAAAAGAGTGTGTTTTAAATTGCATTTGAACCCTTTATTCGGTATCTTAAAAGGTGTTGTCCGAACATTAGGCTACGCCTACCGGGAGGTCGCACACTTGCGGGAGTGATCTTTGGATCGATTAACTCCGCCCCGTACCGGATATTGGTTTAGGTCTAAGTGCATCAGTTAGTGTGTGTTTGCATTAGTCGGTGTCTTCTAGGTCGTGTGTCTTTGCATGCCCACCCGTCGAGGCACCGAGTACTCGCCACCACCACCTATGGCGGAGTCCCGAGCCCGTAGTTCCGATGAGTCTTCCACGGCCGAGATGTTTCGGGCCATCATGGATCGTTTAGACACGCGTATGGATGGTCTTAGTACGCGTATGGATGGCATAGGGACGCGTCTAGAAGGGCGGATGAAGGTCCTCGAGGATCGGGCCGGGGTTTCGGAGTAGTCCATTCAAGGCCTTGTTGGGAGGATTTCCGTCCTAGAGAGGGGCCCAGTAGCGGCGCAACCCGCGCCGACGAACGGCCAACAAGAGCCGGTGCAGCAACCCGCTGTGCCAAGGGCTCAGGTGGAGGATGTCGGGAGGCAACATGCGCCTATAGTGGATGATTATGCCTCCGACAATGATCACGGGGGTAACGGTCGTCGTCATCAACGATGGAATCGTGATGACGAGGATGACGACCGCATTCTTAGGGGTGTGCGTGCGGACCCTCCCACTTTTAGCGGGTCCTTGGACCCTAGGGTGTATTTAGATTGGGAGGCCGGCATGGACCGGTACTTCGAGTGGTTTGAGATGACGGACCACCGAAGAGTCCGATACGCAAAGATGAAGCTACAAGGGCAGGCTCAAACTTATTGGATCAATGTGGAGAGCCTGCTCAACCAGCGACGTCAACCCCAAATCGGTACCTGGGATGATATGAAACTCAAATTGAGGGAGAAGTACCTTCCTGCCTCATATCGCCAACGTCTTATAGATAAGTGGCAAAGCATCTCCCAAGGGAACCGATCCGTGACCGAGTACACCGCCGAGTTCGATGAGTATTACTTGCGGTGCGGGGTCACGGAAGAGAGCACCATGACGATATCCCGCTTTCGGAGAGGTTTGCGGCCTAATTATCAATATGAACTCTTTCACCGCAATGCCACCACTTTGGAGCAGGCATATCAGATTGCTCTCGAATTGGAACAGTTCGAGGCCGAGTTCGAGTCACCCCATCGGTTGGGCTCTTTTCCCCTTCGTAGTGTCGAGCCCCGTGGCTCATCTGGCACGTATCCGAGGGCCCCCATGGCTCGACCTCAGGAGCCCGCTCGCCCCGAGCCCTTTGCTCCTAGGCCTCGTCCTCCACCCCCGAGGGACCTTCCTCGTCCCCAGCATCTTACGGCCCCACCCACAGTCCATCCACCGGCACCCGCGCCTCCTACACGTCCTTTGTTGCCTACGCCTCCTATCCGTCGGGAGGATAAAGGTAAAGGACCTATGATTGGGGAGCCTAGTGGATCACGGCAGCAGTGTTATCGCTGCAATGGGTTTGGCCATTTCGCCAACCAGTGTCCCACCCGCCCATCTCTTCACATTGGGGACACACAGGCCGAGGATACCACCCCTACAGGCCTCGAGTTAGTCAGCTATGAGGCAGATGAAGAGTTAGCTGACGAGTACTATGAGATGGGAGGTGAGGCCCAGGATGCCAAGCAGTCAGACGATACCCACGTGGGGGTCGTCAGATGTATCCTCACCCAGCCACAGGTCAGTGATGACTGGCGTCGGACCACTATCCTTCATGTATTCTGTAGGCTGGGAAAGCAAATTTGCAAGGTGGTCATCGATAGCGGGAGTTGTATCAATGCAATCTCCACGAACGCTGTCACTCATCTTGGTCTCACACCCGTAGACCACCCTTGCCCCTACCAGGTATCATGGGTGGATACCACTTCCATTTCGGTCAGGCTGCGGTGCTTGGTCCCACTGCAGCTCCACTCCTACCGTGACGAGATCTGGTGCGATGTTCTTCCCATGGAAGTGGGAAGTATCATTCTTGGTAGGCCGTGGTTATTCGACCGAGATGCCACACTCCATAGTCGGTCGAACACCTGTACCTTCGACCACGATGGCCAGCGGGTCACCCTCCAACCCGTTCGGCCCAGGAGCCCATCTGTTAGGGGTCCTACTGGCCCTAGTACTCCGAAGCCTTCCGTTCCCGGGCCTAGTACCCCATCCCCAGCTCGGGCTATGACCGTTACCTCTGGCCCAGGAGAGCCCTCGACGAGGAGATTGATGATGATTAGCTCCCGGGAAATGGAGCAGGAGCTTAGTCAGGGCTGTCCGGTGTTTGCCATTACGGTCCGAGAGGTGGAGCGGGACTCCGAGGGTGAGCTCCCACCCGAGGTTGTTCCTATTCTGCGGGAGTTTGCTGATATTTTTCCCGATGAGCTTCCCGAGGGACTCCCACCCATGCGGGATATTCAGCATGCTATCGACCTTGTTCCGGGCTCTTCTTTGCCCAACCTTCCATATTATCGAATGAGCCCCACGGAGCATGCCGAGCTTAAACGGCAGGTCGATGAGCTTGTGCAGAGGGGATCTGTCCGGGACAGCATGAGTCCATGTGCTGTACCCGCATTACTCACCCAGAAGAAGGATGGCACGTGGAGAATGTGTATTGATAGTCGTGCCATCAACAAGATCACCGTGAAGTACAGGTTCCCTATTCCCCGCCTGGATGACATGCTAGACATGATGGCAGGTGCCACTATCTTTTCGAAGATCGATCTTAAGAGTGGCTACCATCAGGTGAGGATTAGGCCCGGTGATGAGTGGAAGACCGCATTTAAGACCAAGGATGGTCTATATGAGTGGTTGGTCATGCATTTTGGGTTGACCAATGCCCCTAGCACTTTCATGCGGCTCATGACTCAGGTCCTTCGACCTTTCATTGGAGTCTTTGTAGTGGTGTATTTCGATGATATCCTTATCTATAGCCGCACCACAGGGGACCACTTAGACCACCTTCGGCAGGTCTGTCTACTTCTTCGGCGAGAGCAGCTATTTGCGAACCCACAGAAGTGTGCCTTCATGACACCTCAGCTTACCTTCTTGGGTTTCATTGTGTCTAGTACTGGGGTCTCCGCCGATCCGGAGAAGGTCCGGGCCATTGTTGAGTGGCCGGAACCCCGTACAGTTCATGATGTCCGCAGCTTTCATGGCCTTGCGACGTTCTACCGTCGCTTCATCCGCGGATTTAGCTCCGTCACTGCCCCGATCACGGATTGCATCCGTAAGGGCACATTTGTCTGGACGAAGGCCGCATCTGCTGCCTTCAGGGACATCAAGGAGCGTATGACCCAGACACCTATCCTTCGACTGCCTGATTTCTCGAAGGTGTTTGAGGTCTGTTGTGATGCGTCGGGTGTTGGGATTGGAGGAGTTTTGAGTCAGGAGTCCCACCCGATCGCATATTTCAGCGAGAAGCTGAATGACGTGAAACTGCGATATTCCACGTATGATAAAGAATTCTACGCAGTTGTTCAGGCTCTTAGGCATTGGAGGCACTATCTTTTACATCAGGAGTTTGTCCTATACTCCGACCACGAGGCCTTGAGGTACCTCCATTCGCAAAAGAAGCTTAATTCGCGTCATAGTCGTTGGGTCGAGTATCTCTAGCAGTTCACCTTTGTGCTTAAACATAAGGCTGGAGTGGAGAACAAGGTGGCTGATGCCTTGAGTCGGCGAGCATGTTTGCTTACCACCATGAGTGCCGAGGTCATAGGGTTAGAGAAGATGAAGGAGGCCTATGTTGATTGTCCTGACTTTGGTCAGATTTTTACCACCCTCCAGGCCGGACCCTCGAGAGACCTTGATGAGTTTGTGCTTCAGGAGGGTTACCTCTTTCGAGGTAGCAGGCTATGTGTCCCCCAAACTTCGGTTCGAGATTTCTTAGTGTGGGAACTACATGCGGGCGGTCTAGCCGGCCACTTTGGTCGGAACAAGACTATTGAGGCAGTGGAGCATCGATTTTATTGGCCAAGCTTAAAGCGCGATGTTGCTAACATCGTGGCTTAGTGCCGTACATGTGCTACGGCCAAGATGAAGAAGCAAAGCTCAGGCCTTTATACGCCTCTTCCCGTGCCTGATGCCCCGTGGCAGGATGTTAGTATGGATTTTGTTTTGGGATTGCCACGTACCTCTAGGAAGCATGACTCGGTCTATGTTGTTGTTGACCGTTTCTCGAAGATGGCCCTCTTTATCCCTTGCTCAAAGAGTTCGGATGCTTCTAGGGTAGCCGGCCTTTTCCTTACTCATGTGGTGTGCAAGTTCGGGTTGCCTCGCACTATAGTGTCTGACCGTGATGTTAGGTTCACTTCCTATTTTTGGAAGACACTATGGCATATGATGGGTACGCATCTTAAATTCTCCACTGCATATCATCCCCAGACAGATGGTCAGACCGAAGTGGTCAATAGGAGTCTGGGTGATCTTTTGAGGTGTCTTGTTAGGGATCGCATCGGGGATTGGGATCTCATCCTACCCATGGCTGAGTTTGCATATAATGATTCGGTGAATAGGTCTACCGGCATGAGTCCATTTGAGATTGTCACAGGTCGTAGGCCTAGGAAACCCGTTGACCTTGTCCCCATGCCTATCCATGCTAGAGTGTCGGAGTCGGCCGAGTCGTTTGCTAGGCATGTTAGGAGTTTACATGACGACATCCGTCGTCACATTGAGGCCAGCAGTGCACGGTACAAGGAGTTAGCTGATACCCACCGACACCACCGAGAGTTCCACGAGGGCGAATATGTCATGATCAGGGTAAGACCTAAACGGTTTCCCTCTGGAACCGTTAAGAAGTTGCAAGCTCGCGGAGCCGGTCCCTTTAGAGTGTTGAAACTCGTTGGATCCAATGCGTATGTTGTGGACCTGCCCGAGGAATATGGTATAAGCTCTACCTTCAATGTATCGGATCTTGTTGCATATAGGGACCCAGCGGTGATCCCTAGTGATCCATTTGAGCCATCTCCTCCCCTTGAGAGTGATCCCACACCTGAGTGTCCACTTCCACCTCCAGCCCCTTTTTCACGGCAGCGTGAGCACATAGATCGTATACTGGACGAGCAAGTGACAGTTACCAGGAGTGGATCTTACCCGCGCTACCTAGTGCGATGGAGAGGACGGCCCGCTACTGAGGACACATGGATCATACATGGCGAGTTGCAGCGGATTGATCCGGACCTTTTGGAGCGATACAAAAGCGATGCAGACCCTTACTCGACAGGGTCGAGTTTCTCCCACCCTGGGAGAATTGGTGCGGACACCCGAGCAGTAGATCGGCACGACACACCGAGCCACCGGTACCGCACACGGAGCACGACACGAGCCACCTCAGCGTCCATCTGGCTCGGAGACAGCCTAGAGACTCCGCCTTGAGCCTCCCCATTTATTATATTTAGCTAGACTTTATGTGTGTGTAATTTATATTTATTTCATTGCATTCGGTTTGCCATTTTGAGTGTAATAGGGACTTACGAGCATTTCGGACCCCGTGGGCCCCACAGGCCCCCCGGGCCCCACCACATTGGGCCACCTCAGCCTAGGGTCCCACGTGGGGTCAGTCAACATGCCACATGGGGCATCTAGAAGTTTGAATGGTCAATTGTCCACATGGGGGACAAGGGACCAAAATAGTCAACATTTTCAACCAACACCCACCTACCATGTCAAGCTTGTTCCCCCCCTAGTCAATAGGCTGTCCCCCCCTTATTTTTTTAATTGTATTTTTGTGGAATGGTCACAAGCCATCCCAACCCTCCATCTCACACCCCTAAATCCAACGGTGGAGGATGGATTAGATGGGTGACCTATATATGCTTGTATTTTCCCATTTTGATGAATTAATGCCATTTTGAATCAAAGAAATTGTTGGAGCTCCAGCTTGGTGCGACCCTCTCTCCCCCCTTGCAGCTGTGAAGGTTGCCTCTGGAGGTGTGACTCCTCCCCTATCAGTTCCGGTCATCCTCGCCGCCGCCACGAGCCGCCACCGCACCGCCATCGTCTTCATCGGAGTTCTGCCCGTGCAGTACCACATCAGTTTCCACGAAATTCAGCCATCAACCACGAGCTCTGATCGACCTAGGGATTTTACTGGAGGTTCCATAGATGTCAAGGATATCCCAAAAAAAATGGTTTGTTATTCAGATCCCGTTCCATATTTTTAGATTTTCGTCCACTCTTCCCTTTCAGTTCTACCAGCAGTCTGTCCAGATTCATCTCCGCCCTAAGTTTTAGGTCTTAGGTCCACTTTTCGATTTTCTTTGGTTCGCCCAATTTTACTGGATCTTCCTTCCACCAACCCCTTCATCCACAATTTTTCTAAATTCCTAGTTCTTCCATTTCTTATTTTCCACAAATCATTCTCAGATCCACCTGAAGTTCTGTCCACCCGTTCCCAGATCCGACCACCAGACACTCCAAAAATCCTACCAAATCACCACCACCTCCAAATCCAATTATAAAAATTGTCCCAGCTTTCTGGTGTGATTATCTACAATTTTTAAGAAGAGCTTGAAGTCTGAATCCCACTGTAAATAGGCGGTCAACGGCCGTTTACAGGGAACTGATGTGCTGAACTGAGAGTTCTGGAACTGTGTAGCAGAGAATTGAAAATTAGTTAAGTTCCATATCCGCGCAGGTTCATAGGAATCCACTGGCCCTAGGTTGGAGGATTTTGAGTTCTCTTTCCAACGGCACTAGTTTCGTCGCATTCCGGCGATGGGGCTGATCACAGCAGTTGATTTCTCCGGAGCGCGCGCCTGAAAACAGCAAGCAAAAATCCGTGGGCAGCATTCCACAAGCTTGGAGATCGGAGTTGTTCGGCCACCGATCGGCGTTCCCGGCTGACCGCCTTCCGTGGAGGCGTGCCACCAGGGGTCCCCATCACAGTGGGACCCACTCCTGTAGATCCGGAGGCCAGCTCCACCCGTGGGCCCCACGGGCCCGCAGAACCCGCCGTTCGGAAAGCACGAAAACGCGGAGTTCGGCACCGCCGGGCGACATCAAGATGCTGCCCGTCAACCCAATTCGCGTGATTCCTGGGCCCCGCATGTGACCTTTTACCTCCCTGCGTGGAGTGGGTCAAATTATTGTACTGCTGTAAAATTGTGTTAACCGGGGGTCCGTGATTGGCCGGGGTTGTCTTCGCCACGCCGGGTGCGTGGAGGTAATGGTCCGAACCTCTTGGCGTTCATTTGCTTAGCTAGTATACGGTCTTTTGCCGCTGCCGAGAGTGTAGGTACTAGCCCGTGTGTCCATGTCACCGCTGTGAGAGTGAGAGTGACCCGTCCCGTGACTCGATCCGAGTCCGGAAGTGAGTCTGACTACCTTGAACTCTGCCGGTTCCTTAACCGCGCACGATCCACGCTTTCCCTCGCATGGGACGCCGAGTGAGTTTGCACTTCTGTTAGCAACGTGTAGCCTATGGGAGCTCTCCGTGTCGGGCCTAATGTCTCTCCCATCATGTGTTGCTGGTCGTGTCCACGTCTAGAGTCCGAGGTCCATACCACGTAGAGTCGGTCCCCGTGTCCGTCCCGCATCATTCTCTCTCCTCACCAACGGTGGGCTATCTAAACTCCGGGTACTTCAAGGTACAACCAGCCCGGCGTCCGTGAGGGAATCTACAGGTGCGGGGACTTACGGAGGTCTTGGAAAAGGAATTTCCGGTCCAAAGAGACGGAATGCTCAATGGAGGGTTGTTCCAATTCCAAGAAGGGTGTGTGGAATCCTAGTGTAGAGAGAGGAGGTCTCTCAACCAAATGCCACAAAATGCAGAATAATATAAGCAGAGCAAGCAGGTATAATCAGATAATGAATATGTGAATCAATCCAGCATGAACAAACAGATCAAGCAACTTTATGTTAACACACAGGTAGAAAGCGACTTGGCAGAAGTCGCTACAATAAGGAAACACGACAGCGTGGCTGTCGCTAATCTGTGAAGTCCTGTCGGACAGTGCTCAAGAAACGCCTTGGTGTGAGGCGCGGATTGTGCAAAAGAATCCTGGGAGAAAGGCGCCGGATAGACAAAGGACGCCCACAGCGGGGGGCGTCAATTCTCAGGGAGTGAGAAAGCAGGAGACGCTATATAAAAAGGCGCCTTTGCAAAAGGCGTTAAATGTGAGAAAGACGCCTTGAGTAAAGGCGTTAATTCATGAAAAACGCTTTGATGTGAGGCGTTAATTAAGAAAACACAGAGAACACAAACTGGCTAATCCGAGGGGTGTGGGTGTGCAGTGTGCACAATGGAGGGTGCCTGTGAGGCACAGTGGAGGGGTACCGTGGGTACCTAAGGGAAAGAGCACACGTGGGTGCCAATGGGAAGGGGCACATGTGGGTGCCAATGGGAAAGGGCACACGTGGGTGCCAACAGGAGAGGGTAATCAAAAGAAAAACAGTGGAAGTCCCACCGTGATCGCCAATTTGTGAATCGTGTTTTTTTACATAAAAAAAAGGAAGATAAATAGTGAAATAAAGGGAATAAAGGGGAGCAAGAGATTGCTATTGGAGTGTGATCGCCAGAGGGGTTACTTCAAAAGAAGGGAGATTGATCGCGAATACCTGGTGAAAATAGGATGCGGGATGAGTGTAGATTCCTTCCTCCTTCTACCGGCCGGCCTATGAAGGGGGTTTTCCTCTTGATTACCCTTAAACAAAGAACAAATAATCAAAAGAGGAGGGATTAGCCAAGTGTGTGTAGTATCAATCCAAAAGAGTAATATGATGATGAAAGTGGAGCATAAAGTGTGCACCTTTTGGTTCTTTTAAAACCCCTAAGAAAATTAGGGAAGGAAAGAGATATGATGCAGAGCTAATGCAAACTAACTACGATGAACAATGATGAAGTAGCAAATTGATGCAAAGAACTCCCTGCTGTTCCTGACAACAGTAAAGGGGAAACCAATTGATGCGGCTGATGCACTAGGAAGAAGAAGACCACTGCAGGAGCACGGATTCGCAAAGAAAAGGAGAGTAGAAAGGCTTCAGTGCACGGAGAAAACTGTTATTGCTAATCTCTTCTCTCTTCTATTTTAGCCAACCTTCCTATCAAGCTTCTGCTAACCTCACGCGAACTCGACCCAGGAGGCTATTTATAGGGTAGAAAACACAAATCTAATGGGATAAGAACTAGCAAGACCCTTCTACGGCAAGGTCTCTAGTTCCCTAATCGAGCAAGATGACCAAACAGAGCAGGGGACTCTCCAGGAAAGGGCAGTTCAAGTAGGACACGGAAGGAAAAGAGACGACTCACATCAAGGCGTTAATTGAAATTGACGACCTGAGTCAGGGCGTTAATTGAAATAATGACTAGCATAAAGACGTCAATTCTTGGATTTAATTTTAGTAAGAAAAACCTTCCTTATTTAAAAATTATAAAGAGACACCTGTAGGAGAGACGTTAATTCAAAACATGACCCATGGAGGGACGTTAATTTTTGATTTCAATTAGGGTAGGATACGTCAAATATCAGAAACTGACGCCTCTTTCTCCAGTCATCCTTTCTTTGAAAAAACACCCTAGCTCGGGTCGCTATTTAAAACACGCCCTTCTTCGAGTCGTTAATTACAAAAAAGTAAGAAAAATCATAAAAACCCACACAAAAATAGAAAAACTTTATATTATAGAAATATTGAAGTTCACTTTGGAGCGTTAACATAGTGACATGAGATTTGATCAACATAGTATCAATTTTGGCGTGTCTACACTACCTACAGGTTGGACTACCCCAGACTGTTCTACTAGCACTACCCCACCATCCCGCACTACAGGCGAGGAGGATCGGTACAGAGGAGGACGAGCAGGTGGTCAAGAGTGCCCTGATCATGTGGGAAGTGAGCAGGGTGCTTACCCTTCCAGCGGAGGTTGCAGAGATTCCGACGACACGCCTGTAGATATATATTTCTCCTCTCCTCACTTGGCGGACGATATGTTATGAATAAAGCAATAATATCACGAGTAAAACAAACAAGGCACAGTGAGAGGAGGGAGAAAAACAGAGAGTGACCGTGATCGCCACCAAAGCGTAGCACGTGACCAGCGTACCGTACTTTGGAAAGGAAGGGGAGACACTCGCCTAGATGCAGCACTGGGAGGATGCGCGGTCGGTGAAGAACCGCCTCAATGATACACGGTCCTACGATAGACCGCCTAAGAGTGCTGCCGAACGCGGGGGAAGAAGAACTCCTAGAGGATGGGCGGCTTGAAGTGAACCGTAGAAGAAAGAAGGGTGGTGCAGGGGATGCCGCTCGTCTCCTTGAACGGGCCTAAAGGAACCGCGCCAGACCACCACGCCAAGAGTTGCAAAAGGGTTCACCTCCACCCTCTCCAGCTGGCCAGAGAGGATGGGCCTCATGC
Source organism: Amorphophallus konjac (assembly GCA_022559845.1). NCBI lineage: Eukaryota > Viridiplantae > Streptophyta > Magnoliopsida > Alismatales > Araceae > Amorphophallus > Amorphophallus konjac. The sequence continues at coordinate 291,246,063 of CM040124.1, read as the reverse complement.
TGATGAAGTGCTGACCTGCAGAACAGTGTGAAGACAAAGAAGAGATACCCAGATTAGAACTAAATGACGTAGTACGCGTTCATGTAAGAAGAATGAAGCATAAACAAATGGAAATGGGGATACCTGGGGGGTTTTAAACCCCTAGGGTGACAAAAACGTGGGTGGGTGTGTGCATGATAATGAGAAGAAGGGGAACGTAGGGAGAAAACGATGCATGCAATAGATGATGAAGAAATCGAAAAACGACGCTACGGCTCGACACACAGACTACTCCCTGAACCGGAGGCTCGTAAGGATGTAGAGAGCCTCCCTCCTTGGTGCTAGGTCATTCGGAAATGCGGCAGGGCTTCGGCGTCGACCAAAATCTTCCCCCCTTTTTATGTCTGGCCAGTCGGGTCTATTTATAGAGCCTAGAAAGTCAGCCCCGAAACTAAGGGTTTAGAGGTATTTTCAGGTCGAATTTGCAAAAGATAATTCGTAGATAATATCATTATCTACCATCCAGACGAAACGTCATCAAAAATGGTTAATTATACACGGAGAAGTCATCAACACAAACTAGGGATAAAGCCATGAATAAAAGAGACAAAAGTCTGTTAAAAAGCCTCATCCGACATGATGAGCGGTCTTACGATAGACCGCGCATCATATAGGCGGTCTTGTTCAGACCGTCTAAGCTGTCGGTGGAAATTCAAAAAATCAGAAAATCAACGTAATTATCTCTCTAACCGGCCGAAGCACCCGCCGTTGGACCCTCAAAGATGAACGGTTCTAATGAGACCGTTCTAGTGTAGAGCGGCCAATAGACAACCGTTTCACCCTGTCGGTGATAATTCGGATAATTGGATAATTATCTAAGAAGATGGGCGTGCGTAGGACTCTGAGGCATAAGCAGTTGTAATGAGCCCGTCCATTGGTTTGAGCGGTCCTACTAGGGCCGCACCACAGCCTGTCGGTGAATATTCAGAAAAGACCTCAGAAATTAACAAAATGTATGCACGGTCCATATTCAACCGCTCATCATCTGAACGGCTAAGGTTGGGCCGTTTATGCTATGAAACGTTCAATTGACCAAAGCCAAGGCCCATTAAGCCCTAAATCGCCACGGACTTCACCAACGAGGGAGACGACCCATGAAATGAGCCCAACACGTGCCACAAAACATGGCCCAATGAATGATGGACAACTCGAGGCATCAACTAATGGGAGTAAGAGAGACGACTCAAATTATCGGTAAAAAACGGGTGTCAACAGATGCCCCTCCTTAACGTCCTCTTTGCAGGGGAGTGAGCGGAGGTGAAGCGGAAGTGACATGGAACATGGAGGTGGAGCGGAAATGCAGCGGAGTGGACCGAAAAAGTGGGCGTTAAGGTAAAACGACACCCGTTCCTACCAACAAGTGATGAGAATCTTCCGAAAAACCTTGAACCGAACACCGGGAATAGTTAACTGAAAGCGACGCCAAATCTGGAGGAACTAAACTAAATGAAACAAATCGACAAGACCGGCCTCATGGGGGACACAATCCCGCGGTCCAATGTGGGGGCCACAAAAGAAAAAAGGCTAAAACTCCATACGGGGACCTTTCAATCAACCGGACCAAACGAATCGACCAAAGAAAACCTTCGAATTCAGAGTGGAATTCGTTCTTCTTACTCGAGCATTTGAACACACAGCTGACCATTAAGCCAATCATGGGGCATGAAAGCTCAAAAGGATGTGTATGATGCATGCTGGGCTAAAACGAAAGGAAATCATTAAAACAAATGCCAAGAAAGATTCAAATATAAAATATTCGAGAGTAGTATTGCTAAACTGGGAATGTCAGAGTCAAGATACCGTCCGCAACCACAGCGTGCGGATAGAACCGTCCTTCTCGTGACTTCCCAACTTAACGGCCTATCCGAAGATTAGGTACATGAGCCTGGATCATCATTGTTTTTGTTGAAGGGGAACGTCAGATCCTGGGACACGTAGATAACCTGCCGGCTCTCGAAATAATATACTGTAATACCATATAATTAATGCAATAAGGGATTAGGGATAGAAGGCCATACCTGACTTACCTGTGTAGGAGAAACGGCGAGACTGGCTGAAATGATACCACATAAGATGGTTAAGAAATAACATTTCAAAGCAACATCACTTTTCATGATACATCATCCCAGGAAAACGGCCTTATTGTAACCGTGCAATATTCCAAACAGCTTTATGTTAACCGCGCGTACCTGACCTTTGGACAATCCTCAAGGGGCCGGTTGCCGGGGATGAACGGTCAGGACAGTACCGTTCACATGAGAACGGCTCCTGCAGAACCGCTCAGGCCTGGAATTTCAACCGACTTAAAGTTAACGGTCACTAGGATCGTACGGTCGATTAGGAACCGCCCGAAAGGTGGACGGTCTAACGATAGACCATCCTTCTCTATAACCTCGAAAACAAGAAACCCCCTCGTCTCCCTCCAACGTAACCGACGATGGAAGGGACGAAGGGGGGCCAAGAGCCCACACTCCCCCATTCTCTCACTCTCTCTTCTCAACATCCCTCCCTCTCTCGATCTCACAGCACTCCCCATGACGAGGACCAAGCATCAAACCGCCCGGCCACCCACCTCCGGCGAGGGTTCACTGTCGCCGCCGCAACCGCCGTCACCGCCACCGTCCGAGGAGGAAGAGTCGCCAGGAGTGACGATGGAGGAGCTTGCCATCGTCGCCGCCGAGGAAGAGGCCCCTGCCGGAGAGGAGGAGATCGCCGGAGAACGACCACCAACGGGGGCGGCCAAGAAGCCCCGTGATCTCGAGGTAGGCCCCCCCCACCCCAAACCTCATTTTCCTTCCAATTTTTATCAATGCATGTTAGTTTAGAAATGTTTTAGGGGGGGGGGTTAGATGCTTAGGGGTCGGTTAGGGGCCATGATGGTCTTCCCAGCCGGCCGGGGGACGTTCACCGTCGTCGGGGACGACGACGGTAGAACGGTTCAACAAAAACCGCACAGTATAACAATGCGGTCCATATAGGACCGCCCAAATTCACACGGCTTAGGGAACGCCTTTCAAATTCACACAGCAAACGAACCACCACAAAATAGATACGGTGAGGTTATCACCATTCAAATAGTAAACGGACCACATCGGTCCGTTCAAACAGGCAGCAAAGATGAAACAATGCGGTCCACATAGGACCGTCCACAATTCACATGGCCAAAGGTGGGCTGCTTCGATTTAGGAAGATAGGAAGACAGACGGTTTGAAAGGGGCCGCTCAATTGTCGAGTGGTCCGTGAATAACCGTTCTCCAAATTAAGATTGGACCTTGAGAGATTTTATTTAAATGAAACAAAATGCGAGAGCTAAATCACTAATATGAATGAAATGGATAAAATGAATGCAGGGGAAGCGCAGGACCCGCACCTCGTGGCTGCAGGTCCGTGCAGTGTACCTGGCACTGCCGGACTTCCAAAGGGAGCGGCTGACGGCCATGGGGTTCGCCCCCTTCCTGAGCATCGAGGTGTGTCGTTTCGACGCAGCTCTGCTCTACGCCCTGCACGACCGCTGGGATCCAGTGAGTCGGACGTTCCTTTTCCCGTGGGGCACATGGTCCCTACGTTGGAGGACGTGGCCAGGCTTACTGGCCTACGTGTGCACGGGTCACCGATCAGCGGGACTACCTTTCCCGACTACCGGGGGATGGCGCGGGAGTTGCTCGACTTACAGCTGCGGCGCCCCGAGAGGCAGTCGACCCTCCTTCCCCGGGCTGCTCTCCAGGACAGCCTGGGTCTACGACGAGTGGGAGTTGCGATCGGGGAGCGACCGGAGGAGCACTTGGAGCGGCTCGTCGGGCTGGCGAGACCGAGGGTTGTAGCGGGACCGGGACCTGAGGCGGACAGAGTGCTGAGACGGTTCCTGATGCTGATGTTCGGACGGCTTCTCTTCTCCACGCGGGCGGACGTGATGAGCTGTCGCTTCCTCCCTTTCCTCCAGGAGCTCGAGCACGTGGGTGACTACGCTTGGGGAGCGGCGGTCCTCGCCTTCCTCTTCGACACTCTCAGTTCAACGGCACGTCGGACGATGCTTGGGGGCTTCTCCCCCTTACTCCAGGTACGACTTTTATACCCTAGACTTGGTTATGCTATACTACATGCTTGCTAAAATGCTGACACGACTTTGTGATGTAGGTGTGGGCCTACGTATGCCTACGCGGGCTAGGTAGGGGCGAGGAGACCCGTCCTGGGCTCCTGCCGATTGCGCGGAGGTGGACAGCACCTCGGGAGATGACAGCCCTGAGACGACAGGTCCGGGAGCAGCAAGATGATCTGGACACTCTACCGTATACCTCGGTATGCTTCTAAACTCAGACTCCTTAATTAAATGCAATTCCTTCATGATTATGATGCTGATGCAGTTTCCTATGCTTGCAGGTACGGTGGACTCCTTATACGGAAGAGAGCCCGGAGGGCCAGCCGTGGGTGGCCGAGGCCCTGGCCTTTTCTGGCCGGGACGTGTGGCTTCACTGCATGAATGTGGTGGAGCCACTGTACTTCAGGTTGGTGATGAGGACCATCGGGGTCCATCAACCGGCTGTTGAGTTCCCTGTGCCTGAGAAGGCGGGGGAACGGGTGACGAGGACGACCCGGGGACTCCACGAGGCGTTTGACTGGACAGCGAGGAACGTCGAGCAAGTTGCCGACTGGGCTGCGCGAGGGCGAGTGGTGACCTCCCGGGCAGAGAGCGAAAGCGCGTACTACACCGCGTACGCACGGCACTACCGGGACCAGGTGTTCCGGGGCGCCCACCGACCGGTACGACTTCTAAACATAAACTCTGTCTATTATGCTTATGGTTCATATATGATGATGCACTGACACGCCTAGGCTTATAAATGCAGGTCGACCCCGCAGGACGAGTGGCAGAGTTGTAGGGACTCTTGCACTCCACCATCCGGGAGAGAGACGAGGCCCGGCAGGCCCTGGCCCTACTGGTGAGTGTGCTAAACCCTAGACTCTTTAAATTATGCAGTTTCTATATGATTATGCATGTGACTGACCTGGAGTATTTGGATGCAGCGTGCCGAGGGGACTCAAAGGCAGGGACCAGACGCTCCTTCTTCTTCTTCTGCCCAGACCCCAGCAGACCGTGCCGAGCGGGATGCTGACTTTACTTGGATGGTGGAGCGGGCCAAGGCGGCCGAGGTGGCACTTACGGAGAGAGTACGTGAATCTCTACACTTCCTCTTTGCTTATTTATGCTTATGAATGAAATGCTTATGCAACTGCCTAATAATGATATGCAGATGGCCGAGCTGACTTGACTCCAGATAGAGTTGGAGCAGAGCCGGGTAGTGGCTAGGGAGGAGGTGACACGGGTGCGCGAGGAGGCCACGCGGAGTCGACCGGAAGATGCAGTGGAGACGGCACTCCTCCGGGCCGAGCTAGAGCGACTACGAGCCGGTGCTACCGAGGCGGACCGTTACCGGGCAGAGGCAGAGCGTTACAGGAGTGAGGCAGAGCAGGCCCGTCTACAGGTTGCCCGGTTGGAGGGCAAGGCAGAGGGTCTGAAGGAGGCGAGTCGGGAGCGCAGCAGGGCGACGACGAGTGGCAGCCACGGCACCCACGGCTCCGTGAGGAGTTACTTCACTGGTTCCTCCGGACATCGGAGGAACGAGGAGGAGGAGCGGCGCCGACGACGGCGTCATGAGGCGACCTCAGCGATGCCTCCCCCAAAGAGGCATGAGGGCGGTGGAGACAGCGACGGGGGCCAAGGAGAGGGACAGGCTTGACTGTGTTGTACTGGGCCCATCTTTTGTACATGGTGTGACATGATAGTGATGTGCCTATCTTTTGCTTTTTTTTTGCTTGCTTTGTGGATGAATGTATGTATGCATGAGTGGATGAATGTGACTTAACTACTAGGTAGAGTGAGGTAGACGGGCGAGTTTGAGGGATGCGTTCAGCTAGGGTGAGACAGAGGGACGCCAGTTGGGTGACGCCTACGCCGACTGGAGTGAGATGAGGGACGGATGCCGACTTGAGTGAGATGAGAGACGCACGTCGACTTGAGTGAGGCCAGAGACGCACACGCCGACTGAGTGAGATGAGAGACGCACATGCCGACTGAGTGAGATGAGAGACGCACACGCTGACTGAGTGAGATGAGAGTGTAGGGGTTTGATTGGGGGGCTGAGCATATGGACGGTTCTTATGGAGCCGTTCGTTGAGAAGAGCGGTTCTCCAAAGACCGCTCCAATTTCGTTGGAACGGTTCAATATCAACCGTAAGAATATTGAACGGCGGATTTTAGACCGCACAAGTCACTAGATTCGGGCTTTCTGAAAGAGATGTACGGTTGATTATGGGCCGTACATGAATATGGACGGTCTATCGTAAGACCGTCCAATAGGACATCCTATCTGCTCGAACGGGGACTCTCTGGAGAGTCCCTGGCCCGAGGGTAAGACGCTTTGAACTCATCACAACCCTATCTTAACCCATCCTAGACTTATCCGAGCCTAATCCCAAGAGGGTTAGGTTTCCTAACAAGTCCTATAAGTAACACAGGGGCCTAAACTCGTAGCTCACACATCCCCTTACCTTCAAAGCTTGAAATCTCTGATTCTCACCACCAAAACATCATGAAGAGGGCCCTAGAGGTGGGCTCGACGGAGGGAGCACTTTTTGAAGGGCCGAAGCCAGCCAGAAAAGAGCGGGAAGTGCTCCAACGGCTGACCGCAATCCCACGACATCTGAGCTCAAGTCCCATGAGAGAGGTAAGCTTATTATGGTATATTCAGTTCAATTCATCTCCTTCCACTTATATTTCCTCCTTTCCCTCTCTTTTGGCATCCAGCTTCTTCCTGGCGTGAGGCGGTACTCTATCTTGAAGTGGCTGGCTCCCATGGTCCGTGCTTTGCCCCTAGGTGTGACGGCTATCCTTCGATCCTGGCATTTGCAACCTCTCCTAGTGCTTGGTCAAAACTACCCAAAACTTTCCCTTGACTGGCACAGCATCTCAGCTATAGTTGAAATATGGCACCCCCAGACCCATACTTTCTTCTTTACATCATTTGAGGCCACTATCCTACTGGAGGAGGTAGAGACCTACTTTGGGTTCCCTAGGTCCAAGGAGGGGGAGGAAGAGTTGATATGCCATACGGTTGCTCCTATAGACCCGAGACTCATTCTAG